>OZ026837.1:18225461-18546838 GCA_964023205.1 Lutraria lutraria
GCCGGCAATAATATTATCCAATCAGCGCGCGTCATTTCATTTTCTGCGTCGCATGTAAACAAAAACAAGTATGGCCCACGAAAAACTGCTTGTTGATCCATCAGCGTCACTAAAATCGAATGTGTGGCGAGAGTTTGCGTTTGAGAAAAGATCTTGGTTTGAAGACTAGTCGTATGTTATAAATGCACTTCAAAAAAGTCCATACAAGTATTTTTTGAAACAGTAGAATGACTTGTACGTATATTTTGGCATATTAAAATTTTAAGTCTGCCCTCAGTTTCACGGTACAAAAACTACAATAGAATAGAAAATCAAGAATGAACTTGGGTGTTTTTTTACCTGGAAATCTTAAGTCTTCGACTAAGAAGTGTACAACTGGTATATTGTTTCAATTGTGGGAAACTGCTGTTAGATCAACTTTTCTAATACAACATTCTGAATTGCATACAACAGAACAATAGAAATTCATGTATGATTTAATGAAAAAGTTGAGTAAAGAGTTTGAGAAAAAAAATTTTTTTGATGAAACATATGGGGTCAGGTTAAAAAAATCCTACGTTAATTTATGTAGTCTATATTGATGTAGATATCCGAATCGAATATTCGATAACCAAGAAGGTTATATCCGAACTCGAACCGAACCGTAGGGTACCCGAATCGTTGCAGCCCTAATGTCAACTGTTTTCTTTAGGAGTAAAATTATTTCCATGGATTATCACTTTTATTGGTTTTGTTCTATGGTTAATCGCCGCAACAAACAGCCAAGACAGTAAGCGTCTTTAGCGATTTTTCAAGCTCAACGACCTCCCGTAAGCTATCTGAAAAAAGTACAAAAGTATGATCATTTTCGCAGAAAATTATAAGATTCCTACTCAGTTTTACAATAAAGAGAACTGATTCAAACTTGACTTAATTAATTCTAGATTTAATCTGCCTGATTTCTAATAACAAGAATGAATGGAGATTTATTAGTTTGTAGAAATTATCATTATTTTTACTGTATTGATCCGAGACTTATGTTAGTACTTTGATTATAAACACTGAATTGGACTTCAAGTGAACTTAATACAATAGTCAACGAACCACCATCAGCGTGCTTCCAAAGCTAGTTTACCTCTTGCTAAAGTTGTAAAAATAGTACATGCTAACTCAGTTTTCTGCCAAGGACTGTTCATTGTTGTGTGCAGTCAGGTGTTATATTCCTAATACTAAATATTTCTGACTGCTGCTAAATGCTACACAAAAATGTTAATGTTAATATAACAAATTACAATAGTACAGTGCAACCTCTCCAAAGCAAGACCCTTTAAATAAAGGCCATCATGTGAATAAATTCAATACAATCTTCTAAAGACCGCGTTTGATTATTTAAAACAAAATGGGCTCCGAACCCGTGTGTTAATAACGGTCGACCAGCCTCCGTGGTCGAGTGGTTAAGGTAGCTGACTTCAAATCACTGTAACCTCTCACTTATGGAGGGCCGTGGATTAAACATACATCGAATAGTATGACTGTACCATAAAGAAAAGTTTTCATTAGAATTTGATTTTTACTTTTTCCTATGCATGTCTATGACATCAACTTTAAGGCTTCAAATACTATAACTAGTAAGAGAAAGCATATCTTAACCATGTAAGACATTATTCTGGTCTTCATGAAATGGGGGAACATGTGTGGGTGTATGGTCTCTGCCCGGACCGGGCCAGACACATTTCATATGCGAGGAAGCTGCCAAGTTAGTTTAAGTGTTTGTAAACCAGGTCCCGGGGATATAAAACTTGAGAACAGTCTCCGAGATCAAATCTCAATTCTATCAGCAAGGTATTTTTGCTGGAAATATGTAGCTGATTGATGTTTACATACATATTCAGATCAATTATGCTGTCAGACTAATGTATCAATAATAGCATTATTGACTGATCTATAATTAACCAAGAAATTTGAATAGACAAGATATGAGACTTGAGCTCGGCGACTGATCTTAAGAATCCACGGCCCTCCATAAGTGAGAGGTTACAGAGATTTGAAGTCAGCGACCTTAACCACTCGACCACGGAGGCTGGTCGACCGTTATTAACACACGGGTTCGGAGCCCATTTTGTTTTAAATAATCAAACGCGATCTTTAAAAGAATGTATAGAATTTATTAACAGAATGGCCTTTATTCCGAGGTTCCTCCTTGCACACGATGTCTATATTCTTAAGAAATAGAACCCATTATCAGCCCTGACTATAGTTTCATAATATTAAAGTTTTCTATGACAACAACTGTGCGTGGGGCATTCCTCCTCTATCAGAGATGTCAAGACGTTTGTACTAGTAAAATCTATCTTCCACAATCCACGAAAACTGGTAAAGTTACAAAAAGTAGTTGTTCATGATTCATATCTTGAACAGTTTGTTACGTTGCCATGCTAAACAAATCCATCAATAATATCTGAAGAAGGACAGCATGTCGAGATTTGACGAGATCTGACGAGGTATGAAGAAAATTGAATTCACGTGGGTCAAACTCGACACTCATTCAAAGATAGGATATTTGCAATTGAAGTACTCTGTGTGTATCTATATTAGATTAAATGTGTTTCTTAAAGTAGCTTGTCTTTGATTATGTAGCCTTTATTATGTATGATGTTAGTATCTCATGTTGTTTATGATGTCAAATATATCAGGAAAAATAATGTCAACTGTCTTGTTCTTAATACTAACTATTTTTCCTACTTCAAGAAAAACGGGCTTAATGGAAGAATAAATAATATATGACCAATTAATGAATCGAGTTTGTATTTTCATTCAATATTGTGGGTTTCTGATCTTGCGAGAGTTTAATCTGATGAAGGACGGATGAATACCAAGGTACATGACAGAACATCGCTGATCATTTAATAGATGGAATAAATTCAATGTCGTTGATAGGACTTTTTAGATCACATCACTACTAGTCATGTGGTCATATATTGCCGGAATCCATCAACTTGAATGAAAAGTGTAAGATACCTGTACTTAACCCTGATAAATTAGACTGAAATCACATACGAATATTAGTTATGAAAAGATGTAAAGTTAAACTTTAAAGTATTGAGTTAAATCTAAATGCAGTTCAGGTATTGCTTTTAGATCTACAATCTACATTGTGACTTTATCTTAAAGTCCCATTAGCGTTTTGCTACAATTTTTTTTGCAAAAAAAACCAAATAATTGCCGATATTATCCCAAGATAATTATTACCGACGAAACGAACCATTTTTCTTCTAAAAACAATCATTTAGCTGTGAATTTTGCTTTAATTTTGTAAACTTGAAATACATAGAGCGCGTGACGTCACGTCACAGCTGCTCTATAAATAGTATTTTTTCAATGATATTGAATAAAATACGATAATGGTTTCTGACATTTTTCTTGCTATAAAATATGCACGGGAGGAAAACACCCCGGATTCCTCTGGTATAGAATAAACAGAAACTGTTAAGACCGATAAATTTATATGCTTATGTGACTTTAAGGAGTACCATTCACCGACTAGGCTTACCCCGAAGAGCTATTTCGAAAGGATCCCTAGATAGGATGTGACAGTACAATAAGGTATGTTACCATAACCAATGGTATGTACTTGACAAGATAAAGGTCAATTAATGGCCAAGTGACAATGAAGTCAGCAATAAGATGATTATGATCTAATTACATTGCACATTGACACTTAATGTAATCATCTTGTAAAGGAATTATCAAGTGTGTGTATACGATATATGATTGATATACATATAATCATTGATCACAGGACATCATCACTTTACAGCATCAGCATTGTGGATACCATTCTAGGTATAAGTGAAACATTGACACAAAAGTACATGCCTTCAATCAATAGTTTTATGAGTAAGAATGTATTTAAAATGTGTTTGTTTGTTTGCGAATCACGGCCTTTTTCAATGCACATAGTCATATGAGGCGGACAGTTCACCTGACCATGGATCGTTCCTGTGAAGAACCACTACTAGATAGTGCCATGCACCGTGAGCAACTGCCTACTTTCTCATATAAAGAGATATGGTCGGTACCTGGGCTCGAACACGCAACCCTATGTCAGTTAGAGGTTACATTTGGTGATTTGAAGTCAGCGCTCTTAAAGGGGCATGCACAGGAACTGTTGTGTCGTTTTTTTCGTACATCAAATGGCGTATAACTCAAACAAACCAACATAATCTTTAGAAACACGTACGTAAATGATGGAGAGCTGATTGGATAGATCTCTGAACAAAGGTAATACTATTTGCATATTTGAAAGCTGGCCAATGTTGAAATGTACATGTAGTGGAAATAGTGTCACTGCATTACGTATATTTCAAGCTGTGGAATGAACATAGATATTTTTTTGTAAACATGTGTTACATTGAAATAAAACTGCAATGTACAATTTGATACCGATATTTGATAATGGCGTGGAAAATGTTAATAGCTAGAAAAAAAACTTTTATTTATTAAGTATATCAAATACCAGATACCATATTACATATACATTACTACAATGCGCATGTGCGTGGCAAAACAATGGGCTTATTTTCTGACTGTGTGGGTGATAAAAAAATCTATCAGGGATATAACAACAATTATTGATAACAAATAAGTCTTATCAAATAGAATGGAGAGAAATGAACATCCGAACAATACTTCCTACATTTAATCAGTAGTCATATCAGGAGGAGAGTAAACAATAGAATTTAAATTAATTAACTACAAATATTTATCAAATGAAGGCGTACGTGTTGAGCCATCTATTTTACTCGGAATTATCCGCATTCCATCGATATTTTCAAATGATTTTCGGATCACGTTATACTCGAAATTAGATTAGAATAACAAATTACTATTGAAAAGCAAATAGACGGGTTTATAATGAAAAAATCAAATTACACTTAATTAATACAATAAATGTGAGAATTAAACTATGTGAACACTGAATAATGCTTAGTCTGCGGATTAAAAGCACGGTGTTAAATACGAGTCCATTTTTATGAGCCATATGACAGATTGAAGCCGATAGCAAATGTACGAACAGATTGAGGAGGAACTTTTTTCCAAGGAACTATTTTTTTGTGTATTTGCGTTAACGCCATTTTACAACACCTTTTCAGTTAAATACGGCCACCGATTTAATATAACATAACAAGTTTTCCTGACCGGTATTCAGTACTAACTTACCTTTCCACTAGAAACCGACAACTTCTCCACATGTGGAGGTAAATCGACATGTCTGTCAAATTTTCATGGAAGGGTTTTACTTGTCGCGACCGGAATGGAACGCGGATCGCCGGGTAACAAATCCAGCGCACTTAACAACTGACCACGACCGCGGCTACAAATTAAACGTGCATGCATTTCAAAATAATAACATTTATTATTCATACCAGATTAATTTACTCTACTTATTTAAGTGAACACATTCTTTTTTATGTCACGTAGATCTGTTTTTTGTAAGATGCTTTTTTTAGAAATCGAGGTCAAGGCAATCCTGGCCCAATGCGTACTTAAAATGCTCCTAAATAGTGTTTTACAAGAAGCAGACCATACTTTGGCGTGTAATGTTGTACTGGTGGTAGTAAATATGTCAGTGACTGAAATAATACTATCAGCTGTTTGGTGTATTCTTACAGAAGCCATAAACATGCTTTGTAAGGCGAATTAAACTCAACGAACAACATACTAAGAAGAACGTAGACTGTATGGATTGTACAAATAAAACAATATGAAAGTATTCATTGAAACTGTACTTACATAGACTTGCACTGCAACATGGAACTAGTTTTAAATTAATAATCTCATGGCGGATGTAGGAAAAGAGAGTACTTTGGTTCTCATTAAAATTCATGCGCGCCGAGTGAGTGGCGGCAAAGAAAAGCTGAACTACTGCTCAGTTTGCAATAACCAAGATAAATACAGACTGTATTTATTACAATCAGCTATGTCAACGTATTCAATGGACAGAAGCTTAACGTAATCAATTGTAAATATATTTTATACGTTTTCGTCTAGAATGCATTGTAGTTCTGTAACATGATTCAACGATTTGTACGAGTTCTGTCTTTGTTTTACTCCGTGGCCAAACAAAAACTAGGAAATAATAGAAAACTTAGTCGAAACGCAGGTAACATGCTGTACGCATGGGCGCTCGGTTAATCTTAGGGATAATTTAATGTTGTGAATATAAAATTCCTCGCCTATCATTGTGAGTCACCAGATTTTATAATGCAACATCTGTGTTTACTACTTTTCAAAAACACAAAACAAAGCTACAATGAAAATGATACGACATTGTTGTTTTAACATGATTTGCAAAATAAATCATAAACACAAACAATCTGTTACAGTGTATAATACCAGTTACTTTGTGCTACAGCAACCTATTTAATGTGGACGGGTTAGGATACAATAAGATCAGGTTTAAATCAAACATAATAATATTATATAATCTTACGTTTACTAAAGCTGAGCATATTTCATCAACTACGCTACATAATGTCTTCTTATACGATGCATTTAAGGGTGATCACTCATGAGCTTTTGTGATACAAAGCAGTCTAGCTAAATGTCGTAAAATTTCAAGTTGAAATTATCATTTTTTTTATCATCTAATGTAGTCAACAATGTTATTTAAATGTATAAATAATTTCAAAGTGGCATTTTCTTCATCGCGAATTTTTACTGCTTTTACGACATCCGACCAGATTACGGCAGTCAATTTAGTTTGTCTGTATATATACAACAACCATATGCCGTTTAGTATTTATCAGTTAAAGTTTGTTAAATTTTTGTATGAATACATTTATATAACCTTGTTTGCAAATATATTGTTCTTAAAAATTTTAAAAAACATTGTTTATTTATTTTTAACGTTCATATTGAAATATTTGCTGTTGTAAAACGGTGGGTGGGGTAAGTTTTCATCAAGTTTAGCATTATGAACACATATCCGTTGAGAAATATTCATCCAAATTCATACAAGTCCATCAAATAGTGTTTCTGATTATGCATATGTGGTTATTTATACAATATGCAGTGGTTTTGTCTTGAAAGAGGTCATTAACTAAGGAAATATACAGTTTTTGCTGAAAAGAAAAGCTTAGAGACCTAACATTTCACATGATAACTTTCTTATATGAACATGGACATGTGCTTTTCATGTCATATTTTTAATTGGTGTTTAACTTACTTCAGCATAATCAATGTCATTCAAAATTCTTGTTACTCCTTCAATACGTAAAAAATGTATAAACATTATTCACAACCCCTTATTTTTTAGCCATTTTATAGATCTTAATTTGGTAATTAACTCAGTGTTTGAAATAGTACACAGTCAAGAAATAGGCATAAAGTAGACATTTAATGCTTTAAGTTTCTTCCACATTCAGGCTGTGATACAACCAGTACATTATTTAAGTGATTTGGTTAATATTTACTGAAATATTTGTTTTGTTATCTACCCACACCCCTTTTTCAAAACCATTATTAGGAAAATTACCGATTTTGGGTATATCACTAAAAAGTAATTTTACGAAAAAGTTAAATCATGGACATATACTTTTCATACTAAAAACTGAATGACAACATGTTATTCTTCAAAATTAAATTAGAATCGAAACATCCTTGTTACAAGAAAATTTTTCGATTTCACGAGTGATCACCCTTAACCGGGCTTTTCATCGGAAAGTTGAAGTAAACCGCGCCCAAATAAAGAACATAAACTCAAGCATTCAGACGCATATTAAAATTATGCGTTAGTTATATTTATACAATAATAGACACAGACAAGGAGAAGACCCACCTCCGTGGTTGAGTGGTTAAAGTAGCTGACTTCAAATCACTGTAACATCTAACTGAGAGAGGATCGTGTGTTCAAGCCTAGCTCCCGATCATGTTTCTTTATGTGAGAAAGTGGGCAGTTTCTTTACGGAAAATGGGAGTCTTGTACTGGTCCTCCTGAGGAACAATCGTTAGGTGAACGGTCCGCCTATGACTGTTGCAAGGGAGCGTAAAACTCAAACAAGCAAACAGAAAAGGAGGACTTCTGCTCTAATATGCAGAGGAACTTTGAACTATTCGGTGTAGGTATCTGTAACTCCTATTGGTTCATTCGATATATAAGGGACATGGTCTCGGATTGTTCACACTAGTACCTCATGGTTTTGGCTTCAAATCCCACTCAGGATCACACAAAGTTCGGACCAATCAGAAATTCAAATTCAAGGTCAAATAACAAAAAAAAACGAGTTCGCCAACCACCAATTTTGTTCCGCTTAAAATGGATCTGATATCGTATGCTATATTAACGCAAAGTTTAAAAACAATCTATGAAAGAGTTTTCATTTTGCCTATACGTCTACGTGCCAAAAAAACCCCGGAAACTGCAGTGCTCAGACGACTTTAGTAATCGGAAGCTCGATGATTCTACCAAGATGTAAGACTTGTGTTTTTTCCACCGGCACACTGCTATTGTTTCTGGTCAGTTGGATATCAAAAATGAATTAAATGAAAAAGGCCAGTCGAATATAAACGCATAGCTATGATCTTCCGTTCCATGCACTCATTGCCATTGGAGGGTCTGTATGCGTTAGCAAGTTCACTGACAACAAGGATAAGGGAACCAGACAGTTTTGAACATAAGCGAACTTGAAAAATGTTGAATTTAAGGACCTTACTATCATGAGATCAAATTTAAAGGCCCTTTAGCTTTTTGAATTTAGAAATACTAGAGTAAACTATAAGAAATACATTTAATTGCTCAAATACAATATTTACATTTTGCCTTTCTTTAGCCACATCTAGTAAAACATTATCAGTTGCTTTTTCATTTTTCCAATTTCATTAAAAAAATACTGTGCTACATTTCTATATGTATCCCGTGATTAAAAAACAATTCGGAATGTTTTTATTGCGAGTAAAAGTCAGTTTCACTGATAAGACATCGTTCTAGGTACAATACGACCTACTTCAATTATAACGTCCAAAAAGCTAAAATGCACTATGTATTTGTCGTGAAAATAGAGAGCATGCATAAAGGGAGTAAGTCAGTCAATAAATTGAATTTCTCGTTTATGACTATTGTAGAACTTTCAGATAGATGAGCGAAAACATTGGAAACATATCAAAGAGGCAAGGAATTTTTTAATTTTGGGTTTTCCTATATCTTAATAGAGTGTAAAGCCATATTATGTCGGCAATTACTAGTCATCATTTTTAAGGATAATTACAAGTAATTTTGCAAACTGGCACCATGAACAGTTTCATTGTATGAGGGTGTAGCATCTACGTCAGTAAAATATCCACACTTAGGACTGCATAAAAAGGAGCAGTCTGTCCAGAATAGAACATTCGATGCAATTACTCTAAAATGCATGCCCATGGAATCACCAAAAAATGTGCCGCGTGAGAATAATAGTGAGCTAGCTAACTCCATGTTTACCATTTTGAGAAAAAGGCCATCAAACATTCAAAGTCAATTGAAAAAAAAACACGGAGAAAGTGTGATTGAAATTTTTTTTAACGAAGGCTCTAATTGCTAAAACAATGGAACGAGGATCTCTCTCTCTCTCTCTCTCTCCCTCTCTCTCTCTCTCCCTCTCTCTCTCTCATTCGCTGAGACGAATCCAACGATGTAAAAATCTCAAAATCTTCAAAATGATAGATAGGTAAGTATAAAATTCGGGCGACAAATGGTTTCAACATCCTTTAGAGAAAATGTCGAGTTTGACATCAACAGCATGATTTTACAAAATCATGCGACAAGTTACTGCAGATTAGGCTCAGTAATTATCGTCTGAATGGATATTAGATCGATCACCTTCATGATATAGTCAATGGGGATGAACTGGGTAAAAGGTGAAACGCCAGAGGAATATTGTCAAACATGTGGTAGCGGCTACTTCCGAATAAAGGTCACCCTAAGGGTAAAAGTCATTATTTTAAAAACCATCATTGATTATTTACAACAAATCAGCCTCTGAATAAAAGTCACCTGTCAATACAGGTCACAATTTGTGTTTCACAAGGATGGCCTTTGTTCACAGGTTTGACTGTATAACTTATCTTGTCACATTCTGTCTTAACATAGTATAATGATTACCTTGACCTATATTTACTATGTATATTGTACTAGACACAAATTTATAAGTCAACGAAGGCACTGAAAACGCAGCTCATACATTCTCACTTACATACTATACAGATTAGTGTACAATTGTCTCTGTACAAATCCGCATCAGCATGAATAAACATTTGATATCCGCGTATGTAGAACAAATACATACAGGTTCGATGATAATAGACAGACAGGTCACAAGTTAACGTGTACATACACTAACGATGGCAATCGGAACTCGTCGGGGTTTGTCCAAAGCCTCGGCGGAAAAAATAGACAGGCCGCCATTTTGTTGTTGTTCACGGGCTACTTTCCCATCATGACTGACCCTAGGAATCCAACAATGTAAACAACACATTCTCTTTCAATGGAAACTTAATACATGTACAATTTTCTCAATCGCGAACGATAAACTCGTTTGAATTTGAAAGTCTGCTATATTAAGTATGATTCTTGAAGATGAATGCCTGGTGATGAAAAAGAAGTGATTGGCAGGTACTGGAAATTAAATAACCAAAAAGTGTAACCCTACGCTTATACCAGCAGAATTTTTTCCTAAATCACGATTTGACTATTAATTTAATCTCTCTAAAGCAACGACCTCTCAACAACATCATAAGTTTGCTACTCCTAAAGGGTGTTACTTTGGCGAGGTTGCACTGTATATGAACATAATTTTATCATTCGTCATTTGACAATTATCATACATCAATTGGAAACTTATGGTTTATATGCGGGGCTGGTTTACGGGTACGTTACATACGGGAAACAAGGTCTCCTCTGTGTCTCTCGCCCGATAATGGCGATAAATGATGACAAATATAGCAAGGTTCTTATACCTTACACATATCCTGGTCAAATATTATTTTAGTAACAACCACAAAAAGTCAACAATGGACAATTACTCCGATTAAAATTAATGACCTATACCTCGCGTGTTATACAATATGTACAACTTTGGGTTGGTCAGTTTTTAAAACAAATATTTGCTTATCATTGAACGAATTACTGTAGAGTAACAGGTAGCCTTATATACAATCAGAAGCTTTCATTTACAAAGAATAGAAGTGACCGAGTAAAGTAAATATGGGCGTGTGTCCTATACTACGTCTGTCAATTATATTATAGTCTAAGTATGACATTAAATTTTAAAATGTTCTAAAAAGATTCTTTTTTTTTGCAAACTCTTCATGCCATTGGGATTCAACTCAATTTGTGTCTTAATAATAAAATGCAAAGTATACATTACCACTAAAACAACAATTGCAACAACAAAACATGATATATGATAGAAGCGCAATCTGGTTTTCGTAAACACATGGGCACTGTAGATAATATTTTTGTTTTGCATGGACTTATATCTCATATGATCAACAACAATAAAAAATTATTTTGTGGTTTTATTGATTTTAGCAAAGCTTTTGACTATGTAGTTAGACCAAATTTATGGAAAAAATTAATTGGTTATGGAGTACGTGGTAAAATGTTAAATATTGTTAAGAATATGTATAAATCAATTAAATCCAGAGTAAAATTAAATAATATCCTTAGTAATGATTTTACATGCCTATTAGGTGTAAGGCAAGGCGAATGTTTATCGCCATTATTGTTTTCACTGTTTTTAAATGATATTGAAGAAACTATGATTTTAAAGGGACTGTCGGGTATTGAAATGTATATGTATAAACTTTTTGTAATGTTATATGCAGATGATATTATATTGTTCTCTGAAACAGCATCTGGTTTACAGAAAGGTTTTGATATTTTATATGAATATTGTGAAACGTGGAAATTAAAGGTTAATGTTAATAAAACAAAGGTTATGGTGTTTAAAAAAGGTGGTATGTTACCAAAGAATTTGCGATTCATGTATGATAATGAAGAAATTGAAATTGTTAAGTCTTTTTCATATCTTGGCATTGTTTTTACACCAGGAGGATCTTTTCATGAAGCACAAATTACTTTGTCAGGACAATCTAGAAAGGCTATTTTTAAAATTAATAAGTATTTATTTAAATTTTCAGAACTAGGTGTAAAACATAGACTAGAATTGTTTGATAAATTAGTTTTACCTATTTTAAATTATGGCTCTGAAGTTTGGCGCTTTAATGTTGCAAAACAAATTGAACGAGTACATTTGAAATTCTGTAAAACATTATTAAATGTCAAACAAGTAACACAAAATGATTTTGTTTATGGAGAACTCGGACGTACAACATTGGCTACTGGTAGATTTTTAAAAATTATAAAGTACTGGTTTAAAATTCTTGAGTCGAACGATAATAAATATATCAAAATAATTTATAATACACTAACAACGGATTTGGAATTGCGTCCGAATATTAAAAACTGGGTTAGTCTGTTGCGTGATTTACTATGCTCTTTAGGTTTTTATGAAGTCTGGTTATTTCAAGGTGTAGGTCAAAAACAAACGTTCTTTACTATTGTTAAGCAAAGATTAAGGGACACTTTTATTCAAAACTGGAGGATGAGATTAAATGATTCATCATGGGCAATTTTTTATAGGGAAATATGCGGGAATTTTGAATACAAACAATATTTAAATATCATTACAGTTAAAAAATTTAGAGAAGCCTTTTCAAAACTCAGATTAAGTTCACATTATTTAGCTATAGAAACTGGTAGATGGAACAAACCTAGAAGCATACCTTTTGATGATAGAAAATGTAATTTTTGTGTGAAATTAGAAGACGAGTTTCATTTCATTATAGAATGTCCATTATACAAAAATCTTAGAAAACAATATATAAGCAACTATTTTTGGGAAAGACCATGTATGTTTAAATTTATAGAACTGATTACAAGTAAAAATGAAAATGTAATTAAAAGATTGGGAATATATGTTCAAAAAGCATTTTTATGTAAAAAACAAATGATACAAATTTAATTATTCAACGATTTATTTCAATATAACTTCTTCCTATGTATAATATGTAATTATCATTATTTATTTTTGATTTGATATCTATTATCATACGATAATGTATACATCTTCTCCCTGAAGTGTGTTTATAGATTTGTTTTGTTTTATGCATGTATATTATACTTTCATGTATGTTATCAATGTATTTGTTTGTAAATATGTTGTCCTCATGGGCCAGTTGGCCTAATGGATCTGAAATAAAGTATCTATCTATCTATGAAGAACTGTTGACCAACCATGACCGACCATGCAGCGACATACTTAGATCGCTTTTTTGTGGTGTTGTTGATGGTTATGATGAAGTTGATGGGATGATGTTAGTGATGATGATGATGATGGTTGGGTGATGGTTGGGTGATGTTTGGGATGGTTGTGATGATTATGAGAGTGATGATGATGTTGATGTTGATAGTGATATTGATGATTGTGATTAAGATGGGGATGATGTTGGTGATAATGAAGATTACGGAGGTGTTTGTGCTGATGATGATGATAGAGGTGGTTGCGGTGATTTTGATGATGATGGGATGGTATTGGTGATGGTGATGATGATGAAGATGATGAGAGTGATGTTTGTGATGATGATGAGAGAGATGTTTGTGATGATGGTGAGGGTGATGTTTGTGATGATGGTGAGGGTGGTGTTGGTGATGGTGATGATGATGAAGATGATGGGGTTAAATTGGGGATGGTGATGATGAAGATGATGAGAGTGATGTTTGTGATGATGGTGAGGGTGGTGTTGGTGAAAGTGATGATGATGGGGGTGATGTTGGTAATTGTGATGATGATGATGGGTGTGTTTGCAGTGATGGTGATGATGATCATAGTGTGGAGTTGGTTATGATGAAGATTATGGAGGTGTTGGTGATTGTGATGATGATGGGAATGGTGTAAGTGATGATAATGATGATGATGACGTTGATGGTCTTTGCGATAGGGGTGATGACTGTGGTTGAGGTGATGTTAATAGTGATGGTAATAATGATGATGGTGAGTGTGGTTGTGGTGATTATAATGATGACGAGGGTGGAGGAGGTGTGCAGTGTACTGAAGATTGTGATGATGTTAATGGTGATGATTACCGAAATGATAATGATGATGATTGTCTTATCGATAATGCAATTGTTGCTGACGTAGGCGAAATAAATGATGCTGCGCTGGATAATTTACAATATTCATTCAAGGTGTTATCATTGGAAGTAAAACAACGAAAACATGTCCATACACAAATAAAATAGTATGCGCATGGAATAAATTATAGAATATAGTCTGTCAATTGTTTCTGTCTGTGAATGAAAATATGGTTCATTCAGTGACCTGATTGCGAAGAAATGAAAACAAGAAATAAGTCTGTATTTACATGTGTCAGAAACATCTGGACGATGGTCGGAAATTTCCATACACACTATCTTCATGTCATAAATACGATATTGTTTATTCAGTCATAAAATATCCATGAAGACTTTTAGATTCATGTTATTAACACCTTATATTCATACAGCCGATCATAAAACCAACGAATATAATTTTATATTGAAAATTAATTACCTTCAATGAAATAAAAAAGAATACACGAATGGCCATTCTAAATAAACAGGTGTGTCTCTTTTTATAATAAATTTGAAACGTGTTTATAAATGCTGTCCCTTTTTTCATACTGTTTTGTAATTCAGCAGTTAATTAAAATGTGGGGAAATAAATAAATGGTGTTTTGTATGAACCAAACTTTATTCTTGTTTATTTATCGACGCCGTTTTACAAGTACTAATATACTTTTGTCTGATATATTTTTATTTACTCTACGCAACTTAAAATCGGCCAACATGGTATATCCTGAATATTATGTGAGCTGTACGTACTATCACTTACTTTGTTACTTACATGTCGGTCAATAGCTATACATAGCTAATGTTATTCTGTTATATGTCAACCGACTGTAAATAAAAATTTGTATCTTGTATCTTGTTTGATACTTGATATGATGCCACTTTATCATATCGTAACCTTCACCAAGGACTTATTGTGTGTGAAAGTCCCTGGATCCACTTATCCTTATATATTATGACATTTTAAATTTTAGTTAGTATAGGTCCTTGATTGCTTAAGATATTTTAATGATGTTATAAATTTGTAAAATATATTCAAACATCTAGGTGACCGAGTATAAAGGTTCGGCATTTACTGCCACTCTTAGAAAAATCCTAAACGTACAATGACATTTTGAAATAACTAAGCTGTATGCGCTCCTGTAAAATATACAATACTTATTATTACTTTAAATTATTCATAAATCCTCAATATTTACGAGATAACCGTCGTATACCTTGGGTTCAGTTTTTACGGCACTAAGATGTTACAGTGCAGTTAATGTCGAAGTTAATGGCGGCCCATCTGACTGCCTTGTTTAGTGTTAAGTTTCATAAATTGAACAAAATGTTCGTTTAGCGTCGTGGTGCAGGTATACCTCCGTCTGTAACTCCCCTCGGGGACATACAAAGCTCAGCAATGTTAGATATAAATGTTACATAATCTGTATAAATCAATGTATTGAAACCTCCTGTGAGACTTTTGGTCTTATGAAACACCATAAATCAAATAGGATGCGATAAAAGTGTAATATAAAGAAACAGCGAACATTGTATTTCTAGTTCTAAAACATTTTAACTGATTGCATCACTAGGTATGCATTGACAAGTCCTAGATGTACAGCAATATTTGGGACGATGAATAAACCTTAATTCTAGGAATAAAGTACAGTACAACCTCTCCAGAGCGGCCCTCCCTTGGGCAACAACGAACCTACTTTCAACAACTGCATGTTTTTCCCCTTCCCCACTGTACGTCTTAACTATTAACTTAACCTTTGTAAAAGAACAACCTTTAAATAGCAACATAATTCTGCTTCTGTCAAAGGGTGTTGCTTTGAAGAGGTCACGCTGTACATGTAATTAATTATCTTTACTTAAAAACTCATCATTAATGTTATTGTAAGAATTTGTTGGAAATATATCAAATGGTGATAGTAATTATGCGCTTCTGTGCAGTAATAAACATAATCAAAGTACCGAAAGTACTCATTGAAGCTGAACTTACATAGTAGGCATACACAGCAACACGAAACGGGGACTAGTTTAACAGTTACATGTCGGATGTTCATAAACATAGTCCTTAAGTCCGCATAGAAATTCATGCACCCGAGCTAGTGACGCGGCTATCAGTCAGTTTCCAAAACTGTGATGTTAAGGGAGATTATAATGTGTAACCAATAGTTACCGAAAAGTCTTCATTATAATGCATGAAACAACCTAGCATAATGTATTACATGATAGCATCAATATTTACTGATGTTCTTGTGGAATTATTACATATCTAAGAAACAGATCCATGCTAATACGATTCATGTCAAAAGTTCAATCATTGCTTAAGAGAAAGGCTGGTTTTCTGTAATGAAGACAAACAAAGGACTGGTTTAAACTTTATTTGATTACGCGAATACTATCACTAATGAGTGTTGAGTTTTCAATAAGGGGAAAATCAGAAAAAAAGAATTAATAAGCTCATTGTCAGAACACAAACATTTTAAAATAAAACCTAAAATATAAATAATAAAATCTAAGGTTTTGTACTCATAATGTCTAAAAGTATCATCTCTAAATGGAGAGAACAGATATTGGGAACCTTCGTTATTTTTGAAGGTTTCTTTGATAGCAAATGATTTACCGTGAGGACTTTTAAAAACAATGATATTCATTTGAGCTATTGGCTCTTTAAATTTGCATTGAAGTCTATGGGAGTAGTCCATGTTTCAAAGATCAAAGAAGAAAAATATCAATTTTAATGAAAACTCAAGGTAGAAAGATGCAAAAAGGCGATATCAATCAAATTTGATAATGTCAAAAATGTAAGTCACCGTGAAATATCTTCAAAAATTCTATTTTTTAATTTCTATATCTCTATATTTTTCAACAATGACAACTCGTCGCCCTAATTCCAAAATGTTGTAACTCCATTTTTTTAAAAAATGAGTTTTTGGTATCAAAATGTTCGTCTTTTCAAGCGCTATCTGGTGGTATGAGCAGCAACACTCTGGAACCTACCTATATTGAGATATTGCCAGGGTCAGATTGTTCTATGTCCATAAATTGCAACAAAATTCAAGTCCAGAGTGTTGTAACTTTTGAGCCAATAGCTTTCCGGGATATTGGTCACGTGATACCATCTTTTCAATATGGCGGAGTATTGAGAATGTGCTGAACAATTTTTGGAAGTTAGTTTTGGCTTCTAGCGTGTAAGTGTTTTTTTTTAAGATGGTATATAATTATAGAAATATGAATAATTTGTTGTACTGTTCCAAACATTGAGTAGAAAAAACTGCTACACTTAATCGTTAAATAAATTCAGAGCAACGAAGTTAATGATATGATTCGGATACGACAATGTTCGGATAAGCTGGTATTCTAGTCCATCAATTAATGCCATCTTTCATTGTATATGCAGTGCTAACTTTTTATAACTAAGTGATCGGTTGTCCTGATCGTTACCTACTGAATGCGATCATTCTGTATTTAATATTATAACAGAATATAGCATAAATCAGCGATAGCTGTTGCACTTTTGCTTTTGAGGAGACCAAATCACATCAGATCACATCTGTTGACATAGTTGCACTATGTGTTTCCAAAGGATCTCTTTTAAGACTATATTAGACAATAGGTAAAGTTTTCTGGCATAGTTACAAAGTCGGTGCTAGGGGCGTGAGTGTTGACAACTCATAAACAGACCCAATCAAACTGGGTATGGATTAAGTGTTGTTATATTATCTGGTCCTTTGGGATCATGGAGTATACTCAATACTGGTATAATAGAGTTCCGGTGCCAGAGGGCATGAGTGGTGTTGCACATTCCATTACCACTCACAGACCTTATCTAACTGGGTCTGCTATTATATTTCATGGTTGTATTCAGAGCTTCCTGAAGATCTCATTCTTATTATATAAACTATCGCAACAATAATCTTTATGTGCTCGTGTAGCGGCCGTAAAAAGTCGCCCTGTACTTCAGTGTAGCCGGTGCTAGAGGCGTGAGTGGTGTTGCACTTTTCATTAACACTCATGAACAGACCCAAACAAACTGGGTCTGCTATTATATTTTCTTGGTTTCATTCTGTGCTTCCAAAGGATCTCCTTTCATATTATATCGTTACATTTTCTGGTCCTTTTGGATCATGGAGTATACTCAATTGGTATACTCAAGTTCCTCATATGCCGGTGCTAGGGTCGTGAAAGGTGTTACACATTCCATTACCACTCATGGACAGACCCTATCAAACTGGATCTGTGCTTCCAAAGGATCTCATTTCAGATTATATGCCATCATAGTGTCTTGTAAGCATCCAGTGCTTGCATAAGACCTCTTCAGATTATACTGATATCCTGTATTTATCATTAGGCCATGAAACTACGAGTAATAGTGGCAAAACACAACACGTCTAGTGGCCGTCTTCATCCTCCAAAAAGAGAATGCATGTAAATCATTTCTACTTATTGTATGAGACACTTTTGGCAGTGCTCCACATGTATATCATTGAATACAAATTTGTCACGAGATAATATCGACACTAATACGAAAAGACCGAAGGTAAAACGTACGCCTATTGATTCCTATGCGAGCCTGAATCGAGCGCCTTTCGAAATTCAAATTCGTTGCATTCGGCAATTTTTTGCGCATTTTGAATTAAAGCATTTATGTTAATTTGCACATTTTTGTGTGGATTGTAAGTTTCAAAAAACGTTCATTTGTGTGAAATGTTATCTGCGTTCTTAAATTGAGAATCACCGAGCTTGCTGTAGAATATACCTTCTCATGAATGAATCTAACAAAAAATGCAAAGGGTTCAAGATTTCATTTAATTGAAATTGTAGGAGATAATACAGATAATTAGAATTTCAAAAAGTTAATTTATTTTAAAAAATAAGTTCAATTTCAATGTAGTTACGATATTTCCAAATTTTGTTTGTTGTTGTATATCAAAGTGTTACAATTCCACCATGTGGAATATATTGTTTTGTGGCTTATCCTGCATTTTGACCGGCACGGTTCAGTGTGTCAAAGACAGTGTATGATCATAATACATAATAATATAAAGTCTCAGATTTTATCATAATCATGCAATGAATGTACAAGAAACTATTAAATTAAATATAAAACAATAAAATAGCTTCATTTTTTATTACTGTAACTAAAAATATCCTGACATATTAAGGGTCAGATTGTTGTAACTCTTAAGAACAATCTGGTTCTTCCATTTTTTCGTAAAAATGTGAATTTTCTGTGAATTTTAATATTTTTATTGTTATTTTGTTTTAAAAGTATCCATAGCAACATCTTCATATTTTATACTCTAAAAATAGAAAACAATCTGTAAAAGCAGATATATTTTATTTTAAATTCGGTTGAGTAGGTAAAAAGTTATAGCCTTTCAAAACTTTGAACTCGATTTTCTCGAAATGTACAAAATACGACTTACAACATTCTGGAATTAGGGCGACGAACTCTTACAAAATGTTCGAATGTGTTGTGCAGTAAACTTAAGTATCTAGGGAACCCGTATCAAACAAATACAGATGACTGGGCAATACTGTTTTAAAATATTAGCTTCTATAGCAGCATTGAACGCAGATTTAAAATAAGTACAGTTTTATGGATATAATACCTTAATCAAAATATTGACATGCAGTCCCCTATCCAACAGTGTTAAGGTATCAAAATAGTTTTGTTACTACAATACAACGCAGATTAGACATCATCACTCACACCTCCTTCGTGTTAACTACCACTGACATTTCACCCCAATATTGTTACATATTTTTTATTTTAGGTGTCTCCATTTACAAGAGTGGGCGTGTGATATGACATCTGTATTTACATAAGATAAAACTGACATATTATACTGACCTAATTGAAAATATCAAAATATTAACCCTTAGATAAATATTCTCAAAATTCATATTTGATGTCTAAGGTTAGGAAAACATTGGTGTTAACAAAGGCGCCTAAGTACCCGGTTTATCAACCCCTCATTTAAAATTGGGCGAACTGGACATTTGTTTTTATTTATTACCAAAAAAAAATGTATAGACAAGATTCATGATAGAAAAATTAATGAAATGTTCATCATCGAACTATTACAAACGTGCTCGTTGCATAGCAAAACATTGAAGTTCATTTTAAATGCAATAGATGTTTATATTTTTTTAAACATTTTTGTTCCATAAAAATAATATGGCCGAATTGGCTAATTGAATTGCGCGCAACTCTTTTGTAACTAAATATTACAGCTCATTGCAGCTTAAGTAAAATAATATATCTATACACAGCACACATTAATTAAAAATAGGGGCCTTTGTCTAGCTTATAAAAAAACTGACTAAAACACAGCAACATAATATATTCAGATGATGCTGGTTATTTGTATACAAAAGTATATAAAAAAAAACGAGAAAAAAAACATTTACACTTATATATTATAATGTGTATTCAAAGCTAAACGTTTAAAGCTTTCAGTTTAATACATTCGTCATTTGCTATCACATTTTATTAATGTGTAACATTTTGTTATAAAATATTTGACGAATAAATATGTTTTAACTAAACGTTTTCAGTCTAGCTTATCTGTGTAGAAATAAACAGATTTAGTTTTCATGAAACTACAAAACACGATAGACGTTTAATATAACTACTAACCTTTTCTCAAAAGTATCCAAATAAATCTATAAGAATGATTACAATAGAGAGTCCATAATCTTCAGAAAATCTTACAAAATTATCATCTGTCCGAATAATGTAATGAGTCCAATAGAGAGTGTATCAGACGTTCACTGACGATGGTACCGCAAGATTGTGTATCAGTAATGATCGCATCGATTGACTTCCAATTAAATTTCAATCACCGTTCAAACAATCAGTAAGTTCATTTCATTAAGTAACGGTCATTACTCAGGCCGCGCACGTCGTCCAGTTCAGACACTGACGAGCGAATACACCCCGAGGCTAAAGATCGGACATCAGGAAACGCATTATCGCCTTGTTAACAGTTCATTCTCACACATGGAATTCCCATGACGTCTTACTTGCCATAAAACAAGTGAAAATAAATTGCGAAATTCAAGTAATGCTAACTAATTGTTAGAGAAAATTGAACAATCTAGAATCAGGGTTCGCACAAAATATCAGCCATTTCGACGAATTGATAGTTTGACTGCAAGAGGTAACAGTATAAACATGCGGTACCAAATGACACAACAACCTATATATTTATGCAACCGTATCGATAGATCGGGGATACATTGTTTTTGGCCCGTCTCTCTGTCTGTTCGTCTGTCAGTTTGTACCAAACATTAACCTTGCCTATAAAATGCTTCCGTCTACAGTAATTAAACTTCATATGTTGGCTCCACATAACAACCTATATAGGACCTGTGGATTTAAGGGTCAGTTTGTCAAAAGGTCCAGTTCACCCACAGGAGACATTGTGTTTGTTTACGCTTCTATCATTTTAGTATTAGTTTTTTGTACCAACTGTATGTCGCAGTGTACCATGCACACACGGAGAGGCCGGGTTGATGGCGTGAACATTTTGTTCTTGATAATATGGCAACATTAAATAGACACTGATTACATATTATGTAACAACGCCCCTATTCGTTCGTACGTGCATGCATGCTCATTTCATTTATCATTCAAATGTTTGCTTAGCTCGCATACTTCTTGCATTGGACACAGTGGTTTAAATTGGTTAACTCTTATTGTAAATAAATTATTTTCAAAATCAACGAAAACTTTTTTCAGTTGCTCTACCTTATATCTTAAACTCAAAGTTTAACTCAACCGGAAATTAACAACTTTAACCAATATTCACACAGTTGGGTGCTAGTATACAAGACTTAGTGCAAAGTAAGTAAAATTGAACATTTACAACAAACACTGTTTTAAGACCACTCTACAAGATTTACGACCTGCACGCTATCTATGGATTAATCTGACCAGAAACCTAATGCACTTTTCTACAACCTAGGAATACAGTTTCTGTTACATCATATCATGTAATCAAAGCACAGAGAGTACTGTCAGAAGCAAAAGTTAAAAATGTAATTCATAATATCTGGTAGATGTGCATTAGATAATACCAAAAAAGCTCAACCAACTCTAGGCACCATTTTTCAAACTCAAATGTATATATCGTTTGGACTAATAATTTCCTCAAAATAGTCCATTTTGGCTTAGTGAAATTCTGTTAAAGTTGATAGTATACTCATACCTTCACTTCCTGTTCACTGTAAAACACGCCTGACTCTTAAAACTTCGTAATTATATGTAAAAATAGAGTTAGTTTTTCCTTCATTAGGGGTTAACTATTTAGCGATGTGGTTGAGTTTTATATTGAAGATGTTAAAGATGTATTATACAAACCCATCTCGCAAATAAGAAATTCATTCCGCAAGATTGGGTGCATTCCGTACTTTAAATCTATCAGGTAGGCGGAGTTACGGTTAACTGGTGTCCTCGCCCTACTAGTGTCTTTTAGCGATTCCCATGTATATAGTAGTGAAGCGTACTATGAATGAAACTTGTGCGGATGTATACTGAATCATTAAACTCAATAGTTTTACAGTTGGAAATGCCATTACAATGTAATTATTCAAAATGAACAAAATCCTGCAATATAGTATCCAACTTGTATCATAACTGCAATCGGTAGAGTTATACAACCGATGGTACTATTTTTCAACGCGAATGTATGGCGTCATGTTTTTGTCAAAACAAAACGGGTGTATAACTATAGAAGCACTCGCTTCGCGTTTGCTTCTAAAAAACAAAACTGGGTGTATAACTATAGTAGCACTCGCTTCGCGTTTGCTTCTAAAAACCATGCCCTTCAAACAGATTGCGAAATAATCGGAATTTGATAGAATGTAATATTTCAAAACAAAGTAAGATATCCTCGGAACTGACCGAATTTATCAAAACTAATCAGGCAATTTTAAGCATTTTGTCGGACAGTCAAACATAATTATATTGTCAACATACTTTTCCGAGGCTTATCCCTCAGGGAAACCGTTTAGCCCCCACCATAAATTGTATGATATGTAGATTGGATTATTTTTTGGGGGTGGGAGAGGGGGCTGATAGTACAATCTAGTACTGTTTCTTGCCAGGAACGAAGGTTAGGTGAACAGTCCGCCTCATATGACTCTGATTGTTGGAGAGGTGTGTAAAACGCAATGAAACAATCAAAACAGAACTACAAACTAGCCCGTCTATTGTATTTTAACGTACAAAGAGAAGTCTAAAACAACAGTATCCATCTACGTATATATACATGATAAACAAACAGCTTCCTCAAGTCCAGAATCAATTGTTTTACTAAGTTGTAGTCTGTTTAGGATTCGGGACGTATAAGGCTTCTGGGAACATTCAAGTTGACATGTTACTAGAATTAACTGTTTTGTGTGAAGTCAAAGTACAAAGATACTCCGAAGTTAAGTAATTAAATGGAAGAACACGTTACAGTGAAAATGTCTGGATGAAAAAGAGTATTCGCAATAAAACTTACACATAAAAGTAGGACGTATAAAACATGCCCCATTATCCAGCTGAGCTAAAAGTATGAATATCTGGTTTCCGTGAGCATACAAAAGAACTACAGGCTCGATAAGTAAACGAAACTGCTTTCCAAATATACTTTTTATTCAAGTGAAAATTCAGCATTGGCAACTATAATAGAACGATTTTAATCTTTAAAGTTTCCAAGCAATGAAAACTATGACCTTAGATCTTCGGCATGTAATAATCTTGTATTTCCAGGAAACAGAACTAAATGCAATAAAGATACATTTTCATATCATGCTAGCCTTGTTTGGAATAAACTGCCAATTAATCAAAGACAAATCGATTCATTATATTTTTTTGAGTACAATTTGCGTAACATGCACTTTTCATAATCTAATTATACATTTTTATACCTACCTCGTATGTTCTGGGTGTAAAGACTTTTATTTCTCAGTTTTTAATGTTTTTAGATTGTTTACTCGAAAGTGTTACTTATTCTAAAAAGCAGTTTATGTAATTATTGATACATGTTCTTAATCAATTAGTGTTTGTCGGATATGTTTGCAATTTCTTTACTAAATCATTTGTATCAATGCTATCATCATCATTATACTGTGTGTATGTTGCTTAGTTATAAAAATTATTGTGAATGCATGGAGTAATTTGTTTCTTTCGTTCGGTCATTCTTACGATCGCTCGCTCGTTCGATCGTTCGTTTGTCCGCCCATTCATTCAAGCATTAATTAATTTCATTAACCTATCCATTCATTTATTTATGTATTCATTCATTCATTCATTTTAATATGTATTAGTTAAACGTTATTTTGCGTGTTTCTAGAAGACCACATTGAAAATAAGTCAATTGTTTTGTATAATATGTTTTTACTTAATGTGTACGCACCTTCTATAGATAAAGATACTGTTATTGTTGTTAAAGATGGAGACGTTCGGCAGATACAACAATGTTTGTCGCTTTAACGGAAAACAGGAGTGATAAAATTGCATCCCGACACAGAAAATAAACAACACTAAAACATATTCTTAATATTAAGAATGATATAGCCAACAGTTGGAGTATCCTTCAAAACATTCGGTAACCGTAAAAATTCCAGCTTCATTACATTATTATATTTGCCGTGAGAATTTCTAGACACTTTTCTTTCTAAAAAAATGTGAAACTATCAAAATACAAAAATTGATTCTATAATCATATTTTTCAGAAATATGACCCTCTTGTTTTAGGCTTTTAAAGTAGTGCTTTCAACGTGTAAAGAATACTGAAATGTCAATATCCTTGATGTGGAATGACGTTAGCTGCACCAAATGGCCGCATTACGAACATCACTGTTTATCTTCATATATCTACGTGATATGACTATTACATTATTACCAGTAATTGTCCTTTCATAAGCTAATCATCACATGATAAAGGTCGGTGATAATTGAATGAGCTAATGGGTGCTGCCACACACAATACTATGTTATTGGAATCACGATCGTATATTTTTACGAAACAGAAACAGTAAGGATAGATCCCATAATTTGAATCAAGGGGATATAACTCAAAATAATTTTATTGTTTTTGAAAAAAATTCTAATGGATAAACATTTTTTATCATGGAAACCTGTACAAATTATACACATTACCAAAATATAACGGCCCCTTTTTGAAAAGATAATATTATTATTTTAGGACCCTAATACCTTAAAATGCATGACGTGTGTTGTTAAACAATATAAAATATACTTTAGTGAGGTAAGAGATAATGTTGACGACTAGAATACATTTTAGGCATAGAACATTGTAGGTCATTATCATGAAATTTAACCATCGTTCTTCTTTATTCTAGTCTGAGACTTGGAGAAAAATGTTTCCTTGGATATTTCATTAATCCTGGCTAATTATAATGTACGATTATAATCGAGAAGTATTCTGGTTTATGTTTTGACGAAGCATGATGGGATTCCGTTATTGGGTGGATAACACTATGTAATCATTATAACAATGAGTGGGCGGACAAATAGCGTCGAAGAAAATTTCATAGGGTTCTTAATCCGCTTAAATTCAATGAGTAGACAGAATGCAAAACTATAGTAACTTCGATTACATAACATTAGCAATAATGTTTACATACCAAACCTTTAACATATGGTGATTTGCTGGGATTATGTTGCAGCGCGACTCACGATGAAATCATTTCATCACTTCAATAGCCGCTAAATTAAATGTTTCTACCAGTACACTAGGTAAACGTGTTTCCATTGACTTGTCTGTACACCTTTGGTGCACTGCAACATGGAACGGGAACCAGTTTATAAGTTGTATAAAGTTGGAACAAAGTTTGCAGTTCGCTATTAAATAATTGAATAGCGAACTGCAGGCTAGATTGAAAGCTAGAACGCAGTTCGCTATTCAAAACAAAATTGAATCGCGAACTGCGTCTCAACTTTATTCAACAAAGTTTATACACTAGGGAGATGAAATACAGATTACCACATTTGACTAAAACCAACACAAATTAGTACACTGTCTAGTGAAGATCAACATAAATACATGAGTATGATTAGAGGAAAGAAAAAGATTACCAAAAAAACACAAAATCCAACTTTCACCGAAATTCTCTCTCCCCCCCCCCCCCCCAACACACACACAGAACCTGCGTCATGCCGTATCGACTGTTCCATCATCATAGTTGTCGACCAAACTCGGACAATGAATCAAAGTTGACTCTGTAATAATAACTCTAGTAGGAAGACACTGTTGTATATATGAGAGTCGATAGGAACAACAAACCTCCCATTCTCCAAATACCAGAGTGACCATCTGACATGATCCATGTATAATGTTGTTAATTCTCTAACGTCTGTCATTACCTTGTCAAATTAGCTTCCAATGATTTATACAAAGATCGAATGATTGTAACGAAACACGATCTATAAGCTGCGACTTTCTTAGGAACTCAACCAGAAAAAGGGAGTGGGCAGATGTCGTTCAGCGATTATTATGGATTTAGGTTTAAATTGGCTGTGGGGAACCTTGATTGCAGTTACGCATCTTCTTTTATCGATGCTCGAGGGATTATTGTTTGTCTATATCACATCATAAGGCACAGATATATGCTTATTGCATCACCTTTGGATTAAAAATGCCAATCTGACACGTTTAAAAAAGTGCAGATGGACCTTTTTTCGTCTAAGCTGACAAATTGATAAACGGTTCTGATCAGTGGTACATCAAAACTAGTAATGTGTTTTCTTACATATAATATCGTTATTCGTAATCATTTTGCAACGTACCATTCCTAGCCGGTATCCTCCCGGGGTCTGTGTTTAGTCTACTATTTCTGTGTATGTTTCCTATGTCGTGTTTTTGGGGAAGAGGGGAATGTTTTACATTTACTTTTCCAGGGATCATGTTCTTATCTAATTTAACTAGAATTAAAACTTAACTGGTGCGAATTGAAAAATGTAGTTCCAAGTTGTTTGGAGTGGCACGAACATTTGCATTCATAGTTCTGTCTTCGATAATTCGAATACAAAAAATGATATTAGGGTATCTAAACATGCAGCTTATGGACAGACTCGAAGGCACTTATAGAGCCGACACTTTAGCGTGTGGTGACGTCCTGCACTAATATGGCAAGTTTGTTTTATTGGTAATATCCTTAATACAAATCTCCTGAGACAGTGTCCCTAAAGTCTCATTAGCTTTTTGTTATAAAAATATATGCAAAAAACAAGCAATTGCTGATATTATCCCAAGATAATGATTACCGACGAAACGAGCCCTTTTTCTTCGAAAAAACACGCATTTCGCTGTGACTTTTGCTTTTCTAAACTGGAAATATATAGTGCGCGTGACGTCACTTTATGACGTTTGAATAACATGACTGCGGGGAAAACACAGCTGTTCTATAAATAGTTTTTTTTTCAGTGATATTGAAAAAATACGATAGTGGTTTTGGAAACATTTTTTCTTGGTATAAAGTATTCACGAGAGGAAAACACACCGGATTCCTCTGTTATAGGACAAACAGAAACTATTACGACCGATAAATTTATATGCTTAAGGGACTTTTAATATCTAATTACACTAAAATATTACAGATACCCGCTTAAAGTTATTATAATATAAATTCGGTAGACGAAGAGGATGGATTAATTGACCATGTAGTATATCATGTATTGATACATAAGATCACAGATACATCGGAGTGGACCATCTATTATCTCCGAGTACAGTGACCCAAAACCTTGTCCTAATATACATATACCTATGCAAATAACAACAGTTCAGGCGTTGGCAGTATTAGTAGATTTATGGCCTTAAAATTGTGACCTTGTAACAAGATTGCGATGATATCACAAAGATTCCCCTGTCATTCTTATACGATGCATCAGTCGACACGGTAACTAATATGTATGGCATGAATAACACTGATCTGTAAAATGACAAGATAAATGCTAAATTCAGATCTACAAAATTAATGATTATGTAAACATGGGATGGTATCTTGTATGGGTTCAATTTTGGCCAACCAAGGAGGCAAACAGCAGATATCAAATATTTAAGAGGTCTCATTGGATATTGACTTGTTGGTTACGGTACTTCTATACTTAATCATAAACACATGAAAAGACTACTCTTACGCAGACAAAACTTGCAAGTTCAGGTTTACATATTTTTGTATTGTAAGAAATTGGTTTTGTGCCTTTATTGCCATATCTAGTGTTAAAAGCTTGCACGATGTACAACTTCAGTATCAAAATAGCAAAAAAAAAATACTCACCTAATTTAGCTTTAATATTTAAGTTAGTAATGATGCTAGGGTTTTGTGACTTGTATGATGGTATTCACACATAAGACGTCATCGTCACATACATGTACTTAGCAAATATATGTACACAAACAATAAATACCGTCCTTGCATAAATTAACTAAACGCTTAAATTAGGTTTCAATTAAGCAAAACTAGCTTACAAAATGAAAATAATGTGAGTATGTGAGCGAACTACATTGCGGTAAGTAACCTCATTTTAAGGGCAGTTTACGTTTTGCTGTAAGCTTTGATAGCTACGTTGATAGACACCAGACAGAGTTCAGAGAGGACGGTGATAAAACAGTCGTATATCCATGAAATAAGGAAGATATAAATAAAGGGTTAACACATAGTAATTATCAGTCTACTGATGCCAATGTGTGTGTCCAATGTAATGCGATCGAACAGACAAGTTATAGGAACTCTGTGGTATATTCATGATTGTCATGATGTCAATAATGTGAACAATGACTCAGATGTTTGTATTAAAAGAGATGGAAGACTTTGGAAAGACGTGGGAGAGACTGAATTGTGCAGTTGTATGTAAATCGTGGTGTTTCGGTTCTTGTTCGTTTATGTTTACATGATCAAAAACGAGTTCCTATTTCACTTAAAACATAAAACATGTTATTTACTTTAATCATTGCATTTTGACAGATTGTTTAACAGAGCGCGTGTAGCTCAGGCAGGATGCCACTTAATATCAGTCTTAATGGCAGAATAGAAAAAGGAAAGGAGAAACAGTTTATGAACAAAATGATAAAAATAAGTCATCATTAAGAACAGCATGCACTCTGCTGAAACCAATTACCGAAGAAAAAGATTTCGAAGTGCTTAACCCAATTTCTGTATATTTAAAATCTATTTCTATAATTATGCCCTTAATAAGTGGTATTTATCTGCACAGTTGATCTAATTAACATAATGCGATCACGTTGTAAGGGATTTCGTTCAACAAAAATATGCTTGGCATGATGCATAACCAAATCAATTAAGGCGTATATCCTAACTTACAAGTTCAAGTATGTTAAGTCCATTTTATGGTAACCTTGATTCAGATTAAGTGTTATCGTATGTCAGGAATGTTGGTTCGTTCTTTAGTCAACCATCAACAGTAGCTCATTAAATTTAGATGTAAGTTTAGCCTTCAAAACGTATAAACATTGATCTCGGACAGAAATGGCAAGCAAAAATGTTGGTATGTTGTAACGATTTTCTACTTCGAATTCCCAATACAAGATAACTTTCATGAATGGCGGTAAGCCTTTGCTTCGTTCAGGCTGTTCCTTAAATAAAGGCCTTCAAAGACCAGAAAGGACAGGGCTAGATTATACTGTATAAGATTTATCTATATGCTTGATAAAGCCATTGATCCTTACCATGAAGACGATGTCTAATGTGTAATGATGCGGTCTTAGCCCTGATACTTTGATCTTTTTATCTGAAAGTTTTCGACAGAATTGATCGACTGATTTATCAATCTTGAGAAATTAAAGAATTTTAAATAGTTATTCGTTGAAGACCGGTTGCATGGTAGTTCATATCGTAGCGTTACTATGCCAACTTTGAAAAGTGGGATGGGTATATAATGTGCCTCTGAAGGAATAGTTCTGTGCTATTTTTATATTGACTTACTCGTCTCTTCGTCATGATCATCTCGACTCGAAAATGACACCACTGGTCAATATATGTAAGTTTATTTTGAAATCAGTAGGCGCTGAGGAATATGTGTAAATACAATTACTTACATGAAATTACAAATGATATGAAAAGGGGCAATGGTTAAAATGAAATTATTGAAGATTTGCGCAGTTTCTGCTTTGTACAAATAAATGGGATATAAAGGTTGAAATTACACTGTTCAAAATATATCTAACAGAACAATTGTGAGTGCATTACAAAATTAGCAAGGTTTTTATTTTATTTTTAGAAAATACCTACAATACTGTGGAAGTTTGAATGTTTGAAAGTGTATTGTTTAGAATATCATTTGGTAAATAATATTGACCCATTATCTGACATAATAGATTACAATATCACATAGATATGCATGTATAATACATACAATATGATGGCACATACTCATACATGCATGTACAAATTACATCACTATATAAATGATACATACAAATGTATAGTACAACTTTTCCTAAGCAATACCCCATTGGGAGAAGGAAGTTATGTTGTTGTTGAGTGGTTGTTGCTCTATAGAGAGGTTTAAGTTGTATTTAATCGTGCAGTTAGAGAAAATCATACTGTTGTTGAAGGGAGGTTGTTTCTCAAGAGAGGGCCACTCTGGGGAAGTTGTACTGTACATACAAACGTAACTAATTGTGTGTAAAAATGTATTTCGATATAAATACAACTGTTACATTGTTTGGAAGTTCTAATCGACAAATTAATGTCTACTGATTATAGATAAGATTAATAACGTTAAGAATATATCAATTTTACCATCCAAACAATTGGCGCCTTACGTTCGATAATTATATTAAAGTTGTATTGATCCACTGAAAGTCAGTTTTTTATAATAAAAAACAACAAGCGATTAATGATAAGTTTAAAAGCTTAGTGTACTAATTGTTGAAGCTTTTTAGCTGGACAGTTTTCTTTTCTAGATATTAATGGTGTTTAACCATAATATTTAATTTACTGAAAGTATTACCGGCTTCAATATGAAAAACATGCGCCCTTATTTTTACACTTGACCCATTCTTATCGAGTGTAGGCTATTTCGGCGGGGTGTTAAGCCGATAGCTCAACACACTATGGAACAATACTATTTCGCTTAAAATAACTTTTTTTATTATACGTATTGTGGCTAAAACCTTTGATGACATTGAAAGTAAATAGATTATATATATATCACGTAGGTACGATCAACCACCAAGCAAAGGCATTTATAATCCTTTTCGTAATCTAATCAAAAAGTAAACACTACCAATTAAATTCCATTTTAATGGCAAGGTGTCTCACATTAGCCACACGTCATTCCCATAGTTACAAGAACAATAAATGGGTGGGTTTACTTTAAGAATTATAGTGATTTAAAATGACCACTTGTGTTAAATGAAAATACAGTCACACCAGTGACAGCGGCCACTTCTGAATAAAGGCCACTTTTTAAAAGCCGTTATTAATTATTTAGATTTTTAGAACAAAATGACCTCAGAATAAAGTCCAACTGTCAATAAAGGCCACATTTTGTCTTTCACATTGGTAACCTTTGTTTACAGGTCTTACTGTATCCATAAGTTTTATTTCGAAAATAAATCGTTAATGCATGAATTATTCTTGATAAAATGCGATTGTAATAATCAAATCACAATTTATAAACATACTTACTATTGTAAGGTTTATTTTTTACCAATTTATTCAGTTTATTAACGTGTTAGAAGTTTTATAACGTAACAGCTCTTTGATATTTCACGGATATGGACAGGACATGAATACATTGTTATCATTAAACTCAACGTCATAGTGTTCGCATGGCAAATTCCATTCTATTCCATATCAGTCGCCTGTTACTAATTTTAATGCAATTATTTATTGACAAAGAGTGAGATATTATCAGTGCTCAGTGGAATTTCAACAAGTTAAAACAAAGCCGGTTATGAATGAATATCTCATTCCAAATTTGATCTGATCATGTTTGTTTTAAAATCAAATACTATCCGAAATTCGCCTACCATTCGCCTATTTGATACATTTATTAATATCAATTTTCCAGTTGAGTTGTAACCAATACACGCTCGCGTATCCTGGTAATCACTTAGCAAATATAATAAAATTGAAAACTTAACATTAATACAAACAAGGGCTGATAAAGGCTGCACACTTAGCCCATTGAAGGTTACATCACTGTGTTTGTCGACTTGTTAAAAACTTGTTACCTTGTTAGTTTGGCTGGTTAACACGATAAGCCTAGGTGCGTAGGCCAGAAATCAACAGTTACCAATTTGACAGATGTTATTTGATTTTCAGGATGCTAATTACTGGGATATCAAGAAGTCAAACTAATTTAATCCGGTAGAAATTTACAGACATTTGCATTACCGCAAGACCGTTTCAAAAGTTATGTTTATAAAATTCGATTCAAACATGAAGACTGAAGAGCATTGAACGCGGCGGTGCCTACGCTCGTCTGTTCACAGCCTCGCCTCGGTGAGATCTATCCACCTATGAAGTTTCGTGTTGCTACCTCTGATATTTTTTTAGCCATGAGTTACTTAAGGTTTTGTGCTGACGCAGTCGCCGCAGGCAATGCAGTGATTGCAATAGATCTAACAGCCGAGTTACAAATGCTTTCAAATTCAGCACCAGTGGCTTAGTTTTTATCCGTACTTATTTTCCCGAATTCTAAACTCAATGCTTAGTGACATTCAGTGAATGAATTCAATCTTGTTGTAGTGTAACCACAGGGTCAAATAAAAGTCTACTTTAAATCAAATAATACATTTGTGCATTACTCCGTATCGTTGTTAAGTTCTTGTTGCGTATAATTGTTGGCAATAAAATAGAAGACAAAACTTAATTGAAATAGTAACACATGGATTAAATACATGGATATAATCAAGCCACGTCTCTTGCGAGATGTACTAAAATTTCCCGGAATGATTACGCCCATGACATTTTAGTACAAAGTGTAATCCAGTTCTTGCAGTAAATTTATCAAATCACTTTCCTAATACAAAACTGATACAAGCGTATTCTAAAACTTGTATTCCATTCTGTTGCAATTAAGACTTTATCTCGAGGATCCCGATTATCTTTGAATCTACTGTATGTCTGTTTGGCTATTTTAGTTGATCCGCTCCTGATTCTTATTGCTGGATTTTTCATGAAGACTTTATTTAGTGAGAAATATTTTATTTTCTGGAATCATTACTTCGATAATCAATTTTGGATTTTAGTGTAAATTAACGTTACGTATGACGTGACCTGGTTCTGTATCCGAGATCTATTTTTTGGGAAAGCGATTTATCGCATTCTTATGTCGTTGTTTCTATCTGAATGGACACAAGAACAAAACAATGCATACGCATATCAAAATAGTTCGATGACACTGAAGCAAATCAGACCAAACTATACAAATGTTTATATACCAAATGTAAATCGAAACAAATACATATATGCAAAAGTTTAATCAGAATATTATATATTTCGAAAAATATATAATTGTTTTGACTTTTCATAACATATTGGTCTTTGTTCGCTACAAATATCTAAAGTATATATTTCAACGAAGCTGTATAGATTACGCACAGACAAATCTACATGTCTAGAAGTTTTATCCTAGAAACGACAATCAAGCAAGCGTTTTGTCTATTTTATAGATTTTGTTTTAATATAGTTTTATATTATTGTAAAAGATCATCTATACTAAGTTAACACACGTGTCAAGTCATACAGAACAGAACATTATAAATTCTGTTCTGCTCTTCTATTCTGTCAAGTCAGCAAATTCGATAAACCAAAAATCAGCACCCATCACGTAATGCACAAAGTAGTTTACATTTTCTTGATTTTTGTTACATATGTGATCACATTTTAGTACCACTTGTTACATATGTGATCACATTTTAGTACCACTTGTTACATATGTGATCACATTTTAGTACCACCTGTTACATATGTGATCACATTTTAGTACCACTTGTAACATATGTGATCTGTCAAGAATGTGACCTACATAACAGGTGGGGGGTTCAGCCTTGGTTCATAGTTTCGTATGTAGTAATTTGATTTTTTTCAAGTACATTGTGTATATTTATGGCGATTTATAGATCGCCATAAAACCGCCTTTCGATAATGCTTCCTTACCATCATAAAACTGATTAATCAATGATTTTCATTTAATCCCGTTTTAGCCATTTTAGTTTATTTTACAATAAAGTAGTAAATTATTAAACTATTGGTCAATTTTTTCGTCCACTTCAAAGGTTTCCTTTAATTTTTATTTGAATAAAAAATCTGATTTTGGAAAACTTATGTATATATAGGTCATATATATTATAAATATGGACCGGCCGAGAACATTTAGTAAATCGCTATTCAAGGATTTTATATATATATATTTTGACTAAATGACCGAACTAATGCGTTCTGTGTAAAATAATTTCTGGTAATTTACGTGCATAGGTGGGGCTAGCACGTTGATGGGATGGCGAATGAATTGTTAGAAATTTAAGCCATTTTTCTAAAGTGTTAAACTAAAATGGTGCGGCGGAAACCATTATTTCGGAAGTTGTATAAAAAAATATGTATACATAATTATGAACAATGTGTTTTGGTCCTTGTTATCATGTTAAGTCTTAATAATCATTATACACTACCCCTACAACGTGCTATCTCCCTATGGTAACACGTGGTTATGTGTATGCGGTGTCATCATATAATATACACATTATACTCAGTTTATAAGTTCAAACTGATTGAAATTCAGGGGGTAGCACTTGACATTTATTTACAGTGCGACCAACATTTGACAATGTCTTTTTGTTCCAAGTGTATGTTATCTTTTTACGTAAAAACTTATTTTAAACTTACGAATTGTCCACTGATTGTGTTACAAGTTGTTATAACAAATAATTGATAACGCTCGATGACCATGAGGGTTGCTTAGCAACGAACCTTGAGAATCCCGATTAACCATATTTGGATCAGGTTCGATCCTCGTCCCCATTCATTTATTTATTTCGTCCTGATTTAACACCATTTTAACCACATTCTATCCGCAAGCTACTGCCAGTCTACCCCATATAAATCAGGGGGCCAATTTAACATAGACTGTAATATGTTCAGTCAAATTTGTCGCGGACAGTGTACGTGAGCCTCGCCCGGAGTTCAAACCCGCAACTGCTTGATACGTAAATCAACACTCTAACCACTGAGCCAACTGGGCGGGCTTTCATCCCCAGGGACCTAAATTATACAAGTTTAGGTTGAAGTCATCCTTGCTCCAGAAATAGATCTACTTAGAAGATATTCTATCTACCCGACTTCATTACATTTATCAATATTTTTGGATAAATAGTGTCAACGTAATTCAACTATTTTAAAATAAACATCATACTGTCCTACAAACAACCTACTCGAACTCATCACATAGTTTTAGTATTCAAACCAAACTTTAAATTATGTGTCTGTTAGTCTTACTGAATAATGGTTAAAAACGACACATGGGATCAGATCAGACGACAGCTTCAAAAACTTGATCAACTCGTCAACGTAATGAGATGTTTTGTGAAGTTTCGGTTAAATCATCAAATAACCAGATTTAAGTTTTTGCCGCTGTCGGTTAATGTGTGTTTCAATCAAGACGAATGTTTAAATCAAGCGATGTCTGTTTCAATTGATTTCGTGGAGTTTGGTTTCAATGAGCGAAACTAATGACAGGAATTAGACTTCAAGAAAAAAATCATCGGACACAAATCAATGTTTTGTTGGGACGTCAATCACAGTGTTGACTGTCAATACATCTAAACGGGAGCATTGGTTATCCGCGCTAAGACACGCCTTTCTAACACTCCAGTGAATTTTTTTGTACAGCAGAATTCAATAAAACAAAAGCATAACAAAAAAAGAAGCATTTGTTTAAACTCATCAAATTAAAAACCCAAAATACGTGTACACTACATTTAAATTTGATTTCAATTCTGATTAATGTGATGAACTTTTCAACAGGCAAAACTATACTGTTCTATTTCATGAATGAAAGGAAGAGAAATTGTTGTCATTCATCTTAATCAATACCACCACAGCTATCATTAGGATACTCATCATCATCATCAGCAGCAGCAGCCTAGCCACCACCTCCAACACCAGAAACAACAACAACAACTAATTTATCAGCAGCATTTATATCATGTTTATATTTTAATATCACTTTAACGTAACTCACTTCCTTAAATTTTTGACACTTGACAATTGTTTGCATGGTATAAACGTTATGCCGATATACACAGCATAATATAATTAAGTTTAGATTGTTTTTAGTTTTCTAAAATCCCCTTTTTTAAAATAATAATAGGAACTGAATAATATTCGATATAAAAGCAATACAATGTACAAGAAAAAGAACTGATATTATTTGGTTCCGGTCTTGACTGCGCTTTACGCATGATATTCTGCGATACTGTTTTCAAGTTGAATTAGAAAAGTAAAGAAAATAATATTATGATTATGTATCTAGGATATATGAAATAATTGTGGTTTTGATCAAAACTGCGTATCATTTTCATATGAGCTATACCTCCGAACATAAACATGTATATCAAACAAAATACTATCACTCCTACAAAATTGCTGGGAGATCTTTTTGACGTTTTTCTCCTTTATTAGCAATTTAGTTTTATCACACCGATATTTACACCGAATAATTGAAAAATACTCATATCAGTAGAAAATCGTTCTCTTTGGTTTCTGAATACGTTACTTGAAAGTAACGCATTGATATATTAACGTGATTTTTATTTCAACAAAATCACGACTGTAAGAAAATAAACATGTGAAATGTTTAACAATCGGAACTCGTATTTGAATATATACTCAGCGTCACTAGAAACTTACCACCCTACACACCCCTATATATTTCAAATTTTAACATCCTGTGTAAACTGCTTTATACAATAGTTTATATGACTTGGGTACCAAACTATGCTTATCATTTTAACAACACTTCACCGAGTGCAATATAAAGAAAATCAAATCGATATGTATTTTTGTTAAGGAAATATAGACAAATGTATGGGTGGTAAGTTTCTAGTGACGCCGAGTATATATCGGCAACAATGTGTCTACAACTTTAGTGTGAGGGTACGGCAATAACTACAAAGAAAGCAACCAGTCATAGCCCCGAGGTTATAAAACTTGAGAACAAAATCTGATCTCAAATCTCAATTCCATTCTCATGTATTCTCAAGTATTATGGTTGAAAAGATAGAGCTGATTACTGTTTAAATACATAATTATGTCAATTTTGCTGTCAGACTAATGTACCAATAATAGCATTTTTGGCTGATCACAATTAACCTATAAATACTAAAAGACAAGATATGAAATTTGAGCTCGGAGACCGATCTCAAGTTTTATAACCTCGGGGCTTGGGTTCAAATTCAGCCCCACTTATGAAACTCAATGTTGATCGAAGTTAACATATTTCTACACTGCTGAGTATATTTTGGACAGTGTCATAATTCGCTATCCACGAAGACGCTGTCAGATAAAATTATAGATGAATTTAATTTAAAAAAAGTAAAGATGGTAATAAAAAGTTGTTAAAACACACACACAAAAAAAACACCAACAAAAATGTTAGTTCAATCAAATCCACTTACCGCTAAAATCACGTCAGTCCAATCAAGATGACCACACTATCCCTATGCGTACACCGAATAAAACCGTAAATAAATATTTAATGTCGAATTAAGCCATAAATGTATAAATAGTTCACGGTTATTGTAGTATTTATATCAGGCAAACACCAAATCACAATATGGATATGATAGGTTAAAGACTCATAAAATTAACATCAAACGGTGAACTTATGAAATATTGACCAGTTTAAGCTACGAACAAACTGATGTTCCATTATCAAAGGCGTCCAAAAAGAATTCAAACAGTCCGCACGTAACGAGTTACGGACCATGAGTTGTGTATTTTCAATTTGAATACGATAGGCAAAAAAAGATAAAAACTCCATAAAGGCTCCAAGCATATGACCTAACTAACGTTATAAGTTGTTGAATTCAAATTTGCAGTTTTATGTCATCGAAATGGATAGATAACAGGGGACTAGCTCCCTGAATGACAAACTCTTGAGTTAAATGATAACAAATTTAAAATAAATAGTCATTTTGACTCATAAGATTTCCTGTTCGCAGTAAGTTCATGCGTCAACGGATGCCCTCAAAATAGCAATTATCAGGTTTGCTTGTTTTTAAACGCTTATAGATAATACTTGAAATGTCATTATTGTTTGAAGATACAAGAACAAGTAGTATAACAAAAGACGTCCCCGTTCAATGTTTCAATAGCAACTAACAGAAGTAGGGGTGACATATGATCATGGCACATGCGATATAACTCGTATCACGATACAAACAAGACGAGACGTAGAACGTACCGCGATACGCTTTTTTGATTGTAATATTCATTCTTAAAACATAAAGAAATATGTTTTTTATTGGAAACTGAAGAATAGTTCAGCTTTCTTTAGCCATCATTCGCTCGGTGCGCATGACTTTTTATGCGGTCCAAAGTACTACGTTTACCTTCATCCGCCATGCATTTATTGTTTTAAACTATTTATTGCAGCACTTGCTTTGGACTATGCGACGGTTTAATTGAAATCTTAACCAATCACACGTCCGCACCTCGTTTTGGTTTTGTGTTATTTCGACTCGATGGTAAACTGGTTCCCGTTCCATGGCTTTGTACACACAAGTCAACGGGAACCAGTTTAACTCGATGGATGCTTGTTTAAGCCTCGTTTTGGCAGACAATAAATGTATAACCGATTTTTATAAGCTACCGATACTCTGGTTGTACGATACGATACGGTATCACTACAGCTAGGAGCGTACCGCGATATATCGGTATACCGGACCGGTCTAAAACATCCATATACTACTTCGATACGTTGTGGTCGTTACAATCAACCAGAATAATAGTTATGGGTTATCTAATATAGAATTCTATACTAAGGTATTAAATACATAAAAAGTGACTGAAAACAACACAACAATCTATTACAATCTTTCTCTGCCTAAGTATACAATTTATGTACAAAATATTTCCTATTTAAAGACTGAGACAAAAATGGGCTCGTTTTAACTTTCTACTTTGTAATTCTAACAATCAATCGCAGACTATTACTGGAAATTAATTATCAGTATTGTCCGCTACATGGAAACGTGTAGCTCTCAGCTCGCCCTTGGATACACTATTATTGGGTAATTAATCCAAAACAACGTTCAATTTTCCTGTCTGTGTAATTCTGCGATCAGTGAAATAATAAATGGTGTGAACACATATCGAAAGAGAATGACGTTTAGAAAATCTCACAAAAAAGAAGACATCTTGTGTGGGTAGTCGGTTTATCGCCTAGAACAGAAATATGTCCAATATACACTATAAACAAAAATGTCTATCTTTTATTTGGATAAAATATTATGTGGTCAGATATTTATTAGCGTTATTTCTTAGACGCTGACGTACTTAATATATCATTCAATTAACTGTTTGAATACTATTTTTGGACTGACTGGACAAAGTCGTATACATTAACGCAACCAATCGGGTTTTTAGATAGCCTCGGATGGTTTACGAGTAAATATTTGATTACTTAATTCTAGTCTCTTTATTCAATGTCTAATTCAAATAGTGAAGAGAAACAGTGGCAACTCAAAATGCGCATAATGTATACAGTATAACCTGTGTACGTAGCCACCTCCAAATAAAGGCCACCATGTGAATAATGTCGTCTTTTTTTAAACAAGCACTAATTGTTTAAAACAAAATGACCTCCGAATAAAAGGTCACTCTGTGAATAAAGGCCATTCTTTAAAAAACAATAACTGATTATTTAGAACGTAATAACCTCCGAATAAAGGATACCTGCCGATAAGGACCGCATTATGTCTTTCCCAAAGATGGACTTTGTTAACAGGTTTGACTGTACAGTACAATCTCGCCAGAGTGGCCCTCTGTAGAGTAACAACCTCTCTATAACAACAACTTCAAAATTTCCCTGAACTAATATTTACTATAAATTTAACCTATGCAGTGCAACAACCTCTCTATAACAATACCTTCAAAATTTCCCTGAACTGATATTTACTATAAATTTAACCTCTGTATGGCAAAAACCTCTCTATAACAACACCTTCAAAATTTCCCTAAACTGATATTTACTATAAATTTAACCTCTGTAGAGCAACAACCTCTCTATAACAACACCTTCAAAATTTCCCTAAACTGATATTTACTATAAATTAACCTCTGTAGAGCAACAACCTCTCTATAACAACACCTTCAAAATTTTCCTAAACTGATATTTACTATAAATTAACCTCTGTAGAGCAACAACCTCTCTATAACAACACCATCAAAATTTTCCTAAACTGATATTTACTATAAATTAACCTCTGTAGAGCAACAACCTCTAAACAACCGCCAATATTTGCAGCTCCCACAGGGTGTTGCTCTACAGAGATTGTACTGTACTTGCAGTCCATGTATGTACTCCTTCTCAACTTGTATAATCGGTCAGAATTGTCAAATTTGAATATTTAGTGAACACGAATATCCTTTGTTTTGTTTGATATTAGCGTATTATTATATAGGGCAGATAACTCATACATAAATCTCAAATACCATGGTTTTACTTTTGGTTAATGTGTTTCATTTTTATTCTTGGTCTAAAAACAAAAGTTCATGCAATTCCATTAAACATTTATATTGTCTTTTCTCAGTTGAAGTTAAGAGACTGAAAATTCTTCAAAATTAGGCCATTTTTTAAGAAAATAGGCATTGGTTTAGGTAAAGAAAGCAAAAAATAAAAAAACACTCCTTAATATTTCATGAAATATTTCACGATGACTTGAAAAGAAGTCGGCAATATAAAAATGAAAATAGATAAGGCCTTGCATTCCATTATGGTGAATTATTTGCCCCTGAAATGACCTAAAATAAGCAAAAAAAATCCAAATTCAAGGGCAGATAACTCAAAAAACGAGATCAGTGACCCCTATTTTTTTGTTCGCTTAAAATGTTTCTGTTATCATATGCTACGATCATGCAAAGTTTAAAAAAAATTCATTGATCGGTTTTAATTTTTCCTATATGTCTATGTGAAAATTGTAGCGAACTACCGCAAACGTTTTTAAAATGATAATTATAAAAAGGATGCGTGGTCAATATTTGGTGAATAGAACAACTGCTATTTCTCTATGCAGCAATATGATACAATGTATGTTATGTAAATGTACATAAGACACATGCATGATTTTGTTTTGTGATTGCTTAGATATGTTAGTGTATGTAGAGTATGCAGTACAAATTCTGAATAATCATGTTTAATATTATATAGATTCAATTCAATTATTATTACTTGTTCTTAAAACAACACAAGGTCTCGATTGAAATATTGGTCGACACGGAACCTAATGCATACCCGTCATGAGCACATTATTGTATAAATATTGGTTAATTTTGACCACTGACTTAAATTTATGGTTGGGTAAAGATTTGAGTCAAAATTCCGTAGAGCGAGTGTATAAAACTTTGGTAGAATTTGTTAAGAAATTATTTGCAGTAAGATTTTACCCAAGCGTCTGATAATGGCTAAGACGTCTTCAAGATTTTCAGTTTGTCTACTGTGGAATCATTAATTTTCGTTGGGGATTTAATTTCGTGGATTTCGGGGGTCGGCTCATCCACGAAATCAAATCCCCACGAATTTAAATGCAGAGATAAGGCATTTCTTTTTAAAAAACTAAATCCACGAATTTAAGTCCCCACGAAATAGACATTTTAGTAAAAACCACGAAAATTGAGCCCAACGAAAATAAATGAAACTACAGTATTTACTTGTTGACGTCGTCAACCGTTAGGCGCAACTAAGGCAGCCTTCTTGTTTCTGTTGAACTTTTGGTTAAATTTTAGAATTTTAACCACACCTCAAATTTAACCCAATGGTTAGAATTAACCAATATTTATATAATTGGGTACAGATAAAGGCACACAGTAAGGCTATGTTATACTTTACAAACTCGTCACGTGATCATCAAGATTACGCAAAATTTAAGATTGTTTGTGGGATTTAATCATTCAGCATTCCTCTTTAAACTCACATTATCTACGTTTTAGTCAGAAACAAATACTATATTTTCATTTATTTTCGTCGTGCTTTTTTTTTTACTAAAATGGCTATTTCGTGGTGACATAAATTCGTGGACTTCGGTTTTTTTTAAAGAAATACCCTATCTCTGCATTTTAATTCGTGGGATGAGCCGACCCACACAATCCACGAAATTAAATCCCCAACGAAAATTAATGATTCCACAGTAACTGAGCTTATCTGTATAAGTATGTTTGAAGTTTATCTTGATATATTTTCCTATATTTGATTTGAATCGTTGACACGTAACAAGAATGTTTATACATCCTCTACAAAAAGAGTTGTCAAAAAGAAGTCATCAATTATCATTAAGCAAGGAACTCCCTTGAAGGGGTCAGTTATAAATGTATCCTTCAAGTGGGGTTAAAGATTATTATGCCTACGGAACGAACTGGGATTGACAACATTTTTACGGACCCCTGTTTTTGCCATTTATTGAAGAATAACGTTAAAGGAATTCATCCCTAGTCTAACTTCTAATAAACTGAGTTGCACGTACAATTTCGATGAAAATAAATCTTAATTATATTTCCTTTTTACCCTTAATCAAAGACAAATTATATATTAATTAAAATAAACGCATGCATTGCATTTTGTTACATGATCATGTTCTGCAGAACTAAAGATGGAGAGGTTTTACCAAACATTCATGATTAAGTATACTGACTGTAAATATTTAGATATGACCTTGACCTTGTTCGTTTATAATCTTCAAGCAGAAAATATCATTATACGATACAAATGTAGACATCGAGTATGTTTGTGTGTTATAGTGTCACTTTATTGAAGGGGCCAGCCAAGTTGCCTCATGAGAGACATTTATCTTTTACGCGCATTATACCTCTCGATTCCTTTATCCTAAATAAAAAATAAGTTTTTAACTATTTAAGAATTATTAGATCTATCTCAAACAACGTGACACATAGGTCACATAATTAGATATCTGAAACAAAGGAAGGTTGTGAAATACATCCTAAAATACATAAATATATATCCTGACTCATATTTGATATGTTAAAGGTCGACAATGAATAGAAGAGTTTCTCTTTTTGAGTCAATCCTAGTGCTGGTATATTTACTAACTTTTAAGTATTGTTTTTTTTTTATATTCTATTTCAGCATATACTCATATTATAAAGCCGAATTAATCTACCTACCTATTGTGTTACATACTGAATATCATACAGAGATTTTATGAAATCTCAAAATCTGTGGTTATATTAAAACTCTTACGAAAACACATATTCTCACAATCCCGACATAATTATATAGATGTATTTTTACCAGTTTTTATTAAATGTCAATAATTTGGATTTACTTATTACCATAGAGAGCTTGTTGTACATCTTATGCCTCGAGCCCAACCTTGGAACTTGTTAAGAAGCTGTCCAAGTAGCTTACAGAATGTTGGGGGAGGTACCAAGGTGTACGAATGGGGTCTTGCTTCGCAGTTAACATTTGAGAGAAACGTCTCCAATAGAGCCTGACTGATAGTGTAAACTGGTTCCCGTTGACTTGTGTGTACAAAGCATTTAGTGCACTGCAACATGGAACAGGAACCAGTTTAACTGATAGTGCAGCGTTATTCCCAAGTGATAATTATTAGTATATCTATCAAAGTACTGAAAGCACTCTTGAAAGCTGAGCTTACAAATACTTGCACAGCAGCGAGGAACAGGAACCAGTTTAATAATCGCATTGCATGACTGTATATAATGGTAAATACGTCACGTAATAGTCTGTTTCAAGCACGGACAAAGCGTGATGATGTCTGATATTCACGGCTGGTCGAATTTGTATACTTACGACATCCAGTATTATTCAACGATAAGTCACGTGTGTGTCAAGCTCAGATATTAGTTTACCATCAAAAATTGTTGAACTGTATAGTGCGATTTTATGAACCTGTCAAAGCTGAATAATTACATAGTCGCTGAATACGATTATTTTTAGCTTCGTGCCACAGCCGATAGTTTTCGTTTATTTTACCGTTAGGAAATGTTCCATTCCACATGTTTATTTAATATTATAATGCGCATCGTTAAATTTCAAAATACATTCGACAGCCAGTATGACGAAAAATATCATGTAACTTAAGGGTGATCACTCGTGAAATCGAAAAAAATTCTTGTAACAAGGATGTTCCGATTCTTATTTAATTTTGAAGAATAACATGTTGTCATTCAGTTTTTAGTATGAAAAGTATATGTCCATGATTTAACTTTTTCGTAAAATAACTTTTTAGTGATATACCCAAAATCGGTAATTTTCCTAATAATGGTTTTGAAAAAGGGATGTGGCTAGATAAATAACCAAATATTTCAGTAAATATTAACCAAATCACTTTAAAAATGTACTGGTTGTATCACAGCCTGAATGTAGAAGAAACTTAAGGCATTAAATGTCCACTTTATGCCAATTTCTTGACTGTGTACTATTTCAAACACTGTGTTATTTACCAAATTAAAATCTATAAAATGGCTAAAAAATAAGGGGTTATGAATAAAGTTTATACATTTTTTACGTTTTGAAGGAGTAACAAGGATTTTGAATGACATTGATTATGCTGAAGTAGGTTAAACATCAATTAAAAATATGACACGAAAAGCACATGTCCATGTTCATATAAGAAAGTTATCATGTGAAATGTTAGGTCTCTAAGCTTTTCTTTTCAGCAAAAACTGGATATTTCTTAGTTAATGACCTCTTTCAATGCAAAACCACTGTATGTTGCATAAATAACCGCATATGCATAATCAGAAACAATATTTGATGGACTTGTATGAATTTTGGATGAATATTTTTCGACGGATATATGTTCATAATGCTAAATTTGATGAAAACTTACCCCACCCACCGTTTTACAACAGCAACTATTTCAACATGAACGTTAAAAAGAAATAAAAAATGTTTTTTTACAATTTTTAAGAACAATATATTTGCAAACCAGGTTATATAAATGTATTCATACAAAATTTAACAACCTTTAACTGATAAATACTGAACGGCATATTGTTGTTGTATATATACAGACGAACTTAATTGACTACCGTAATCTGGTCGGATGTCGTAAAAGCAGTAAAAATTTGCGATGAAGAAAATGCCACTTTAAAATTATTTATGCATTTAAATTACATTGTTGACTACATTAGATGATAAAAAATACAATAATTTCAACTTGAAATTTTACGACATTTAGCTAGACTGCTTTGTATCACAAAAGCTCACGAGTGATCACCCTTAAGGAAGTAATCGAACCTTACCGGAGCTTAAAAAGTGAAAGTATGTAGCTTTGACAGTTTAATAAAATCGCACAATACCAGGGACTCTACATATTAAACAAAGTCAAAGTTTAAAAATAAAGATCAAGTGAAAAAAGCGAACAAAATTTTTTTTTCGATCATTGTTGATGTTGAAAGAGATTCTCTTGTATATAATCTCCCTTCTCTCTGTGGCAGCTCTGAATTGAACATAGCAGTCGAATGGGCAATTAAACAAGAGATAAATAAATAAAATGTTATTGCCACAGAAATAATCCGCTCAAATGAATTATTGTATGTGCAAAAAGTGGTGGCGTTCTCTCGATAACAATTTTAATATTTACTGTAAAGCAATTCAATAATTGCATTTTGTACTAGCTATTCTGTTTTATTACTTAAGCTTTAAAACTGTGTTTGTTAATGATTGTATTTACTTCTCAATGAATCCACACATTGATATGAAAATGAGCGTACCATTGAAATTGTCAAAGGGAGATAATCCAGTCATACAACAAATCATGTATTGACAATCTTGTAAAGAGTTGCGTACCTTGCAGGTGTGTTCATGTGAGTAGAATTAATTATACGAGTACAGTCGTTAAAATTGTAATATGCAGAGGAAAATAATGTACCCGATGCGGGGCTCTAACTCGCGACCTCCTGCTTGCAAGTCAGGTGCTCTACCAACTGAGTTAACCGGGCTGGATAATAACACAGCCAATTTAATTATACAAATTCTACATGTATATAATCCATACTGATACAAAATGAAGAAGGCTGGTATGAATGAATGCTTGAATAAGGTTTAAACAAATGCGGTAAATACAAGGACATAAAAGACGTAGAATAAAAAGTGCAATAAAAAAGGCTTGGAGTATAAATTACTGATGTCGTTATTTTACGATTCCTCCTTGCTGAACAATGATCGGACCCGCCTTCGTGTCGAGTGGTTAAGGTCGCTGACTTCAAATCACTATAAACTCTCATTGATAGAGGGCCGTGGGTTTGAGCCCAGCTACCGACCATGTCTCTTTATGTGAGAAAGTAGGCAGTTGCTCACGGAGGATGGGAGTCTAGTACTGGTTCTCACAGGAAGGATGCTTAGGTGAACTACATGTCCGACTCGTATGACTCAGACTGTTGAAAGGGGAAAACAATCAAACAAACGTGAACATAGTAAGATATAATTTTATGCTACACCTTTATTTCATCAGATCGTTGATATAACATGTCAAAAGGCACGTGATCAAGATTTCAGTAACTTAGCAACTAGGGGCACGTGACAGCCACATCTTCACGGTGGTCACAATTGTTGGATCCCCACGGTGAATGTGAACATTCCGACAAGGAAGCTTCGTTACCATTACAAACAACGTCATCTAGAAATATGTTACCAGTTCCAGAGCCAGTACCCGAGTAGGCTGATGCTCGCGATCTGAAGTTTAGTTTAATAATTTTATACCTGTATTTAGCATATATATGTAGCTATGGCCGAGTAGTCACGATGTCCGCCTTTGGAGCGGGATATCGAAGGTTCGAACCCCATTGGAGACTGAGTTAGAACTGATGCGGTCGGTTGGTGAGTTGCCAGTTAGTTATACAGTGGTTACCGTAGGCCCATCTCAGCCAGACACACGAGAGGGGATTCGAGGGGGGGAGGGGCACTGTGCGCACAAAATGTACGTGTCCCATAAGCCAAGTTGGCAGGTTCTTTCAATAGGGGGGGGGGGGATATCATGATAAACAAAACCTTTATCTTTACGTTACATGGATGTTGTTTCAATTAACATCATGCATAATACATGTACTTGATAAAAACAGTAGATCTATAAGGTAAGATAGCAATTAATTAAAAAAATGTAGAATAAATTAATAAGATAATCAAATGTCACATTTGATCTTTAAAGCCACAATAAGCTTCGAGATAGTGTATTATCAGCCATTGTAAAATGGTCCATATAAAACAGAATGGCATATTTAAACACGAGAATACTTCTACCGATACCAAATAATCTTTAATAAAAAATCAGTGTTCACATTATTAAGCTACATTGTTTACTAAATGACGCTTCGTCAGTGATACGGAGACTGTCGTAAATTTTCCGTGAGTTTCCGATAACCAATTGATGAATAGCATGCATACACGTGTATATGACGTAATACACATACCATTGCGAAATGTATGCACGTTTATTTTCCACTCATGTGACGTCACTTATATGGCGCAGTTCCGATCATTTACGAAGCTTTCGGAAATGCTCGGCAAATGTAAACGAAACATCGTACTCGTATTTTGTCCTCCACAAAATACTAAATATAGTTTTCCGTTAGTTTTTCGCACGGAAGAAACGGTCAAATGAAATCAGATATATAATCTTGAGAGGTCTTTTATTCATTGAAAATGATACCTGTCTTAAGAAATACCATGGCCTTAACAAATGGTTGCCGGTTTCTGACATAAAACGAAATAAGGGATTCCAATGTCAAATATAGATACTTACGTAGGTAGTCCTAACATTCTACAGACAACTCGAGCGTCGTTGTCATGGAATTCATCATCACAAACGGTACCCCAGGTACTTCCATCCAGTGACACCTCAACACGACCAGTGTATGAATTGCTGCCACCGGAAAGGCGCAATTGAAAGTCTAGACATGCAAACAGAAGCAATGTGATCAACTTACAAATATAGCCTTTAACATTATTACATACATTTGGCTTGTTTGTGATAGATAACTTAATATGAGTTAAAAACGTTGTAATTATATTCAGAAAAAATAAAAAAATGCTGGTTTAAAGAACCTTAGCGGTACGTAATAAAATATGATTGCCTTCTAAATGTTACATTTAATTTATCAATCATTTATCTGACTGTTAAACAGTGAAACGTTGAAAACAAAATATCAACTTATTGTCGGTCAGCTGTAAGTATTATGATAATATTTATACTCCACAACAATTTTTATGAATTATAGGCTAAGTGCATATTTGTTATGAATTTCGTATGCTTCGTGTCGTTACATAATATCCAAAGATACAACTTCGAGGAGTGTAATCTGACCAGAATCGTCGGGTTACAAATCATGCGCATTGACCCCTGGGTCACGGCCGCGGTCTCGAATCAACAATAATCGGGAACATTACGAATTTGAAACAAAATCAATTTAAAACAAGTTGTTCTCACTCGTATAACAATTTACTCCGACATCTTCGGTATGATCACAATCGTGGGTTCCCCAGTGCCCATGACTACAGTGTAATAAGCTTCTCTCAGATCCAGAGCAACTGACGTCATCAAGAAGAATAGGCAGAGAGGCATTACCACTGTTGATATTGTGAAGCACGCTCGCCACGCCCCTAAAGCATAAAAAGTCTTACGGGTAATTGTTAAGGCTTCAAAAACTGTATCAGTCGGAACTTCTCGGGTATTTCCGTAACTGAGAAATACACCTCGTACATTATTATACTAAGTACACATTTTGGCTTTTGGAGTTCCGGCCACTACTTTTACAACACATGATATTCGTTTTCAAGAATCATACTCGGAATTACAGACTTTTAAACGAGTTTATCGTTCTGGCCTATTATGTCCGAGGCATTTCCTTTAGACAAACGACGAGGAGTTCCGATGTGCGAGTTCTGTATCTGTACAAGTTTTCAACAAACTAACCCTGAATAAAACATGTGCAATAGTAATGAAAACATGTAGTGTTTCAGATAATAATTATTCTTGACAGGTTGTTCGCCGTTACTAAGCTTCTATCTTGGGTGTAATCATTGTCTTGTTCACCCAGTAGAAAGTACATACTAGTATTTACCCAGTAAAGTTCAACATACGACAAACAACTTGGGCATCCCTGCTGTCAAAATTATCGTCACACACTGTCCCCCATTGCCCGTTATGATATACCTCCACACGCCCGTCGTGTAAAGTGTTACCTCCAGATAATCGAATTGGTAAGTTATCTAAAATATAAGCATGTTATTAAGCATTGCCGTTGGTGTTACATTATTGTACGGCGACGGAAGTCTATGGAATGCTTATTTTTAAGTGGCAATGCAAAATCGCAACTTCTTGCACCGAAGCAGATTACTGACAGTGCCCGAAATATCCGCAATGGTCATCACGTGATATGAACAAAACAGAAATAGAGCGAGGTCACGTGTTACTCACACCAACTAGCGTTAGCTTGATGACACAGTCGCTATTTATAGTCTAAGAATGGAGCGAGCTCGATAATCAACGACGGGAATGAATCTGCCCATCTGTCAATAAACGAACCGAATCCAATCCTACTATAGTAAATAAACAAACATGGCGTTGAATTTAGTACACTATCAAGCATTGTGTTATATTATTGAAGGTGAAGCAAAACTACTTTTTAAGTGGTGTTCATGTGTACATACAGACTGTGTATTATTCAAGTTGTTAATCGGACTCGCTAATCGTCTCAATGATCACGTGACATTCACCGAATACTAGTAGCTGTTTCATATCGTTGTCGTCTCGTCAATGTCAATCACCTATAGATTACTAGAAACGTGTCAATATTTCAATAAAAGTGGTTTCAGTTGACTGAGAATTTGACTTTGCCTGGTGCGCTACAACGAGAACTAGTTTAGTATTTACATGGGCACTGTGACGACAGGGTTCGATCAATAGCTTACTGGTCCAGTCTAGTGCATCTTGGTATTTGGTAGCCCGAATGGTCGTGCTCTTGAAAATGCAGCCGAAACTCTTTATATCAAAGGACTTAGGCAAAATTGTTCGATCTAAATGAACTTCGATGTATAAATTATTAGAGAAATTCGCTGTGTTTATTACATTTTGGAGCGATCGTCGGTGTGTTCTAATTATCATTTAATCGTGTTATAAGATACGGAACACGGTATTTATACGTTTCGATGTATTCATTTTAGCAACATGTCGCAAATAAACAAAACATTATAAACATATTCACACAGACTAATTTTATAATCGCGAGCGTGTACCTTGACTTGTTTACGCAATTGTCATTAACTAAATATCGATTTCGGAGCTCAATACAAAAAATGTCCGATCGGGTGAGAAATGATGACTTAATTGGTTCGATATAGACGGTCACTTTATGGTTCGATATAGATGGCCACTTTACAGTTGAAAATCTATGTTTGGGACCGTTATACCAGGTTTTTACGACAACGTACCCTCAGACAACGGAGTATATTATTTTTGGAGACTTTATTTAGATATTTTAAATGCATTCCAGCAGATATTGCAACGTCTGATACATCGAGGTGATAGTTCCCCTGATTTTAATTTCAGGATGGAAACAGGGACTACATATAGAGTACCTCGTGAACTGTAGAACCATATGACCAGATTCATGAGATTCATGAAACATCAACGGCTTGTATTTTTGATGGAGTAGATGATCACTTTAGTTTCGGGATCAGTTAAGTCAAAATAACAAATTCGTTTGATCTGAAACTTCGCACATCCTGATAAAAAATGTTACATAGGCCACATTCTAGTATTGAATTGCCGGATGCGATTTTGCGCCGTACAAACATTTAACTTGTAGTACATATGTTATGCTGTAAACTTATGGCCAAAACAATCTTATTTGCTAATTGTTAAGAACTGGTCTAGCGGAATCATTAGTTTTGGTTGGGGATTTAGTAAAAACCACGAAAATTGAGCCCAACGAAAATAAATGAAAATACAGTATCTTAAAACATCCAACAATCAATAGATAAATTACGTTAATGTTTAGCTTTTGTTTCGTGACATTTGTGACGTTTAACGCAGAATGATTCCATTGTCATAACATCTACCATACAAAATGAGTTCTTCCATGATCTACTGGTCTCTGATTAGTTATTACACGCTCCTTCCCATTAATATAACGAATCCTTTATGGGACCAAACAAATAATACGATAAACTTCTTTATGCTATGTCACACACTGTACCCCATTGACCATTATGGTAAACTTCTAATCTGCCTATAAGACTTGATGGTCCATTCACCAATCTGACAGGTGTCACAGGAGGTGAAGTCGTACCTGCATTAAATGTTGTACTAACTGACAAACCCTTCTTTTACATAATGTTCAATAAACACAGCAGACGGAAGATCTAATCTGGTTCCTGGTGTTTACACAATCTCTGTGAAGCAGTTAGGATCGGGTAATCCAGACTACAGAAGATCTATATTTGAAGAAACATTTTACACGTCAAACATGACAGGGGAATCAAGACCGAAAATCATCATTTTTCTTTGGGACAGTTCGACAATTTCATACTTCGCAGATGTGAGAAGATCAAGCTGTTAATACATTTTGTTCAGACAAAATGTCGCCCGGGTATCGGATCTGTACAGATCTGTACATTTTACATATTGGCGGTATTTGGGTAAGTCTGCATAGTGTGTATCAAATCATTCGTAAAGCATAATTATATGCAATGAAAATTGTTGTTCAAAGTCTTCCGTAACTTTGTTTCTTCAATGAAGTCGGATAAGATTTACTATATAATAGAGGAAAATAATATACCCAATGCAGGGCTAGAACCCGCGACCTCCTGCTTGCAATTCAGACGCTCTACCAACTGAGCTAATCGGGCTGGTGAATAATTATCTAAACACATTTATAAATACAATATACTACACCGCTATATGTCTATACTAACCAGTAAGTGCACATACAACACCGACATCCTCGCTATGAGAGCAATCATTTACATCTACAGTATTATGATTACAGTCGAATATATTTGTTTCTGTGCCTGCACATTGTACATTATCTAGATGGATAATCCCGCTACCTTGTCCATATTTTCCACCACTTGTCACGTGAGATGATTGCCTTTAAGAGAACGCAACAAGTATTTAATGACAGTATTGTTGGGTAAAATGTACAGATGAGTCAAAAGTTCAATCGTAACTACTCGGGTATTTCTGTATCTGAGAAATACGCCTCGTACATAAGTGTAGGGTTACACATTTTGGTTACGTGGTATCCTGTCACTACTTTTCACAACAAGGTACTCGTTTTCAAGAAGCATTCTCAGAATTACCGCCTTTCAAACGTGTTTATCGTTCGCGATTGATAAAATGAGCATCAAGTTCCCAATGAAAGAAAAACAGAATGACTACATCAATGGATTCCCATGATGGAAAGTAGCCTGTGAAATACAACAACAAAGTGGCGGCCAGTCTATTATGTCCGAGGCACTTTCTTTAGACAAACGCCGAGGAGTTCCGATTGTCAAAAGTAATAACCGACTTCTAAAAATGCCACATGCATAAATTTCAGTTTACCATACATACACTATAACCATACCCAAAACATTTGACACATATGATATTGTGATAGTGTAGCATTAATGGTGACACATACATATTCTACAAATAGTATTGAAAATGGCGTTAAATCCGATGAAATAAATAAATAAAAGAATAATCTAAAAAATCTGAATGTTTTTATACGTGTTCACATTCACATTATGCATGTAAAACATAGTAATGTCAATCAATGTGATCAAAAATATATAATGTATTACAAATTACTTTAGAAAATTTGTTAGATTCTTAGTTAAGTTAATAAAGTTTACCTACCAATTATCAGCGTGTAACATTCTACACACAACCCTAGCTGCATTCACATCAAAGTTATCATCACAAACTGATCCCCATTCACCATTATAATACACTTCTAACCTTCCATTGTATGCTGATGTACCATTTACGAGTCTAACCAAGGGTAGTGTGTATGTCCCTAGAAAATTACGTACATTGTGATAGTGTAACATCAACAGAATTGTCTCATTATGAAGTATACTAGACCAAAGTACCTCGTGTCTATTTCCTCCCATTGTGGTGCGTTTGTCACTGTCTCCATAACAAAATCTTTTTGAGACATTTAATTCTTGAAAAACCGCCATGATTTTGAGAATGAAAATAATTATATTATTTATGTATTTTTTTTATTTTTTGCACATGTTTGTTATTGCTCCTCTAAGCATTTCTATGCAGTATATGTAATCATTGTAACGAATGTACAAAACATATAACTATATGGAAAAGAAGTAGATACATATTCTGGATCTAACTACACTCAGCAACATGTATCAAACACGTCTATTCTACCTTGACAAGGCACTGCATTACACAATCGTTGATCAGCATTGTTTCCAACACAATCATGTCCAAACTGTGATGGTGTAGGGTTGTTACATTGTCTTGTACGTTTTGATAGTCCACCCAGACATGTAGCTGAACACGTCGTCCACGAAGTCCACGTTGACCAACCACCATCTAGGCATAAAAAGCACCATTGTTATAATGTTAAAAAGTATTTTTTTTCATAATGGCCATGTTATTGGACTTCAGGCCGAAGGCTTATATGACTGTCTGAAACCAATGATAAGGTCATTACGAAAACACTTACTTAATGACAATTATATTAATCAACTATACAAAATAGCAGCTGTTTCATAATGGCCGAGCTGAACATCCAATCAGAATCTCATAAAAGTCGAATATTTTCATAAAGGCTCTGTTTTTCATAAAGGCTCTGTTTTTTCATAATGGTCATAATGTCTTGGTAATCTTCACATCGGCCCTGAATTTGAAGTGAAAACGCACCATATATTGAATAGTTAATTGATAGTAAATAGTTGTACATATTTTCTAAAGTTTATTTCATATACATGTACTTAGTCTACATTTTCAGTAGCTTCGTGAGTTGTCTATTTAACTTGTGATATAATAAATTATGTATTTATTCAACATAAAATACAATATCCATTTGTATGAAGAGTCATACGTATAATTAGATAGACATATTTAGTACCTAAAGGTAACATGCAATTTTGGTTAGATATATTTGTTCTTGATTTTTTTTTAATGTTTGTATTTTTATAAGAAATGCTACTCGTCTCCTACTACTGAGTTACATAGTGTGCATTTATGTAGATACTATTTTGTCTGGTTCCATGCACATGCATGTGCATTGTTTTTGTATAGACGGATAGATTTAAATTGTATTTATTAGTAATATCGAATGAAACAATTGTAAGACGTTTCCATAGAATACAAATTATCAATGAATCCTTAATATTGTTCATAAGTCATAACAAAACGTATATAATTCATCCTCACAATTGCATATGTGTTCACTTATCGCTATTTGTGAACAATATTAAAATACTTGATTTTCGACATTTTTACATTTATCTCGAGTTACACATAATATAAAGTTTACTTTTAAATTAAACAATTTTGACATTAGGCTGAAAATAAAAATAAGTTTGTTTGGAGTGCTCCTACCTACTCACGAGCACTCCAAATCAACTTATTTTTATTTTCAGCCCTAATTTGGTATCTTGACTGTATGTTCTTACCAGCACATGCTCGTAGGAAGCAAATCTTGTCATCCCTGGAGTCCCCGGAACACTGTAACCCACCAGGTTCAGGTGTTGGGCTTGTACATGTTCTGTCACGTCTCTGGAGCCCAATACCACATGATATACTGCAGCTACTCCAAGACGTCCACATTGTCCAGGCCCCATTTACTGCCCATGATACAAGAATTATATATAATATGTCTGGACTAGTTATGGTCAATTATAAATATTTTTCTCCCAGTTATGTCTAGTGAAGCAATCAGGCGGCGAAGATATGTCTTGATGTTTTCATAACAATGCACTATGCATCATATAACAAACATGGCTTAAACATATTTTCTTTATAATAATATCTCCTGAAATGTGATTCATTCAGTTCTTCTTACGTATTTTATCTAACGGAAAAAGATACATAATACCTATAAAAGGTGTAAACCATGATGTCCTCGGTGTGCTTCAGGTTTACATCAAGTAATTAAGGCGGCTATTTGACAGACGCGTTGAGTCTGCAACGCTTATTCTTGCTTAAACGTCTCACTAATCTGACAACTTTCAAACGTATTAGATATGGAAAACACTGGACCTTTTGTAATCAATCTAGTGTAACAACTTTCTGATTTACCTTTGCACGTAGATGTCGTGCATTGACTAGTCTCGGTAGCAGAACCTGTACATGGTAGTCCGCCATTTGCTGGTGCTGGATTGTCACACTGTCTAGTCCTGCTCCTTGTACCAGATCCACATGATGCATCACATGCTGACCATTGATTCCAAGGTGACCATTCTCCATCAGCTATATAAAATATATTGTACCTACACCATGTCACTCTAGGTTGGGGTATTTGTGCAGGAGAAAGCGGATACATTTACAGTATAACATCTTTGAACGGTCACCTCCGAACAATAGTCACCGCCCTTTTACAGCCGGTATACTAGCAATCCAAATTGACGTTTTACATTATGTTTACTATCTCAACAACAGCTACCTCCTCGCAGCAGCAATTTTATCCTTCCGATGTGCGGCTGTCGAAGGTAGGTAGTACTGTACAGTCGAACTTGTGTAAACGGTCACCTCCAAAAAAAGGCCATCCAGAGAATAAAGGCCATTCTTAAAAAGGTCGTCATTGATTGTTTAGAATAAAATGAAAGGCCAGTTGACAATAAAGACCACATTATGTCTTCCCCAACGATGACCTTGGTTCACAAGTAAGATTGTATTAGGATTAAAAACAGCCACTATCTGATAGCCACACTATAGTTATGTCCAATGATTACATATGTACACGCATTGTTCGTATGCAGTGTATTGGGCTTTGTCATTTCTTTAATAAAACAGAATTGACCGTCAGTGTATGCTTCATCAGTAGTTTGATGTGATGAGACATTGGAGCATGTTCTCAAATGCTATTTTGTAGACTAAGTGCATTAATTTATACACCATCCAAATACATCTATCATAAGCCGATATTCTTGAATGTATATATGTTTTATGTTTGTTTAAAAAGCTGATGATTTTAGCAAACATGGCGTATATATTTACTTTTGGATTGGTATTTCATTAGGACATGTATATTTAACGTTTCAAACATAAAACAGACGTAATCGGGAGAGATAAGAAGAATGACATGCATTTCAAATGAAAGCAAATGTTTCAGGCAAAAAGTGGGTAATTTTGAAAAAAGGAACTACATCTCTACTTTCTTTTTATCATGTCATTTAACTCAATTGCTATAAATATTATTGTTACTGCACGTAGGTTTATCTTGATTCCTAACAAGTTTCGACAAAATTGTCAGCCAAAGTCGTGTGTATATCGCTTATCAAAGTCATGTAATTGCATACGCTGTTAAGTACGAAAATGCTAATAATGTAAATCTTACTTAAGTTGCATAGTCCACAGAACTGTCTACAGACAAGTTTAGCGTGATGTATGTCAGCACATATGTTGAATATTGTACTTGTATGAGCACAGTTATAGCTCGGATCATCAACACACTGTCCGCCACCAACTGCAATGTAAAAACCAAACAACTTTGATTTTTTATATGAATTTAACTTTCAATCACCTTGCATATTAGTATTACACTTTCATAGTTATCCAACCACATTGAATATTAGTATTACACCTGTCATACCTATCTAATTACCATGTATACTAGTAGAACACGTGGCATCGTTATCAAATCACCTTGTATATTTGTTAAACACGTGACATAGTCATCCAATTACCTTGCATTTTAGTATAAAACGTGACAAAATCATCCAATTACCCTGCATATTAGTATTTAACACGTGACATAGTTATCCAATCACCTTGCATATTAGTATTATACGTGACATAGTCATCCAATCACCTTGCATATTAGTATTACACGTGACATAGTCATCCAATAACCTTTCATACCAGTATTACACGTGACATATACATCCTATTACCTTGTATGCTGGTATCACATAATTTCTTATTACAAGCATCACTGCTACAACACTGACTACATTCTAATGGTGCATGTATGTCTCTACCAATGATTGACAAGGGAGAAACAGTTGATGAAAAGGAAATTGACAAGCATTCCTAAAAAATATATTTATTTAATAAAAAATGTTAGTTTTCAGTAACTGTTACACATTCAAATATCTCGCGGCCTCAATGTTTTTAGCGACTTTGACCTTTTTTTTGTTCTTTTCTTGCCACCCTTTCATGAACTTTGTTCACCTAACCATATAAGCATGGCATAACGTACGCCATTTATTGACTTCGGCATGTCTTACTCATTACAGAAACGATTACACTATTTTGCCTATAGGTAAGACTAAATCAGGTAGACGCTTGTTGTCTTCGTACTTATTAAGCATCATTTCCTAACGACATAACCGCTTGTGAGAGTTGCGTATACAATGACGTATGTTGGCCGATACGTTATATCAAATCTAATCATAGCCTAATGGTGTAAACTATGTCAATCGTTTTAATTCTGCATACTTATCTATAAGGTGGATTGTAACTAGATATTGAATACAAATAATGTTAACATTTACATTTCTATGAAAGCTTGACCGACACCGTCCGAGGAGCACTGTAATGCTTGTTTAGAGACCGATGTTCTCGAATAATTAAACACCCAAAACGATCCAAATATCCGCGTAATATCCAATGAAATATAATTTAATGAATGGAAGAACTTACTTGTTGCGTTCTACAGCCCATTGTATATGTCGCATTGTTGTTGGCTACGGAGGCCCCAGTAAAACACATCTGAAGTGTAGAAATTAGATACGCTGTACTTCTTAATATATAATGTTCAGAAATGACTTATACTATGGTAAAAATATTTATAATTTAAAATTAACAAGCATAATAATGGATTTCAAGCAAAATCACAGTACATTGTAATAAAATCGCTTTTGAATATAATTCGTGAAAACATTATTTTTCTTAACTGTTCTTGTATACTTTACGAACAGTTTTGGAATAGTTAATGAAATATGAATAGTTATTTCACAGGGTATTTTTTTTATTTAGCATTACATTATAAGAACTAGCTAATCTTCACTACGTTATGTTTTACCTCTGTATCTTTACACACACTAAGTTGATGACATTCTGATGGGTGATTCACACTTGAGCATTGATAACAGTCAAGACTGGCTACATGAAAAGACAAAACATATCTTATAAAAACTTCCGTTTTAAAGTGTTCTGATAATATTATTGTGGAATGTTTAGCTCGATCGCTTGTCATCCAATATACAGAAATGTTTTTCCAACTAACCTATTGTTGAGATCCACTTGATTAAAAGACAGTCGGCACTGTGCCCAATTATTCATGAATGATTTCAGCTAAATCAAATGATTGTGGATAGTGCAGCTTTCCATAGCCGCCACTCGCTCAGCGCGCATGAATTTTGATGCGGACTAAAGTACTGCGTTCTCTACATCCGCCATGCAAATATTGAATTACACTAGTTCCAATCTCATGTTGGAGTACCAGTCATTGTAAGTTCAGTTTCCATGAGTACTCTCAGTACTTTAAGAATCCTTGAAAACAACTCATTCATTAAATAAAGGATCTCTCAAGCAAGCTTGGAGGTCACTAAATGTTCAGTTTTGTAAAAATGTATACAAGACAAAAATGTACACATCACCACGTGACCATGTATGGTACGTACGTAGGATAACAAAGTCTCAATTGCATCGACGGATACTTATATGAGGTTTGCATATACGAGTACTTCTTGTTATGAAAAACTAACAATAATTTATTAAATTGTGTTAAGTTCGCAAATATAGCATACACAATTTCAATGCGGTGCCTGGTCTCCGTCATTCGATTTGGAATTGTTCTGCGATTAGTCGGTTCCACTTTTCTCAGACAGATAGTTTTTAAACAAATGCAATTCGGTAATGCAAGCACACCAATGTGCATGCACTAACAATCCATTATACTTACTCAAGTATTGCATGTATACTGATTCACCATATGTCCGTCTTAAGTATTAATGCAAAACGTACAAAATATGTTGTTTCTATTTCATTCTTAATTGCAAGAAACAAACTCCAAGCGATTGCGTAACGCTTTGTAGCCTGTATAACGCTAAATAATAAAAAAATTGACACGTGGCCGGGCTCGAACCGCTACAAAATATACACGAAAGCTTTCAATGTCCGACGCTCTACCGACTGCGCCACAGCGGCACACTGTCTGATGAGAATCGGAACATATATATCAAGGTATTTGTGCACGTGTTCGGTTGATTAGTTTCATATTACTGTAAACTTGACAAGTTTTACGCTTTCAAAATTTATTGTAACATGCATACGTGGATATATGACCATATAACCATTACCCATGCAGTCCTAGATACTCTGCTTGTGCGTTTCCTGTACGTAATTTGGTTACTTCCCTTTGTTGATGATGCACGCTTATGCGTGTTTGTTACCAACAGGGTGTGACAAAACATGTGTGCATCTTACCAAGTATATATCTACCAACTGCATGCAATCTGAGATTGTGAAAACGATGAATGACATTTTCAGTTAAGTCGTATTCTTACACATGCCCGGGCTTATATAGTTCCTACCTAGCATGGGGCGTAGGGGGTGTTTGACACAAGACGGCCCCAAAATCAGTCAGACAGTTCTCTCCGCATCTGCTTACTTACATTCTTAATGTGTTACGTTCGATAATATAGCATACACAATTTCAATGCGGTGTCTGGTCTCCCTCATTCGATTTGGAATTGTTCTGCGATTAGTCGGTTCCACTTTTCTCAGACAGATAGTATTTAAACAAATGCAATTCGGTAATGCAAGCACACCAATGTGCATGCACTAACAAACCATTATACTTACTCAACTATTGCATGTATACTGATTCACCATATGTCCGTCTTACATACCCATGTAACCGCTCATGCCCAGTCTCTATATAACTGATATCAAATGAAATTGTTCAGTTTCAACGACTAAAGAACATAGACAAGTCCATCTACGACCCGCGCTGCTTGTGAAATTCACACTAAGATACCTATATACCATAATTATGCACAAAAATGCTGCCAACGACATTAACCCAACACGTAATGATAGCACGATACAATAGCCTTGACTGGTGCATAGCGCAACATATCAAACTAACTCCATGTGGCTGGTTTCGTTAAAGTAACCCCCTTGTGATATGCGAATAGCAATCGCTATTAATGCAGAGATCTGCAATTAATAGATATTTAGCGAACTTAGTGTAAAAATATATTCGTCGTACCGCTAGACACAATTGTACAAGTAGTAACCACAGACGCTTGTTTAGAAATTTAAAAGAAGTTTAAAATTACCCCACCCACCACGTTCGCTTTTATGAATACCAGTATACATTGGTAGTCATAAGAGCGAACGTGGTGGGTGGGGTAATTTTTTCTAAACAAGCGTCTGTGGTAGTAACTGAGTATTAATGCAAAACGTACAAAATATGTTGTTTCTATTTCATTCTTAATTGCAAGAAACAAACTCCAAGCGATTGCGTAACGCTTTGTAGCCTGTATAACGCTAAATAAAAAAAATAAAAAATTGACACGTGGCCGGGCTCGAACCCGCCACAAAATGTAAACGAAAGCTTTCAATGTCCGACGCTCTACCGACTGCGCCACAGCGGCACACTGTCTGATGAGAATCGGAACATATATATCAAGGTATTTGTGCACGTGTTCGGTTGATTAGTTTCATATTACTGTAAACATGACAAGTTTTACGCTTTCAAAATTTATTGTAACATGCATACGTGGATATATGACCATATAACCATTTCCCATGTAGTCCTAGATACTCTGCTTGTGCGTTTCCTGTACGTAATTTGGTTATTTCCCTTTGTTGATGATGCGCACTTATGCGTGTTTGTTACCAACAGCAGGGATGCTATATGTAATATAGCATCCCTGCCAACAGGGTGTGACAAAAAATGTGTGCATCTTACCAAGTATATATCTACCAACTGCATGCAATCTGAGATTGTGAAAACGATGAATGACATTTTCAGTTAAGTCGTATTCTTTCACATACCCGGGCTTATATAGTTCCTACCTAGCATGGGGCGTAGGGGGTGTTTGACACAAAACGGCCCCCAAATCATTCAGACAGTTCTCTCCGCATATGCTTACTTACATTCTTAATGTGTTAAGTTCGCAAATATAGCATACACAATTTCAATGCGCTGCCTGGTCTCCCTCATTCGATTGAGAATTGTTCTGCAATTAGTCGGTTCCACTTTTCTCAGACAGATAGTTTTTAAACAAATGCAATTCGGTAATGCAAACACACCAATGTGCATGCACTAACAAACTATTATACTTACTCAAGTATTGCATGTATACTGATTCACCGTATTATTTTGAACATAGACAAGTCCATCTACGACCCGCGCTGTTTGTGAAATTCACACTAAGATACCTATATACCATATTTATGCACATTGCTGCCAACGACAATAACCCAACACGTAATGATAGCACGATACAATAGCCTTGACTGCTGCATAGCGCAACATATCAAATTAACGCCATATGGCTGGTTTCGTTAAAGTAACCCCCTTGTGATATGCGACAACATCCTTTTGTTCTCACTGTTCAATATTTTTACGAACGGATCGCTTGAGCACTTTGTACTCTGATCGGCTAAAAACCTAAAAATGTTTTTGTAGCATATAAGTGGCATATAAAGAGATGATCTAAGATTCCATAGTATAAGAGAAATAAATAACTTAAAACTCTATATCGTAAAGAAATTTTAAAAAAAATAATGTTAAAGAATAACCGTGTATGTGTGTTGCATTATTATTTTCCTTCTATTACAAAAATAGATCTATGAAGAATTATACTGCTGTCAGTATCAATTGAACCTAATTACTAAGCTCCTCAGACTCTCCAAATATTTTACATAATGGACAGTTTTCGGCTATATAGATATATATCAGTTAAATCCGCTATTTAATTATTTTATTGTTATGTTTTGATTAAGGCGATTACACAGAAACTTTGGCGAATACAGTTCATTAGTTTATATGTGTATTGTTGTTTAAGTATATAATAATAAGATAACTTCATAATTATACACAGGTACACGGAAAACGATAGGTCTTGAGTAAACTGAATGGAAAAAATTCCAAGTCAATTTCTATCTCTTTTGCACAGAAAATACAAATGGTTGGACTTTTTCACTACCCTAGAAATGTCCATACTGTCATTAATTTGAGTTTTGCAAGTTTTTGGGTTGTTTTTTAATTGTTTTAGTAGCCTAAGAGCCATCTGTATTTAACAAAATCATCACCAAGGTTGATGTCTTATTTACATGCATAACTTCTAAGAAGGGCAGAAATTCTCTATGATTATTATCAGTATGGGGTGAAATTAATGGTTAATTATCAAGTTTCTGCTAGCACATGGCAGTGTTTTTAATGTTCTTCACTATCCAACACAGGTTGCGGTCTTGCTAAAAAAATAATTTTACTGCCCCCAAATTGTTAATGTACAAAATCACAAATGTTCCTTGCATCTTTAATTCATGCATGAAGATGATAATAATTAGGATCATGCAATCTAGTGAAAAATTACAGCTAATTGAGACTTGTGGCTTTAGGTGGAAGAATCAGCTATCGTGGAACATTAATTGCTGGTCAGTGCAATAAATCTCAAATAATCTGATATTGTTTGTGGTGAAGAAGACAACCATGTAATTGTAATGGTATGCTATTTCTCAGCCATGAGAAGGAGGCTCCCTAGACTGTATTAGACAAACAAAGTCTCTGCATGCTTACTTCCATAGCATATAATGTCTGACATTATTTCTTGACCAATAAGGACACAGTATTTTTCAAATATTTCCATTTTCATAATTTTTATGTAGCAAGAAATATTCCTCCATCTTCTTAATGTATTGTATACAGACATGGAGGAACATTCCTCTTTCATAGAGGAATGTTCCCCCAACTAGTGGTCCCCAGAAAAAGGACATCTGGAATTTCCTTTATTATTCTGGAACGGCTTTAATATGCTTTTCACAGAGATTAATACATAGGAAGAATTATGAATAGTATTAAAATTATGAATACACTTACTGCCAATCTCCAGACAAGCAAGGAAGACCACAGATAAAAGTAGCATATTCATTGAAGCTGTCTGCAAAATAAAACATTCTAAATGTCATTATTGGTATTGAGGATGAAGACATGTTTGTACTGGTATGTAAATAAGGAACTGGAGCCGGACCAACCATCCGCTACTTACATCAACGCAATTCTGTTTATGAATGGCTTTAACCGAATACACCCCCTCCCCCCCCCCCCCCCAAAAAAAAGAACATTTAGCCGATAACCCCATTACATGTATTTACACCAAATAGTGAAAATTTGTACTATCTACCATGGTGTTGTTTTTGTTCACCTGTAAAGGTTACGCTCTTCAGTGCTGGAGGTTTTAAGGTTTATATACGTATTATTTGAATAACAATGAAAGTGAATTTTAAAGAAATATATTAATCAAAACAGACAAATATTACGTGCTTCATGATAATTTAATGTTTCTCATCCTAGGTTAAACAAATACTAGTTATTATTATAATCAATGTATAAAGTTTGATTAAAAGTGTGAGTGGTGGTACGGGATATAAAAGTAGGATTTGTATCGATATAAAAAGATTATTTTGTAAATAGCACTTACCAAAAGAATACACCGAATAAGGGACATAAAAATGAGACAAAACACAATCTCAAGAAGGGCACCGCATTGGAACGGTCTTGAAGAATTTAAACTTGGTCGAATTTATTTGCTTTAGAGTTCAATTCAATGTTCAGTAAAGTATTTATTTCACTTATACAAAATAAAACATTAAATGCTCACCCATTCTCACAACATCTTATATGGACATAAAAGGTTGTAACTATTTTTCTTTTGTTCAGTACATTTATCAATGTAGTATTTATTTCATCCTAACTGCTAAAACTAAAATAGTATAATACTTACATTTTCTCACAGCATTTTTTCCTCAAATAATAGCATAAATTATGAAAATTCGTATACTCAATTCATGTAATGTTATTCTGACTTAATGCTATAGTTCTTATCTATTTAAACACTTCTCGTATCTCGTATCTGTCACAGTCTATGTTAAAGTTCAGTATAAACAATCCATGACATCAAGTTTCACTGATAAAAAGTTTAGCTATAAAATCAAAGTACTGAAAGTATTCTTGGAAAATTGAACTTACATAGAATTGCACTGCAACATGGAACGGGAACTAGTTTAATATTTGCATGACATATGTAGATCATCTTCTTATGGAGGGATGCAATTATTAAAGATGATGATGATGATGATATAAACGTTGTACATAGGGCCGCATCAAAATTCGTGCGTGCCGAGCCAGTGACGGCTAAGGAAAGTTGAATTATCGTTCAGTTTCCAACTACATGTAGCTCATTTCACTGCCATACCTTCATTGTATACCTCAAAGCATTTTGCATATCATGTGCTTACATTATTGCATAGCAAATGCGGATGATCAAAACTGTAAAAGTTTCTAAAGGTTATACTTCTATAAAACACACAGTATAAGTTTTAGTACATGAGACAAATAGTGTGAAAACACAATCGAAACATACGGTAGCCTATTTCTGTCCCATGAGCAAAACAAATTAGTAATGAATCAAAGATACATGTTACTTTTTGATAAATTATACAAAAGAATCTGGTATTATATAACCTGTCAAACGTGTGTACCAAGGTCACCCATGGGAAAGACATAATATGGCCTTCATTTGGAGGTCATTTTGTTCTAAATTTATTCATAGGCTGGCCTTTATTCGAAGGTGGCTTCTAACACAAGTTCGACTATACAATGTACAACAGTGTTATCTAGTCGAAGGAACATCCCATGACAACAGTTCGAGCTATGCAAGAATTCTACATGAATTGTGCACTTAAATTTACAAAGATATACTGACATTATACTCGTTTATCTTGTTGTTTATTACATACTCGATATACCAGAGGCCATAATGATGTACGCTGTTGATACATAAGAGAACAGAACAGATACTGTTTTAGACTTAAACCGTACAGCTCATCGTCATATAAATATATACAACAGAACAATAGCAAACGTATGTTAATGATGAAAGGGTTTTGCACTAGAGAGGTTAAAATCAAAAGCTAAAACTTGCAGTGGGGAAAATAATGTTATTGTTGAAAGGAGGTTGTTGCTCAAGAGAGGGCCGCTCTGGAGAGGTTGTACTGTACATATACAATTACAACTGTCTGCATCATTTAAAGTTTATTTTAAAACGAAGATGTATGCATGAAGTTAATTAACCCTAGCTCTTGTTCACTGGCGCGAGAATTTATATCATAGATGTATGTGTGCACTTAAACCATACTGTGACGTATGTTTAATGATACAAAACATAATTTACATGTAATAGTGCAAGTATATGTGTATTGACAACCTGCTAACACTGTCAATTGACATATTATCATTTAATATGCAATGTTGAGAGACCACATTTCAAGGACCGTTGCACTACGATGCATTTTTAACACAATTTGAAGGACGGATTTATTCAAGTTTTTTTTATACACTTGAAAACCTACGTTTAACGTTGGTAGCATTCAAAATGGATGTTTATCATGAACTATGAAGGGACGTAATCAAAGACAATTGGTGGAAAATGAAGCCAAACTGTTCGTCAGAAAACACGTGTCACGTGTCCATATTCAAGGTAAGCAGCAATTACTTTCAGGATTGTTAAAAAATGTTATGTAATTTGATTTTACAAATGTACTTAAATGGGAGTTTTATCAACTCCTCGTTGTTTTGAATTGCGTGCATGACTATATCTATTTGCTCGACAATGATATAAACTTCATGCATTCTCGTAACGTCCACAATTACTCCTATCCCACATGTCCCGTGACAGTACTTAATGCAAAATGATCAAATGTTGCTATGTTATTTAAAGGCCCATTAGCTTTTGGAATTTAGTAGTACTGTTATTTAATACTGAGTTACTACTTGTACAATCGTGTCTAGCCGTACAGCGGATATATTTTTACTCAAAGTTCGTTAAATGTCTGCAGATTTCTGCAATAATAGCGATTGTTATTCGCATTTCACGTGTGGGTTACTACGTGTATTATAACGAAACCAGCCGTATCACTTTAGTTTGATATGTTGCGCTATGCACCAATTCAAGGCTACTGTATCGTGCTATCACTACGTGTTTGATTATTGTCGTCGGCGGCAATGTGCATATGGTACATAGGTATCTTACTGGGTATTTCATAAGCAGCACGGGTCGTAGAGGGACTTGTCTACCTTCTTTAGTGGTTGTAACTGAACAATTTGTTTTGATATCAATTATATAGAGACTGAGCATATACGCTTACATAGGTATGTAAGACGGGGACATGGTGAATCAGTATACATGCAATAAGTTGAGAAAGTATGATGTTATGTTAGTGCATGCACATTGATGTGCTTGCATTACCCAATTGCAGTCATTTAAAAAATATCAGTCTGAGAATATTTAAACCGACTAATTGCAGACCAATTCCAAATTGAATGAGAGAGCACAGGCACCGCATTGAAATTGTGTATGATATATTTGCGAACTTAACAAATTAAAAATGTAAGTAAGCAGATGCGGAGAGAACTGTCTGACAGATTTTGGGGCCGTCTTGTGTCAAACACCCCCTACGCCCCATGCTGGGTAGGAACTAAATAAGCCCGCGTATGTGTAAGAAACGACTTTACTGAAATGTCATTGCTTCGTTTTTACAATCTCAGATTGCATTCACTTGGGTAGATTTATACTTGGTAAGATGCAATCTTTTTTTATCACACCTTGATGGTAAAGAACACGAATGAACGTGCATCATCAACAAAGGGAAGTAACCCAATTACGTACAGGAAACGCACTAACAGAGCATCTAGGACTGCAAGGGAAATTGTTGTTTGGGTCATATATCTACATTTATCTCTGGCAGTAATTCTTAAAAGCGTAAAACTGACCAATTTTACAGTAACATGAAACTAATCAAGCGAACACGTGCACAAATACCTTGATATAAAAGTTTCGATACTCCTTAGACTGTGTGCCGCGCTGGCGCAGTCGGTAAAGCGTCGGACATTGAAAGCTTCTAGACAAACATTTTGTGGCGGGTTCGAAACAGGCCAGGGATCTTTTTTTTCGTAAGCGTTAAACAGGCTACAAACGTTACGTAATCGCTTGGCGTTTGCTTCTTGCAATTAAAAATGAAATAGAAACAGCGTATTGTGTACGTTTTGCATTAATACTCAGCTACTACTTGTAAAATCGTGTCTAGCCGTACAGTGGATATATTTTTACTCAAAGTTCGTTACATATCTATCAATTGCAGATTTCTGCAATAATAGCGATTGTTATTCGCATTTCACGTGCGGGTTACTATGACGAAAGCAGCCGTATTACTTTAGTTTGATATGTTGCCCTATGCACCATTCAAGGCTACTATATCGTGCTATCACTACGTGTTGAATTTTTGTCGTTGGCGGCAATTTGCATATGGTACATAGGTGTCTTACTGTGAATTTCATAAGCAGCGCGGGTCGTAGAGGGACTTGTCTACCTTAATCAGTATACATGCAATAAGTTAAGAAAGTATTATTGTATGTTAGTGCATGCACATTGATGTGCTTGCATTACCCAATTGCATTTATTATAACAATAACTGAACAATAGGTAAAATGATAGTAAAATATGAGAAATACATTTAATTTGCTCTAAAAAATATGTGTATTTACTTTATGCCTTTAGTTAGCCATATCTCATAAAAATGTTGTCAGATGCTTTTTCTTATTTTTTTGCAATATCATTGAACCATAATGTGCTACCTTTCTATATGTACTTCCTGATTAAAAAAAATAATTTCTGAATGATTTTATTGCAAGTAAAAGTCAATTTCACTGATAAGACATCTTTCTGGGTAAAATAAACCCAACTATAATTTTAACACTCTAAGGCTAATGGGGCTTTACTTTTTCAAATCGTGCACTTTACGTGATAAACTCAATCGATTGCCAACTGGTACAAGACCAATTACATCAGATAAGTCATGTACTTATATATTCCTAATATTCGTCACTAGACATTCTGTAGTGTATCTTACTAAATATTAGTATATATGTTCAAGCTGAATACGCAAGTTTTTTTATGATTTATCCTGTGCTATATTTCAGCCAAATTTCGCTACATCACATCTTACGGCGTTCGGATCGGGATATTGATATTTTTCACGAATATGTTTCTATGTATGCACCGGGTCAATCTCAAAGTGGCTATCACGTGTGTACAAGGTGTTCAAGACGCTCAGATTGATTTTGGAAGTTCTATAGAAATGTTAACTTCACAAAATGATGAAGAATCTGGCGGACTTAACATTTACAATGTTGTAAAAACATACGTTTTCAAATCCCCTTCCAAGCCACACCGTTCTTCACAAGGACCGGACGGGAGCATCGTAGACACTGGAGCGAATGACGCCCTCGTAAATAAGACGGTAGTGTAGTTATATTCAGAATTCTTATCAAGGTTTGCTTATAGATGTCCATAAAATCATAATATATAACGCTCATATCTCTGCTGGCTGGACTTGCTTTGGAATAAGAACACATCACTTATTAGTCAAATGCCTAAAAAGAATACTAGTATACAAATGTAAGGGAAACAAATGCAATTAAAGAATTCCTCTAAAATACTCGATTACGATAATACCGTGCTTGTATCGTTCAGTTCCCTAAAATATAGAGAAACTACATCCTGAAGTGTTGAATTTTTATTTTGGCGGTCATGGAGGCTGAACCTGGATTTATTTTGGCGGTTGGCTATGAAACCACCTAATATAGAACCCGCCAATTCAAGAACATCTTAAAAACGCCAAATTTTTCACCCGCAGAAGACGTATACAGTAAGTGTATGTCATGGGAAAAAGTATAGTCGAAATTCAGTCCCTCGATGGCTGTCATTCTCAATAAAACAATTTCTTCAGCATGTATTTTTTGCATATTACTATCTTCGTGATTTCAGAATACTGGACAAGATTTTGATTGGGGTGAAGAAGAAATCTCTTTTCTGTTGTCATCATTTTATTATGGTTCTTTTGTGGCACAAGTACCTGGTGGATATCTGTCGCATCGCTTCGGTGGAAAACACGTGATCAGTGCCTCTGTGATGATATCATCCTTATGTAGTCTGCTAACACCAATAGCGGCTAGATCAAATATAATATATGTGTTTCTCGTCAGGATTATACTTGGTATCGCATGGGTAAGATTATATTCATTTGAATATAATTATTATGTAAAACAACCTTATGGTACAATTTAAAAGTAAATAGCGATTTTAATGTTTACATCATTGAATAATATCATCATTACGAATATATATCTTCATTAGTCAACCACGTGTTTAATTGAGCTCTTTTTCCAGCATTGCATATACCAAAACAATCGCCGCGTTTGGATTACTTCCCTTTGTTGGCACGCAGCTGTACTGGTCAATGAATATGTTATGTTGTGACTAACCATTGGTTAGCCTACATAATTTATAACATTTCACGAAATCTTCGCGTATAATGTCTTATTACATTAAATGATTATAAATCTTCATGGTTCAGTAAATGTTTTCATTTTGAATGCGTGTACGTGCGTATTTCTTAATGAATGGCGAACTTGTGAATTTTACGTGATTTATCATACTTGGAAATGCATAAATTACATCGACAAAAAAAGCGCTCGGAACAGAACAGAACACAGGCCAACATAACATAATTGTCTTACTAAGTGAAAACATGCTGACTATTTAAGATGTGAAAGACCAAATAGATCCCGAACTACGATAAGCTGTTCATGAAGGTCATAGTTCAATTCTCCATTAGGTAACATTTCGTCCCAAGTTTGAATAATATAAGTGTATAATTATGATTTCAGGGACTTTGTTCACCAGCCTTGTATACCACTATAGTAAACTGGACATTGACTCGATGGAGAGCCTCTGTGATCGCTGTGGTCTTTGCAGGTAGCATTATTATGATCTTAGAATATTAACAATTACATCTGACTGTGATATTGATTTCATAATTATTATGAGACACTAATTTACGATCAGCTTTAAGGATATGGTAACATTGCAATATACAGTACAATCTCTCCAGACTGGCTCTCTCTCGAACAATAACCTCCCTTCAGGAACAGCATGATTGTTCACGCTTCGCGAATTAACTACTTAGTATTCATTAAAGTCCCATAATCATATAAATTTATCGGTCGTAATAGTTTCTGTTTGTTCTATAAAAGAGGAATTCGGTGTGTTTTCCTCCCGTGCGTACTTTATAGCAAGAACAAATGTTTCCAAAACCACTATCGTATTTTTTTCAATATCATTGAAAAAATACTATTTATAGAACAGCTAAGTTTTCCCGCAGTCATATTATGCACACGGCATAAAGTGACGTCATGCGCTCTATATATTTCAAGTTTACAAAAGCAAAATTCACAGCGAAATGAGTGTTTTTAGAAGAAAAATGGCTTGTTTCGTCGGTAATAATTATCTTGGAATAATATCAGCAATTGTTTGTTTTTTGCATGTATTGTTTTATAACAAAAAGCTAATGGGGCTTTAAACTTCTCAAGAGTAACATTCTCCCAACAACATACTTCTGCTACTGCCACTATAGGGAGTTCCTTTGGAAAGGTTGCGCTGTATTTGTGATAAGAATAATTACACATATTATCGGACGTGCAAAAACAGTTTTTTTGTTATAAAGACAGATTTGTCTAAGAACACCCATGGGGATGACAAAATGTGGCCTTTATTGGCAGGTGGCCTTTATTCGGAGGTAATTTTGTACCAAATTTTGACAATTTTTATAAGAACGGTCTTTATTCACAGGGTGACCTTTAAGGTGAACGCTAGCACACGTTTGACAGTATTTTACAAAAATATCACATTATACCGCACACGAAGTTTGTAAGATAAATTATAATTTAACTAATAAAGTAGATTAACAAATTCTTTTTTCCACACAGGACGACCTCTTGGAATGCTTGTTTCATATATGACTGCGGGACAAATATGTCAGGTTGGCTGGTATACACTATTCTACGTGTATGGTACGTACAGGTAGTTATTCCGTTATCTTGACGTACTTTTTTATCGACGTTGACACATCCGCCTCCGTGGTCGAGTGTGGTTAAGATCGGTGACTTCAAATCACTATAACATCGTCCTGATTCCCAGCTACCCACCATAATATGAGCAAGTAGGCTACAGTTGTTTACGGGGGATAGGAGTCTAGTACTGGTTCTTTCCAGGAATGATGCTGTGTAAAACTGAACTATTTTACAAATGATGAACCGCTACGATCAGTCATAATAGTACGATAATAAGTCGCTTACATATAACTTATCTAGATTGTACTTGTATATTATTGAAATGAACTTCAAGTAGCACGTATGCTCAATTCCTATTCAATAATTTGCCTGACAGCGTGCGGACGAACGGAATGACGAGGTTCGCGAACGGGCGTAGGAATTGACGAACGGGTTGCATGAATTTTATCCTCATATTATTTCAGGCTGTTTATCATTATTGTTTCTATGTATATGGATGTACGAAGGTTACACTTCCCCTGAACATCATCCCAGAATACCTAAACCTGAACTGGAATATCTCACACAGACAATACAAGATCCAGGAGATACAGAACATCCAGTAAGTGTGAATCCAAACTACCAAACCAAGTAGAGTTCAACTTTTCCAGAGCGGCCCTCTCTTTGAGCAACAACCTCTATTCAACAACAGTGTAATTTTTTCACACTGTACGATTTAAGTATTAATTTAACCTCTCTAGAGCAACAACCTCTCAACAACAGCATACTTTTGTTAACCCAAAGGGTGTAGCTTTGGAGAGGTTGAACTGCACTGTTAGGCTATGAGTTAAGAAAATCACAGGCCAGCAGTGAGGCGCGTATCGGTGCTTTACACCGGTCACGATAAAGAACCAGGAAAAAACTACTTTCAAGAAATAAGAGTTGTAATCTAAATGCCCGGTTCCCTGTATCTTATCCTCCCCTCTCTCTCTGATTTCCATAGCAGCTGTGGATGGACCGTTTTGCACATCCGATAAACTACAAGTGTGAAAATCATGATTGATTGCTACATTTGAGATGACAAAAATATTTCAATAATAATATAAAAAGTATCATCTTTATCAATGTTATCACCAATATGTAGAAATGCAAGTATGCGTATCTATAATTTGTAATTGGTTTGGTTTCATTATGCACTAAAATAGATTTGATTATAATTATGTAGTGCGTAAAATCTGCAAAGTATAAGGTTTGCCCACGTAAAGTTTACAACATGCTCATGTCTTGTTCAACTGCAGAAGAAAGCCGATGAGGATAAAAGCAAACTCTCTAACATGCTCAAAAGAAATAGTTGCTTACAACGAAATATAGTTGTTTTCTTTTTTATTTATTGTTGGAATACCAATTTTTAAATGCATTTCAATATGTTGTATTTTGAATGCGAATTAAATTCAAAACGAATTGAATTGTATCATTTTCAAATTTCAGCCTCCAGTAGCTCCGACTCCTTGGAAAAGTTTGTTATTGTCACGTGTTCACTGGGCAACAACGTTCGCTCACTTTGCCAGGAAGTGGTGCTACTACACGTTGATTTATAGCCTACCCCAGTTTATGTATGATGTTCTTCAATATAATATAAAAAAGGTGACTCAGTCATGTTTAAATATCAATAAATATCAAATATCATTATTTCTTTGCATAGTTATTTTTCTAGTTCATTGTTCATTGTTGAGGATCTTATGGAAGATTGATTGTTTATTGTATTTTCAAATAAGTTTCCACGTAAAATAAAGTCTGTATTATTATTATTACTAAATGCATGATAAACTTGTTGATTAACATATTATTGAAAAAGAGTACATCTAATGAATTTTATATAATTTTATCTATATACAGTACAACTTATTCAGAGCGGCCCTTTCTTGAGCAACAACATCCCTTCAACAGCAGTATGATGTTTTTCCAACTGCACGATTGTTCTACTATTTTAACCCCTCTTCAGCACCAAGCTCTCAACAACAACATAATTTTGCTACTCCAAAAATGCGTTGGTTTTGAGAGGTTGCACTGCAATGTATGCTCGTAGCTCATTTTCATTGGATGTATTATTTTGTTTTAGAGTGGTGTTATATCAACATTACCTTACTTCTTTGGTATGTTATCAATGCTAATATCAGGAAAGCTGTCAACCATCATTATAGAAAGGACGAGACTTCAGCTTCAAGTGACTAGAAAATTGTTTACTGCAATAAGTAAGTATTATATTCTTTTCTAAATGAATGCTATTTCAGTTTTCTTAGCCGTCACTTGCTGGGCGCGCATGATTTCTATACGGACTTAAGTCATATGCACCGCTATGCAATTGTTAAACTAGTTCCCGTTCAACGTTAGTTCACTTTCCATGAGTACTTTCAGTACTTTGATTTGAAAACGTCGTTATCAGTATTGCATTAATAATTACTTGGTCAATCACAATAGAAATCTGATTGGTTGGATCGCTCAATGTTCGACCAATCGTGTATTAAGATATGAGGGAAATGTCGTTATCAAAGCTGCAGCAAAATCTGATTGGCCGGTCATGAATACCGAGGAGTCTGATTGCTCAATCCAATATTCCTTTGAATTGGATACTTTTTAGCTCACCAGAGCACGAATGTGCTCAGGGTGAGCTTTTGTGATCGCCCTGCGTCCATCATGCGTCGTACGTCGTTCGTCGTGAAGTGGCGTCAAGTTTTACTTAAAACAACATCTCCTCCTACACCGCTATGCCGATTGCAACCAAACTTTGCTGGAATGATCCTTGGGTGGTCCCCTTTCAAAGTTGTTCAAAAAATTAAATTTCATTAAAAACTCTGGTTGCTATGGCAACAAATAGAAAAAACTTAAAAAATCTTCTTGTCCAAAACCACGGGGCCTAGAGCTGAGATATTTGGTATGTAGCATTGTCTAATGGACCTCTACAAAGTTTGTTCAATTATTCCCCTGGGGTCAAAATTGGCTCCGCCCCGGGGGTAACTTGATTTTACATAGACTTATATAGGAAATTAAAAAAATCTTCTTGTCAAAAACTACAAAGCCTAGAGCTTTGATATTTGGTGTGTAGCATAGTCTAGTAGACCTCTACCAAGTTTGTTCAAAATATTGCCCTAGGGTCAAAATTGGCCCCGCCCCGGGGGTCACTTGATTTTAAAGACTTATATAGGAAAATTTAAAAAATCTTCTTCTCCAAAACTGCAAGGCCTAGAGCTTAAATATTTTGTATGTGGCATTGACTAGTGGACCTCTACCAAGTTTGTTCAAATTATGGCCCCGGGGTCAGAATTGGCCCTGCCCTGGGGTTTATTCTATTTTATATAGGAAAATTTGAAAAATCTTCTCCTCCGAAACCACAGGGCCTAGAGCTAAGATATTTGGCATAAAGCATTGTCTACTGGACCTTTACCAAGTTTGTTCAAATTATTGCCCTAGGGTCAAAATTTGCCCCGCCCCGGGGGTCACTTGATTTATATAGACTTATATAGGAAAATTTAAAAAATCTTCTACTCCGAAACTACAAGGCCTAGAGCTTAGATATTTTGTATGTGGCATTGTCTAGTGGACCTCTACCAAGTTTGTTCAAAGTATGGCCCCGGGGTCAAAATTGGCCCTGCCCTGGTGTTTATTCTATTTTATATAGGAAAATTTAAAAAATCTTCTTCTCCGAAACCACAAGGCCTAGAGCTAAGATATTTGGTATGTAGCATTGTCTAGTGGACCTCTACCAAGTTTGTACAAATTATTGCCCTAGGGTCAAAATTGGCCCTGTCCTGGGGTTTATTCTATTTTATATAGGAAAATTTAAAAAATCTTCTCCGAAACCACAAGGCCTAGAGCTAAGATATTTGGTTTGTAGCATTGTCTATTGGACCTCTACCAAGTTTGTTCAAATTATTGCCCTAGGGTCAAAATTGGCCCCGCCCCGGGGGTCACTTGATTTATATAGATTTATATAGGAAAATTTAAAAAATCTTCTTCTCCGAAACCACAAGGCCTAGCTTCAACAATGTTCATCTCCAAATAACCTTTTCTCCTGGTGAGCATTTATAGGGCCATCATGGCCCTCTTAATTAATATTTCATCTACTGTTAGCTCAAAACCTTTCAACAAGATTTATATTCATTACACTGTTTTACTAATCGTGTGACTGTTACAGTCTATTGGACCAAGGTGAAAAGATTATATAACGAATTTAGATGAATGCATGGAATGGAACATATCAAGTTTATGTTATCCAAAATATACATGTTAACTGAAACACCACATCCACGGACCATAATCGAAGGACCAACAAAATATTATTTTGATTGTCATGACAGTCTCAATGCTCAAATCTCAATTTAGTATTATAATCGTAGTGTTATGGTTGAATTGATAGAGCTGGTTAATGATTAAATACATAATTATTCACATAAATTGTGCTGCCAGTCTGATCTTTCAATAACGAAGTTGTTGGCTGATCATAATGAACTTAAAAAAGCAAGATATCGGAGATTTGAGATCAGAGTTCGTTCTCAAGTTCTGTAACCTCGGTGCCAATTCCTGATTTTAAAATCAATAGATAACCCTCGTATCATGCATCAAAATGTATTTCTTGCTTTATCAAACTAACAGGTTTTGTGACAACAGCAATATGTTTGACAAGTATCGGTCACGTGACCCTGGAACTGCGCTACATCTCCGTGGTTTTATTGTGTCTGACAAGTATATCTATAGAACTAGCCTTTGGTGGATATATATCATCATTTGCTGACTTTGCTGGCGTGTAAGTAAAATATTCTTGTCATACCCACAGCAAATTTTGAGGAATCGTATTTATAGATACAGTCAAACCTGTATTAGTGTCCAACTCCGAATAAAGCAACCCTCTGAATAAAGGTCATCATTTTAAAACCCGTCATTCAGATAAACTATAAGATATTCATTCCTTCCGAAAATCTCATTCAATAACATCTAATAACTAAGAAACAGTAAAATCGAGTTCCTTTCGTTATTTGATTTCGCTGCAAGCCATTTTGAGTCAAGTGTGAGTGATTATCAAGCGATCTGATTGGTCGGCATGAAATGAACAGTCTAATGTACACGCATATACGACCAATCATTTTTCTTGTTTCAGGTTTTCTGGAACGTCGTTTGCCATTGCAAATGCCGTAGCCGACACTTCCTTAACTCTGACTTCAGTAGCAGCTGGATTTCTTACAACAAACGTTTGTATAATGTATTTAGTATTTTTACTAAATTGGCATCAGAGAAAGATTTATTCACAGTGACTGCAAAATGATAATAAAAGGATATTAGATTTTAACACAGATTTAAACAATATGTATGTATTTTAATGACATCAGGGACGCTCTATTGCCCCTGATTATTATGTAGACAAAATGATCTCTCAACCTTATATCGTTAATGAGACATGAAAGTATTGTGGCCTCCATGGTCGAACTGTTATGGTCTCAGACTAATATTCACCGCCCCTCAAAAGTCGACAAACGTCCCTGGCTGTTGGCGCTACTTTGTATGTGAAAATAAAAAAAACTCCAGGTTCGCTTTAGTAATATGCGTATTCTGCATTTTATTCATAACGTTCTTGTCAAAAACTTGGTCTTTTTTTATTATCATTCAATCCTCTTTTGAAATGTTGGCGATGTTTGTGGGGAGGTGGTAATAATGTTATTGGTGTTAAGATTGATGTTTTTATTTAATAGGATCAGAGACATGAATGGCAATATAACTTCTATCTGGCATCTGGTATCTCCGTGTTAGCAGCCGGTGTCTACTGTTTGTTTGGAGAAACGACTCTACAAACATGGGCAATAGTAGATAAACCTAAAATATATCCGGAATACATACCATTAGATCAACAGGAGCCATATACGGACCCCACAGTCTTGACAGATCAACATGAATCATCTATGGATGACACAGCCTTGATAGACCAACTTGAAACTTCTAGGGATCCAGAAGCATTGGTAGACCAACCAGACACACAGTCAGACGACACAATATCAAAATATCAACCCGACACATCTATAAACCCTACAACACTGGCCAGTCAATCTGGAGTATCTATTGAGGACTCTAAACTATTGATAGATCGACCCATCACATCTACGGATCCCACCACATTCACCGATCAACCTGAAACATCTACAGATCCCACAACATTGAAAGGTCAATCCGACACATTTACAGATCCCACAACTTTTAAAGGTCAACCCGACACATTTACTGATCCCACAACATTTAACGGTCAACCTGAAACACTTACAGATCCCACAACATTGACAGGTCATCCTGACACATCTACAGATCCCACAACATTGAAAGGTCAACCTGACACATCTACAGATCCCACAACATTGAAAGGTCAACCTGAAACATTTAAAGATCCCACAACATTGAAAGGTCAACCTGACACATCTACAGATCCGTCAACATTGAAAGGTCAACCTGAAACATTTAAAGATCCCACAACATTGGAAGGTCAACCTGAAACATTTAAAGATCCCACAACATTGAAAGGTCATCCTGACACATCTACAGATCCCATAACATTGAAAGGTCAACCTGAAACATTTAAAGATCCCACAACATTGAAAGGTTAACCCGACACATTTATAGATCCCACAACATTCACAGATCAACCTGAAGCATCTACAGTTCCCACAACATTGAAAGGTCCACCCGACACATTTACAGATCCCACAACATTGGAAGGTCAACCCGACACATTTATAGATCCCACAACATTCACAGATCAACCTGAAGCATCTATAGTTCCCACAACATTGAAAGGTCAACCCGACACATTTACAGATCCCACAACATTGGAAGGTCAACCCGACACATTTATAGATCCCACAACATTCACAGATCAACCTGAAGCATCTATTGTTCCCACAACATTGAACGGTCAACCCGAAACATTTACAGATCCCACAATATTGACAGGTCACCCTAACACACCTACGGACCTCAAACCATCTGCTGTACGAAATTAGATAATTTTGCCGTGGTCCAGTGGTTAGTGTGGCTGGATTCGTAACCCGTTGGTCCAGGATTAATTCGCGTCCGTGGCAGGTCATACCCTTCAGTGAAAATTCGGCAATTATGTCGATTTTCTTCTACATGTGGAAAAGTTGCCGTTTCCTTGTCGAAAAGTAAGTCAGGTGAATCGACGGCAGCCGTATATAACTGAAAGAAATTGAAAACGGCTTTAAACCCAAATAAAAAGTTCATCTCTCTACTATTCTTAAAATATTTGTTTCATTTCTTTTTATTTTAAAAGCTGTGCCATTTTATTGTTGTAGAATACAAGCTATGAAGAATGTCGACCGAAAATGTCATTACGCTGGTCCCATAATTAATCCAATAAAGCGATACCAACGAAGTCAATTTAAGTTCAGTGTCTTGTTCGACCATTTACAGTCAGGCATTGTATGCCACAGGCTGATAATGAAAAAGACAATGAAACGAAGCAATGACAAAACGATTACCCTACCCGCAATTAACCAACAGTATTTCTTTCTTCTTTAATGCTATTAGTTCTACAGTAATACCATGATAACAAAGCCAATTATTATGAAAATGATCTTCTTAAACGACAACTCCTGATTATGTCCGTGAAGTTGGCAGCCCAGCAGCCTAGCAGCCCAGCAGCGTGAAGTTGACAGCCCAGCAGCCTAGCAGCCCAGCAGCGTGAAGTTAGCAGCCCAGCAGCCTAGCAGCGTGAAGTTAGCAGCCCAGCAGCCTAGCAGCCCAGCAGCGTGAAGTTAGCAGCCCAGCAGCCTAGCAGCCCAGCAGCTTAATATATTTCTACAGTTAAACTGCACCACAAATCATGCAAAAACTTAAAAACGCATGAAGTAATAACATTATGTTGCTGTCATGTTTATTAGAAGAAAAAAATACGATTTTTATCGATTTTGTGAATCTGGCAGTGTAGCGGCCGCATAGCGGACTATTACAGTCAAGCTTATAAAATACACAAGAAATCCGGCTAAACACTTACGAATCGATGATATAATTCGATTTTATTCCTTCAACGTTCATTAGATGAGAACTTACTCATTTTTCATTTTTTGTTTCTTTTTGTGAAGTTGGCAGCCCAGCAGCGTAACAGCGGAATATCTATTTCTACAGATAAACTTAACAACAAATCGAGCTAAATACTTAAGAATGCATAAAATAATGTCAGTCTGTTGTTTAAACATTAATTAACTGAAAAATATGATTTTCATTTTCTTTTTTTTCAATGTGAAATTAGCCGCTGCTAGCAGCGTGAAGTTGGCAGCCCAGCAGCGTAACAGCGTATTATATATTTCTACAGATAAACTTCCAAACAAATCAAGATAAATACTTAAGAATGCATAAAATAATGTCAGTCAGTTGTTTGAACATTTATTAAATGAAAATATATGATTTTTCAAAAGAAAATTGTGCGTGAAATTAGACGCTGCTAGCAGCGTGAAGTTGGCAGCCCAGCAGCGTAACAGCGTAATATTAATTTCTACAGATAAACTTCACAACAAATCGGGCTAAGTACTTGAGAATGCATGCAATGATGTCAGTCTGTTGTTTAAACATTAATTAACTAAAAATATTTGATTTTCATTTTTTTTTTCAATGTGAAATTAGCCGCAGCAGCGAGAAGTTAGCAGCTCAGCAGCGATATATATTTCTACAGATAAACTTTACAACAAATCAAGAAAAATACTTAAGAATGCATGAAATAATGTCAGTCTGTTGTTTAAGGATTTCAATCTCTAATTCGAAACCTCCATTTTGAAGAGTACTCAAGTTCATGAATTTTACTGACATATTGACATATTCCTGAGGGTCATGGGTTCAAACCCCACTGGGAACATACTTTTTTTCTTTTATTTTTAGTTTTTAGGTAATGTTTCGTATTAAGAACATGAATTTATACAGTAATATGGAAGAATATATTTATTCCAAATTTTTTTGTCTAGTTTATTGGAATTTATACAATCATGGTTAATTAACGAAAATCAAGTAACTATGGATTTCTGACACAATTCTTTTCAAAACCGGACGGTGAAACTTTTAAAAATTTGGTGTAGACATTATACACACATAGTAGTTAATTTTGAGAAAATTCCAGCTGTTTCCCTCTGTTATTTTTATTTAAATGATATTTATCAAGTTGCTACTTTTTGGTAAAAGGCTAAAATCTTGACCAAATCTTAAAGGGGCTGAGTTACATTTTTCACTTTTTCTGCAACAAAGTTATTGCAAACATTGTATAAACAATTTGAATTGACTAAACATTGGTTACCCTTAGACTTATACACATTCTTGTATTTATTGTATCATTTGTTAGAGAGATAGGCCAATTTTCATAAAGGTGACTTCATATGATTTTGAGGTACTGTTTTACGTTAGTGGTAGAGGAACAAAAATGGTTGTAACTCTCTTAACTGACGGGAAAAGTTTTTAAAAATTCACCTGTACATGTCTTAATGGATATACAAAAGAATGACAATATCTAAAATATGATTAGACTTCGAAAACCTTAAACATTAATTAACAAATCAAGAAAAATACTTCAGAATGCATAAATTAATGTCAGTCTGTTGTTTGGACATTAATTAACTAAGTATTTTTCTTAATTTGTTGTGAAGTTTATCTGTAGAAATATATATTACGCTGTTACGCTGCTGGGCTGCCAACTTCACAAAAAGAAACAAAAAATGAAAAATGTGTAAGTTCTCATCTAATGAACGTTGAAGGAATAAAATCGAATTATATCATCGATTCGCATTTTAGAATATTTTAGAAACTTTAAAGTACTGATGATTAAACCATTAAAAACGGTGATCATTAAACTATTTTAGTTTCATTTCATATCACTTAAAATTGTGGGTGCAGACATGTGTATTGATATTGTGTAATCACATCCTTTTTGTATGAGTTTTTATTGAAATGGATGTTCTTTAATACTCCCATACACTTCGATGCTAATGTAAAGGGAAATAACTCTTAGGAATATAATTGTCGTAAGAATAGCACGCCGTTTTATTTACAAACGTCGTTTTATCTACTAACGGTGACGTCCTAAGAATAACACGTCGTTTTATTTACTAACGGTGTCGTCGTGAAAATAACACGTCGTTTTATTTACTAACGGTGTCGTCGTAAGATTAACACTTCGTTTTATTTACTAACGGTGTCGTCGTAAGAATAACACTTCGTTTTATTTACTAACGGTGTCGTCGTGAAAATAGCACGTCGTTTTATTTACTAACGGTGTCGTCGTAAGAAAAGCACGTCGTTTTATTTACTAACGGTGACGTCGTAAGAATAACACGTCATTTTATTTACTAATGGTGTCGTCGTAAGAATAACACTCCGTTTTATGTACTAACGGTGTCGTCGTAAGAATAACACGTCGTTTTATTTACTAACGGTGTCGTCGTAAGAATAACACGTCGTTTTATTTACTAACGGTGTTCTCGTAAGAATAACACTTCGTTTTATTTACTAACGGTGTTGTCGTAAGAAAAGCACGTCGTTTTATTTACTAACGGTGTCGTCGTAAGAATAACACTTCGTTTTATTTACTAACGGTGTCGTCGTGAAAATAACACGTCGTTTCATTTACTAACGGTGTCGTCGTAAGATTAACACTTCGTTTTATTTACTAACGGTGTCGTCGTAAGAATAACACTTCGTTTTATTTACTAACGGTGTCGTCGTAAGAATAACACTTCGTTTTATTTACTAACGGTGTCGTCGTGAAAATAACACGTCATTTTATTTACTAACGGTGTTGTCGTAAGAATAACACGTCGTTTTATTTACTAACGGTGTTGTCGTAAGAATAGCACGTCGTTTTATTTACTAACGGTGACGTCGTAAGAATAACACGTCGTTTTATTTACTAACGGTGTTGTCGTAAGAATAACAAGTCGTTTTATTTACTAACGGTGTTGTCGTAAGAAAAGCACGTCGTTTTATTTACTAACGGTGACGTCGTAAGAATAACACGTCGTTTTATTTACTAACGGTGTCGTCGTGAAAATAACACGTAATTTTATTTACTAACGGTGTTGTCGTAAGAATAACACGTCGTTTTATTTACTAACGGTGTTGGCGTAAGAAAAGCACGTCGTTTTATTTACTAACGGTGTCGTCGTAAGAATAACACTTCGTTTTATTTACTAACGGTGTCGTCGTAAGAATAACACGTCGTTTTATTTACTAACGGTGTTCTCGTAAGAATAACACTTCGTTTTATTTACTAACGGTGTTGTCGTAATAAAAGCACGTCGTTTTATTTACTAACGGTGACGTCGTAAGAATAACACGTCGTTTTATTTACTAACGGTGTCGTCGTGAAAATAACACGTAATTTTATTTACTAACGGTGTTGTCGTAAGAATAACACGTCGTTTTATTTACTAACGGTGTTGGCGTAAGAATAGCACGTCGTTTTATTTACTAACGGTGACGTCGTAAGAATAACACGTCGTTTTATTTACTAACGGTGTTGTCGTAAGAATAACACGTCGTTTTATTTACTAACGGTGTTGTCGTGAAAATAACACGTCATTTTATTTACTTATGGTGTCGTCGTAAGAATAGCACGTCGTTTTATTTACTAACGGTGTCGTCGTAAGAATAACACGTCGTTTTATTTACTAACGGTGTTCTCGTAAGAATAACACTTCGTTTTATTTACTAACGGTGTTGTCGTAAGAAAAGCACTTCGTTTTATTTACTAACGGTGTCGTCGTAAGAATAACACTTCGTTTTATTTACTAACGGTGTCGTCGTGAAAATAACACGTAATTTTATTTACTAACGGTGTTGTCGTAAGAATAACACGTCGTTTTATTTACTAACGGTGTTGGCGTAAGAATAGCACGTCGTTTTATTTACTAACGGTGTCGTCGTGAAAATAACACGTCATTTTATTTACTAACGGTGTTGTCGTAAGAATAACACGTCGTTTTATTTACTAACGGTGACGTCGTAAGAATAACACGTCGTTTTATTTACTTACGATGTCGTCGTAAGAATAACACGTCGTTTTATTTACAAACGGTGTCGTCGTAAGAATAACACGTCGTTTTATTTACAAACGGTGTCGTCGTAAGAATAACACGTCGTTTTATTTACTAACGGTGTCGTCGTAAGAATAACACGTCGTTTTATTTACAAACGGTGTCGTCGTAAGAATAACACGTCGTTTTATTTACTAACGGTGTCGTCGTAAGAATAACACGTCGTTTTATTTACTAACGGTGTTCTCGTAAGAATAACACTTCGTTTTATTTACTAACGGTGTTGTCGTAAGAAAAGCACGTCGTTTTATTTACTAACGGTGTCGTCGTAAGAATAACACTTCGTTTTATTTACTAACGGTGTCGTCGTGAAAATAGCACGTCGTTTTATTTACTAACGGTGTCGTCGTAAGAATAGCACGTCGTTTTATTTGTTAACGGTGTCGTCGTGAAAATAACACGTCGTTTTATTTATTAACGGTGTCGTCGTAAGAATAACACGTCGTTTTATTTACTAACGGTGTCGTCGTGAAAATAACACGTCGTGTTATTTACTAACGGTGTCGTCGTAAGAAAAGCACGTCGTTTTATTTGTTAACGGTGTCGTCGTGAAAATAACACTTCGTTTTATTTGTTAACGGTGTCGTCGTTAGAGTAACTTGTCGTTTAATTTACTAACGGTGTTGTCGTTAGAATATCACGGTGTTATAAAAATAGCACGTCGTTTGAATTACAAACGGTGTCGTAAGAATAGCACGACACAAACTAAAAAACAAAGGCGTATGTGCAACCCTAACAAGAGAATCGCTATACACCTGATCATGAATTGATAACAATGTCGTAATTTTAACACCTTATATACTACTGTGCTAATGCTTAAAACATGGTTAGAATATGTAAATTTATACTAAATGTATGTCTAATAAATCTATTTTGGTGTTTATTGTAATGTATTTTCATAGGCTGGTTGATGTTAAATAATACTTAGTACCTTTTTTATTTGAGTAACAAAATGCGGAACAATTTAGTAGATATACACTAAAAACTAAAAACATGCTTTAATTTACGTCCACATTGTAATATTTGTGCCCCGGGGGTTAACGCTATCTATACAATACCATATAACCGTATACCGTATAACTGTGTCACACCTTCATACAACTAACATAACAAAAAACGCTCTTAAAGTTAAAAACTTTATTTTATGTTAATACAATTTGGACTTAATGATAATAATCATGTGTCTAAATGTTTCATGTTACACATTTTTTCTGTTTAAGTCACAATTAGTTTTTGTTGCATTTTTTAAAGCATTATTGGGCATAATTTAAACAACAAGTATTCAATTATTGAAGCACTTGCAATCAAGAAAATGTCGATTTTTACTTACCTGTGGACAAATCAGGTTGGTTTATTTTATATACTCTATATACTCGTATATGGTTTGAAGAATACAAGGATAAAATTTGACACGCACCATTCTCATTGTTTATTTTCGTCTGAACAATACCAAAAATCTAAATCAAGGAAACACAGCAAAAACAAAACAAAATATTTTATTTCACTGAACTACTAGTTACAAGTTCTTAAAATATAGGGTCTGTTGATGACTGTCTATCATTTTCATTGTTAAAGTGTCCTTCAGTCAGAGTAATTGTTTTTGCTTTCTGTAGTTTTATGGACAAAACAAGCATTAGTTTTTACAGAAGAACCAATATCTTCTCACTCCTGTACGTTATATACCATCTCAATAAAACAACACATCGCTTGAATCCTGTACGTTATATACCATATCTATAAAACAACACATCGCTTGAATCCTGTACGTTATATACCATATCTATAAAACAACACATCGCTTGAATTCTGTACGTTATATACCATATCTATAAAACAACACATCGCTTGAATCTTGTACGTTATGTACCATATCTATACATACATACATACATACATACATACATACATACATACATACATACATACATACATACATACATACATACATACATACATACATACATACATACATACATACATACATACATACATACATACATACATGTGTATTTCTTTAAATAAACCCATTCAAACACGTATAGGTCTTACAACAACAACTACAACAACAACATCGAAGCCTACTACGCATGCCCAGACTTCTAGACCATTAGTCACCGATGCTATGCCAAGTTCGAACCCCACAGATCCCATCGATTCTAGTGCAGTTAACAAAGACACAGACGCGACAAATGCCGGTCCTAACACAGGTACAGATTCTCCTCAGACACAACCAGTCGCCTCTTGCACATTGAGCGCAACAGCGACAGCTTCCAGTGGTTCTTGTGGTTGTACCGGAAGTTCTATCCCATTAACATGTTAGACATTTCCATGTTTGATATTTGAAGATAACTTTGATACATTAAACCTAGACGTATGGGAACATGAAATTACTGCTAGCAGTGGTGGGGTAAGTCCTATCAACTACATGTACAGTCACATCTGTGAACAAAGGCCATCATTTGAAAATTGACAGATAACCTTAATTATCATAGCATTATCAGCAGGATCAATGGCAAGTCAACTGCATAATTTAGAAATTTATTGGGAATAATTAAACCAATGTCGAGAAACACTGATGATATACTAGTATTTCATATGAGCTAGGATTACGTGCAAAATGTATATGTTTTTAAGATTTGATAACACTCTAATTCCTTCATTTATTTGGACAAAAATGGAGTGTTTGGTATCTTTGGATTCATCTCTGAACACTGCACAACATGCACTCACTTACATTAGTGTAACTCAAAAAGGAAGAAACTAAATAACTGCGCCACGAACGTATAACTCATTTGTTTAGTACTTAACTTACCCGTCTTTAAACGCATTTTACTCATAACGCAAAAAAAATGAAGTAATATTTACGATTCTGGAATTAGGGTCATGACATATCATTGGAAGTGTAATGTGATGTAATAGTGATGGCAAAATTTTCATCAAGCCGGTAGGTTGTATACATGCAGATATTATGTCTTCAGTCAAACCTGTGAACAAAGGCCATCCTTGAGAAAGACAAAATGTGGCCTTTATTCACAGGTAGTCTTTGCTGTATATAATCAATGACGTTTTATGGAAACTGACGAACACATTATGAGTGAGAAATATGTCTAGTTAGTTCACGGAAGGTCAGTGTAAGCTCTGCCCTGGTAAAATGCTGAAAACTAGGTCACCTAACGACCCTGTCTGTTGGTGCGACGTAAATCCCCAGCGACAAATCCTGTGACACCTAAAATGTTCCTACACTTAATTGTTGTCATTTTATAACTTAATTGTTGTCATTTTATACTTCATACAACGCTCTATTCACTTAGCTTACAGAGCGGGCTATATTCTTTAAAACGTGACACATCATACCGTAGTATGCATTTAAATAATACGAAACTTTTACAGCCATAGTTTATGCATATATATAACATTACGAATTTTCAACATAAACGCATAAATCCTATCATATACATGTATAGTAAAAATCTTGCCATCCGGACCCCATCTGAACTGGACAAAAAGTCTGGTTTTCTGAAAATTCCGGATTTCTGAGAGTCCGGTTTCCAGGGGGTTATTGTACACTTATTTCGATCTATGAGTGAAATTACGTCTTCATTGTTTATCTACACAGACTCTAACTATGGAGACGTTAAATGATGGACCTGATGCTTTAACTAGAGGAGCACTCGATATCTGGGGTTAGTAACAGTTTAATTAACATTGATCATTTTGTTGTCTTTGATTGATCAACTAGTCGCTTGGTCCAGTTTGTTGTTTAGTTTAAAGCACATGTGCCGGGCGCGTAGCCATCCCGCCCACTAAGCCCCATTTGACTTTCCCAGAATTTCGATCAATATATTATACATGTAGAATATATTGATCGAAATTCTCGGAAAGTCAGATGGGGCTTAGTGGGCGGTGTGGCTACGGGCCCAGCACATGTAGTTCATAGTCCTGTTCTAAATTTTGAATGACCATTAAGGTTCCTGATCTTTATAAATACAATGTAGTGACATTCAAACATAATAAATTGATTAACTTTGAACCATGCAACATTTTGAAATGTTGGACCTTGGTCAGTTATATTTGACTTTAATATATCATAAAATGGAAGTTATATTATTATGGCACTCTCCCTGTTCTGTGATTATAAAGCATTCGAATGTCTGAATTATCAAAAAGAACTTTTTGTTCCGCCTTGTAACAGTCACTATATACATTATGTTTACTTGTTACTGACATTAGATACAAGCAAGAAAAACTATATAATAATAATATCACATTAACACTCTATCTATAGGAATGTATGTTTAGTTCCCGCCTACAGTCTATTCAAACTGGTATGGAGGCATTAACAGATTTCCGTCTAAACTGCTTCCTTCTTGACATCTCATGTACGGGTGACAAGATAAACTTCACAACAAATCAAGAACAATACTCCAGAATGCATAAAATAATGTCAGTCTGTTGTTTGAACGTTAATTAAATGAAAATATATGATTTTTCCAAAAAAAGAATTTTTTGTGCGTGAAATTAGACGCTGCTAGCTGCCAACTTCACGCTGCTAGCAGCGGCTAATTCCACATTGAAAAAAAAATGAAAATCACATATTTTCAGTTAATTAATGTTTAAACAACAGACTGACATTATTTTATGCATTCTTAAGTATTTAGCTCGATTTGTTGTGAAGTTTATCTGTAGAAATATAGATTACGCTGTTACGCTGCTAGGCTGCCAACTTCACGCTGCTAGCAGCGGCTAATTTCACATTGAAAAAAAAAATGAAAATTATATACTTTCTGTTAATTAATGTTTAAACAACAGACTGACATTATTATATGCATTCTGAAGTATTTAGCTCGATTTGTTGTGAAGTTTATCTGTAGAAATATAGATTACGCTGTTACGCTGCTAGGCTGCCAACTTCACGCTGCTAGAGCAGCGGCTAATTTCACATTGAAAAAAAAAATGAAAATTATATACTTTCTGTTAATTAATGTTTAAACAACAGACTGACATTATTATATGCATTTATTTAGCTCGATTTGTTGTGAAGTTTATCTGTATGAATATATATTACGCTGTTACGCTGCTGGGCTGCCAACTTAACAAAAAGAAACAAAAAATGAAAAATGTGTAAGTTCTCATCTAATGAACGTTAAAGGAATAAAATCGAATTATATCATCGATTCGTAAGTGTTTAGCTGGATTTCTTGTGCATTTTATATGTTTGACTGTAATAGTCCGCTATGCGGCCGCTACACTGCCAGATTTACAAAATCGATAAAAATCGTATTTTTTCTTCTAACAAACATGACAGCAACATAATGTTAATTACTTTTTTTAAGTTTTTACATGATTTGTGGTGCAGTTTAACTGTAGAAATATATTAAGCTGCTGGACTGCTAGGCTGCTGGGCTGCTAACTTCACGCTGCTGGGCTGCTGGGCTGCTAGGCTGCTGGGCTGCTAACTTGACGCTGCTAGGCTGCTGGGCTGCTAACTTCACGCTGCTGGGCTGCTAGGCTGCTGGGCTGCTGGGCTGCCAACTTCACGCTGCTGGGCTGCTAGGCTGCTGGGCTGCCAACTTCACGGACATCTCCTGATTCTTATTGCTGGGGCGGCTCTGAAATGGCCAAAACTGTCGAATGGGCCGATAAACAACAAATACACAATTACTTGTAATACGATAACTCTAGATTTCTCATTACAATTATATCAGTAATAATTATATACTGTATTTTCATTTATTTTCTTTGGGCTCAATTTTCGTGGTTTTTATTAAAAATGTTTATTTCGTGGGGACATAAATTCGTGGATTTTATTTTTGAAACAAAATGCCTTATCTCTGCATTTAAATTCGTGGGGATTTGATTTCGTGGATGAGTCGACCCACGAAATCCACGAAATTAAATACCCAACGAAAATTAATGATTCCACAGTATTTGGTTGTACTCCCGGTTTGGCAGGGTTTCTCTCGGGCCACTCATCCGAGATCGACCGGGACAGTACGAATGGGCTTAGAGTTTGCTTTACAAGTAGTGTCAGAGATGTGTTACTTGCATTGTTTAGTTGCAATGGCATACATGTAATAATTTGAACACAACTGTGTTAAGTATATAAGTTCGATATTCAGGTCAGTATGTCAGTGAAAAGTTAGCGCATTTATATTCAATTACAGTTCATGAGTTTTTAATAGAAGTTTAAACCTAAACACACTATAGATATTTTTATACTATTGTCATGTTCCGACAATTCATTATCATAACATTTCATTAAGTATAGTATAAATGCTAACCCGACACTTTCATGTCTGACCGGGAGGCGAATATTGTCGAAATTGAATAATTGGTACCACGTGAGATGTTCGTACGAAATAATATTCAACCAATAAGTATTTCCCGAATGTTACAATCAATTCCACGATCAATCCGATCAATTGGCTATTTTTAGTAGCAAAAGGTTATTTTTAACTTGGAACAATACGCGATATCGGCGAAAGCTTTATCTATCTATACATCGATATAGCGCATTCAATACACGTTGATAATCGTGCAATTGATACGGGTAATATCAGCGACCATGTCTGTAATTAATCGTCATTGAATAATACGACGTAAGATTTCTGGGTTGATTAATAAGTATAGAAAGACTTAGTCAATCTTAATTTCTTAAGAGTGAAAACGTTTTAAACATTTGGTTTTAATAGTGTTTGTTTAAAAGACACGTGTTCAAGTATTTTACCATTTCTTAACGGATAAATGAATGAAAAAAATACGGATATATACACCAAGACAAGGTAAGCTATATAATTAGATACAATGTATAGTTAATCATTAGTTAATATGATAGTTTTAAGAACACATGCGACATCCTACCTTAACCCATGTATATATATATATATATATATATATATGTCTGTAGTCATTGATATGTATAAATATTTGAATCGTCATTTTATCTTTACAGTCAAACCTGTCACGGTTTGCAGCCACATCCGAATAAAGACCATTCTGTGAATAAAGACCATTCTGTGAATAAAGGTCATTCTGTGAATAAAGGCCATTCTGTGAATAAAGGCCATTCTGTGAATAAAGGCCATTCTGTGAATAAAGGCCATTCTTCGAATAAAGGCCATTCTCTGAATAAAGGCTATTCTCTGAATAAAGGCCATTCTCTGAATAAAATACTATTCTCTGAATAAAGGCCATTCTGCGAATAAAGGCCATTCTTTTAGAAACTGTCAAATAATATCAAGAACAAACTGACCTCCGAATGAAGGCCATCTGTCAATAAAGGCCACATTTTGTAGTTTTTAAAGGCTGGCCTTTGTCCACATGTTTGGATATATACAGTGTAACCTCTCCGAAGCACTACCCTTTGGTAGTAGCAAAATTATGTTGTTGTTAAGAGGTTATTGCTCTAGAGAGGTTAGATTAATCGTTAAATCGTGCAGTAGGAAAAATCATGCTGTTGTTGAAGGGAGGTTATTGCTCAGGAGAGGGCCGCTCTGGAGAGGTTGTACTGTATAGTAGATAAATTAGAGGAATCAATGTGTATAGAAAGATATTTAAAGAATCCCTTTTATTTCTGGAGCGCGTTCACGAGTGCGTGCAGGCGTATGTGTGTGATAGTTGTTAACTTGTTGTTGTTGTTGTTGTGACCGTTGTTGTTGTTGTTGTTGTTGTTGAATCAATTGTTCTTAGTGTATATTTTATAAATATCATTTTTGACAGTCATCTGATTATTATTATATGATACAAATTATTCGTAAAGATTTAACACTGGCAGACTTTTATCGAAATTGTTTCATTTCAAATATTAAACGAATAAGTTTATATTGCGTCGTGAAATTTCGCCGCTATATGTTATACGTACACGAGAAAACTTGAAATCTGGGATACGGAACATAAAAAAGTTCATGTAATCCAACATTAAGCGATCTAATCAATCAGTTAATTTAAAAGTCATTTAAAATACTGTACACACGTTTTAATCCAAACATTATTCGCTTTACAACGAGTACGTATTATACGAACTACGATTATTTCCAATATTAGATGTCAAAACTGTTCAATCTTACCATTTCATGTACAATACATGTTAAGATAGATCCAAGGTTGCAAAGTTTATGGCGAATTTGAACAAATATTTATTTCAAAGTAAAATAACATAAACAATAGCTTAAAATTTCCGCGACATTATCCTCTTAGCACAGACTTCATAAAACAATTTATTTAATCAACATTTTCAACCAGACACAAACAGGCACCAAGCACTAAGTAATTACGCCTCATTTTCTTATTCTATCTAAAAGCAATTGATTCCTTTTAGTCAGTTTAGTGATTTTGATAAAAATGCAAACTTTATTGTTCATATATTTGTCGGTACAATGTGTGTATATCGGTGTTTGTTTTAAATAGTAAATTAAATCAAATTATGATAGCAATTAGCCCCAACATGTTAAGACATATTTTGGTCTAATGTATTAGTGTCTCAAACACACTGTTCTACGGTATCATCCGGTACATTGTCAATAACTACTGTAGAACGCTTTAATTTCGCGAGGTCAAAATTTCGCGTATTAAGTCCTGAAACATGAGTTTGTTATAATAACCGTAATTTTCAGACTCCGGAAACCTGAATATAAGTTCAGCTTTTAGTCAAATATATAGTACTATATGTTGTTTATTGGCCCATTTGACAGTTATGGTCATTTTAGAGCCGCTCGACCCGCCTCCGTGGTCGAGTGGTAAAGGTCGCTGACTTCAAATCACTGTAACCTCTCACTGATGGAGGGTCGTTGGTTCGAGCCCCGCTACCGACCATGACTCTTTTTGTGAGAAGGTAGGCTGTTGCTTACGGAGGATGGTAGTCTAGTACTGGCTCTTCCCAGGAACGATGCTTAGGTGAACTGTCCGCCTCATATAACTCTGACTGTTGAAAAGGGGCGTAAAACTCGATATAAACAAGCACAAAATTAAGGCCGCTCAGAAAGAGGGGAGATAAGATACAGGAGAACCGGGCATTTATATTCCTACTCTTTACGGATACCTTTTCTGGTTCTTTGTCACGCCCTGTGTATAGCACAAAATACACTCCCCATGTGTACTGTGTCTTTCTTGACGCATTACTTGGCTTGGGATACTGTAAGAAGGTACGGTACCTGAAATATTGAAAGACGATGCCAAGATTCGAACCCACTACCTGTTGTACCACGGCCTTTCGTAGTCCAGTGTGTTACCACTCAACCACCGATCGCCTCTGTCAAATAGAGAACAGAGGTCCGATATATGCATTTTTACTATCCACAGGGAATATAGAAATCTAAGATATAATTTACCGGGACATTGGTCCTCTCAGTGCGTACTGTATAAAAAGACCATTGCATGAGAGTTTTTTGACGCGTTATATAATTATATTATGTGTATTAATGAAATTTACGGAAAAGGAATTACTTTGTGTTATTTCTACCAGTCAGACACCTTGTCTGCACGCAAAGACAATAAACGTTGAAGTTTATACCCTTTGTTTGTTTATTACAGGGAAATAGAGTCAGATTGACGAATAAATAAATAATTATAGATTGTAATACTATTAACTCATTTTATTCTTATTAAAGTATTGCCATTGCAATTATAATGTGCAACTTAAATTTGACGAAATATTGGTAAGAACCTGTGAACAAAGGCCACCCTTCGGAAAGACAGAATGTGGCTTTTATTTACAGGTCTTTATGCAGAAATCAGTGTGTTCTACACAAGCAATGACGGATTTTTCATAGAATTGTGACCCACCTCCATGGTAGAATAGTTAAGATCGCGGACTTCAAATCACTGCAACCTCTCACTAACAGAGGGTCGTGGGTGCGAGCTCCGCTACCGACCATGTCTCTTTATGTGAGAAAGTTATGAGGCAGTTGCTTACGGAGGATGGAAGTCTAGTACTGGTTCTTCCCAGGAACGATGCTTGGTTGAACTGTCCGCCTCATATGACTCTGACTGTTGAAAAGGGATGTAAACAACAAACACAAGTTTATCTGTTGGTACACGGAGAATAAACTGGTTGCCGTTTCATACTCAGTACAGTCAGAAATCAACGGGAAACAATGGAATGAGCAGTCATTAGCATTATTAATTTATATCATTTAATACATTGTTTTACAGTATGTGAGCAAAAAGTTTAGCATATAATTAATTAATAACTTTATTTCAAACCATGTGTATTTTAACATATACTAACTGATATTGTTTTAAGCAACAGAAGGTCCACCATAACAGTTTATCCCCGATCTCGTATTTAATTGTAAACTGGTTCCTGTTCCATGTTGTAGTGCACTAAAGGGCTTTGTACAGACAGTCAGGTCAGTGGGAACCAGTTAAAGTCATGTGACTGACTTTGGTATATACTAAAAAGCCGGACGCCGATCCTTGTTCAGCATTTCAATACCAAAGGTGGCATTTGATCACAGGTTTGCCTGTAATTATATACAATTCTGATACCGACGCACATATCATGTTTCTGTATACCAAGGAACTACAATGTAAATATTTGTATGACCTTTTTTGCTTAATAATAGTATTATGCCGTCGAAAGAAATTGTTTTTGTCATTTAGGTCGTCCTTTTGTCTGATATACTGAAGGTAAAATGTTAAGCAAGTTTTTGAGCATTTAGTTTCCTCCTGTAAATAAATGTCATTAAAACAATTTCCGTATTGTCAAACAGTGACACGCTATATAAGCATAAACATGCACAAGAAGATTAAAAATCGGTTACACGCTACATTTAGGAAAATCACGTGCGACACGTGCCCAGCAAAATCAATAACCTACAGAGTGTGACAAAGCAATAGGCCGGTTCGATTGAACTCTCCATAGAAGAGAATACGCCGGCTTGAAGAGCTTAGAAGAGAACCCCAATCGAACTCAATCGCAGCCGAAATGTCTGCAGCCGAATATTAAGTTTAACTAAACCTAACCGCCAAACCAACATTCTTTAAATCATGTGCACAAACTAATGCGCACTCTGACATTGTAAACACTGCTGTTTAGTCATGTGACCAATATCTCTTCCACCTCTTCTAGCCATTGGGCGGAATAGATAAAAGAGCTTCTGAAATTTGAAGACGACCAATCGAACAGTTCAGAAGAGCTCTGTCTCTTCAGGCAGCTCTTCCGTTTGACCAATGGAAGCGGTCTAGCACATCTTCTGTGGTTAACACTGATGGGACAGCGACTAGGGATTGTTGGAACAACGTCACAGAGCCGTCGGTATGTTTACGAATACTGATATGCAAGAGACGTCACATGGTATGTTAATCGTCATAAATCGGCATTTTGACGTCTGTTGGACAGACTTAAGCAAACAGCAAACGTCGCTGACTGACTTAATGAATACTTCTGAGACGAGAGTTTATAACAGGAAGGTCAGAACCTGGCTGCGGGACACTCGACTGAAAGCTTGTCGCCCAAACGTTGAGATACAGCCAGACACGGCCCCAGTTGGCTCGGATTCATCGGAACTGACACTGATGCAATGGAGACGTTCTGCTTTTCCTCCTCAACGTGTCCTTTTGTATTATCGACTGTAATCTGGAAGTATGATTAGTTTACTAATAATCGAAGAACCAGTAGGCAGGGAACCAGACTACATTGTTGCCAAGGCGTTCAGTCACGTCACCCCCGAAAGTCTCTTTCTATAGAAAAAACAATCTATTCGTAGGTTAGCTGTTCGGACTACAGTCAAACCAGTGTTAGCGATCACTTCGGAATAACGGCCATCCTGTGAATAAAGGACATACTTTAGAACCCGTCATTGATTATTGAAAAAAAATGACGATAACCTGTCAGTAAAGGCCACACGTTTTCTTTACTAGAGTGGCATTTATTTACAGGTTTGACATTATAGATCTAGTGGACTAGTAGATATGTTAAAATTAATGCTATTAGACATGCGTATACAAATTACTCTGGGTTTTCGAAGATATCTTTTTTATGAATCTATAGTCACAACTAGCAGACTGGTATACTTGTTCATCAGAACTAAAAAACACGTACCAGTCTGTAATGTGTTTATCTCTGTAGAGAGATAGTAATCAACGCCTGATTAGCATAAACAATCCCTATATTTTATGTATTAAATACTTGTATGATGTACAAACAATTTACATCAGTCACCATCTGGTTCATACACCAATATACTTCTCACAAACAACTATAATATTGTTTTAAAGATGAAAATTCATTCTGATATACACCTTATTAAACACAGAGGCTTTTTCAATACGAAATGTTTTATGATTCGTGCCATGAAACTCTAGCTACTTTTGTTACAACTGCCATTTCGTGTGTAGGTCATTAGACATTCATAATTACGAAGTTAATGTAAAAAAATTAGTCTTTTAATCTGTATTTTACATGTACTATCAAACCTGTGTTAACGGCCATCTACGAATAAAGGACACCCTGTGAGTAAAGGTCATTCTTTTTAAAAACCACCAACGATTGTTTAGAACAAATGACCTCCAACTAAAGGTCACCTGTCAATAAAGGCCATAATGTGTCTTTCATAAGAATGGCCTTTGTACACAGGTTAGACTGAATTATAATTATATACATCAGTAAATTAAATGTTTGCTGTACAATTTTAGCCAATCAAAAGGTTTTAAATTGTCTTCCTTCTAATCTATGAAGAAGGTAACTTCTCCATCATGGATAATATTTATTTTCATAATGACTTGAAACGACGGTTTTTCATTTTTATTATATAATAAACGTGTTAAAGATCTTCTTACTCAGGCGAATAATTGCCGAATAATTTCTTGATAGAATCTCATCTTTGATCGCCTATAGGACTCTTTACCACTTCAATCACAAATGAAGAACTATCGTTGTGTACAGTTGCACCTTACTTAATCGTGAGGAAAATAATTCATGAATAGGCAATGCATTCTTTTTCATGAATTAAAAGCTAGAACATTTGAAAATTGGAGCCATCTATTTGGCTTAAGATGTAGGGCATACTCTAATTTTGATTCTTATCAGTTAACACCCATAGTGCCAGGTAGTGCGAATGGTTTACGTCGAGTATGTTATATAAGAAGACCTTCGATTAGATGCTTATGGCCCCGCCATTCGAAATGGCGGTAGGGTACCAAGTGGTACCCTTGTCCGTCCTTCTGTCCGTCCGTTCATATTTTGGGTTCCGAGCGATAACTCAAGAAAAAATCCATGGATTAGTTTCATATTTTACACGAAAGTGTATAATAATACAATACAGGTCAAGTCCGATTTCCATCATCAAATTAAGAAAGTACTGCACAGTGAACACACCATCCATTCTTATACGGCGAAACTATGATGTAATGTATTGTAATATAGACATGCATTATGCATAATGAATTAACAATGTCAAGTAATGAATAAATGCTTTCCACGCTTTTTGGTTGCTTAGATGCTAGCATCGCATCTATTTTGAAGGACAAGATCAAACAAACACTGGCCAGAGTAATACGTCTGAAAATATAACATTATGATAATAAATAACGTGTCATGCCGTGTAATATTTAGTAAGATTACACATACCGTGATATTATAGAAGTAGGCTAAATTTGTATAATAATATGCATTGTTATAAAGGTTTATCCATGACCCAATGACCAAGATTATGACGCCTACTAGCCTAGTATGAATCTCGGATTAAATACAGATGTCATTCTCGATATAGAGAAATCAAACGTGGACTCCAGGTGACCCAGTAGCAAAATGTACTTATTATTTAACCTTCATGTCGGCTTATTTCCACAACATGATTGTTTTCCTCTCGATGAACTCTTTACAATGAGCATACTTACCTGCTTCTAGATCTCCCCTAGATAGCGTTAATCCAAATTCCACAAACCCGTAAGTTGCTATTTTATGCCAATCATCAAAACTTCAAACACAATGAGGAAAAATGGCATATTGGTTTGTACAAATAAGCCGACGTTCTATACTGAACAATAATACGATGGCATTATTTCTGCATACACTTATTGGGGTGATTTTCAAATTTCTAAGTTTTCGTGGAAAAATGTATACATTCATGAAAATATGTTATTGTCCTATTAAAAAAGGTTAGGGTTTCATGTGGTGTCGGGAAATCTTACCCTTTGCAAAGTTATCAAATTTTCATCAAACAATATTATTTAGAAAAAAAAACGTATGTTTTATGCAGTATGAAAAAATATCATGTACTTATAAACGTATCATCTCATAACGACAAAACCCTTGTAACTAAATATCAGTTTAGTCGGACGAATATATGTTTGCTTGAAAATCTAAGTGAAAACTAACTTCATTATTTTCAGTAAATGTACATTAATTTAACTTTTTGAATTTAGTATTACAGATTACAGAATGATAGTAATGATAGAAATATAAGAAACATGTTTTTTTGCTATCATGAAACAATATTTACATATAAATGGCTTTCTTTAGCCACATCATGTATTGATGTTGCCAAGTGCTTTTTCTTTCTTTTGCAGTACCATTGAAAAAATACTGTACTTCTTGATTAAAAAAATAAGCAAAATTAAGTTTCACTGATAAAACACATGAAAACATCAAATCGAGATGTAAACTGGTTCCCGTTGACTTCTGTGTACCCTTTGGTTCACTGCATCATGGAACGGGAACCAGATTAAACGAGATGTAGTCTGAATTACCTGCCCCTGACACTACGAAAAAAATCGAAGAATAGTGGACAGGGAACCAGACTATACGAGATATGGCTAAAGAAAGCTATTATGTGAATATTGTATCAGAGCGACAACAATATGTTTCTTATATAATTTTTACTATCATTTTATCTGTTGTTCTATATTACTGCATCTTACCATTCGGAATAAGGCTGACTTTAATGTATGCATTAATAAAGTAATGGCGCTTTAAGCATGACTTTTGGCTCAGTTTTCTGTTAATAATTATTTTTTTACACATTATCATTTTTTTTTTCAAATGTTATTTCAAACTTTCATTTCCAATTTAGATTTTTATTTCGTGGATATTATTTTCCCGAAATTAAAAGACACTAATACTTAGCATTAAATCCTGTAGACACAGTATATAATTATTTTAATCAACTTTAATGTCGCTTGCATGTAATGGGATGGCGTGACTGGGAGAACGATGAGTCTATATAATTATCATATATAACAAGAGACGTAACTGTTTGGTCTTTTGTTGTCTGACTGCGTGAAAATAGATTCGCGTTAAAATTTCTGTCACGCTATTTTTGTACAATATCTATAACATAGGATTTATATCACACCGTATACCCCGAAGAGCCGAACACAGTTGCTCAGGCGAACACAGTTGCCTATAAATTTTACAATTTCGAGCGGAAAATAAGTATCGGCTCAATTTATAGTTATCTTGAAGGATCCGAACAAAACCAATCATGTACATTTATTCGCTATTGAAAAAGGAATAAATACTCGAAATTGTGAGGAAAACCGTGCATTTTTCAGCGAGAAATAGCTAGAAATGTCTGCTATTTTTTAAAGAAAACGCGTGATCTGATGAATCCAGATCCATAAATGCATTTTTACACAAAAGTGAACATTTTTAAAGATACCATCATTTACTCCAATCTATTTTCTCTCAATATGCGAAATTCCAGCTTTCCATTCCCATTTTCCGCAGAGATATTGATGCATAAAGTCGGCCTGTCCTCGTATTTTTGAGAACGCCAAGCACAGTTTATTTTAAAAGTTGCGAACCTCGAATACAGTTAGAACGTTAGATGTGATAACGCTTAACACAGTCGCCATACACTTCTTACAGCATCCTTTTCTATTCGTTTAATGCTGTATGTATATTTACTGATATTGATTTAGACCCAAAATAAATACAATTACGTTACATTTAGCATTTAAAAATGGATTCTTTTTAAATATAAAATTATGAATCAATTTAAGACTGAATGCCTAGAATTGGTAAGTCTATACTATAGTATGTGAATATATATTTGGTAACCGGACTATATTGGTACTGAAAATATTTATATACGGTCGAATAACAGTCTTACAGGAGTGATGCAATTAGTCCAATAATTCTAGGCCCTATTTACTTTTTATTTCATTGAACTAAATACTAATATGTACGAGTACACCGCTAGGAAAAGGTTATTATTTGGGCACTTTCCGGGAAAATCATTGAAATTATGTTTCCTCAAAAAAGAACTGAGGGACTTACAGTAAAACCTCGATTATTCGAATGTCATTGGGCCCTGAAAAATCATTCGGATAATCGATGGTTTCGAATAATCCATTTCAGTATGATGTACTGGTTGGAAACGATAGATTCCGTACTGTCCGTACTTTACAAGGGAGTTAACTCTCGTATGCAAACACGACGTTATAATAATTTAAGAATAAAATCAAATGTATAACAAGCACTAATTATTTATCTTTGTTTTATGAATGTATATGAGTTAACAAATGAAACAATAATTCTTGTTAAATGAATACCCGCGTATTTATGGATTATGCAGAACACAATCCGACACAAAATTATGTCATTCACACTTTATTTACTAACGATCGACTAGGCATCGCTATCGTCCCATTCTAAAATCGAAGACGTAATGTTTTCTGTTTGGAACATTTTTTCACTAAATCATCATATTCTAGTTAGTTTTGTTTAATTGTGTTCGAATTAGTTTTTAAGTTTTGAATTACGCTGAAATGCAAATGATTTCATACAGATCAACAGATACGTACGCGTATTAACTTATTATACCCGAGATCGTTGTGAAATATTCGTCGCGATTAGTATAAAATCGTAACAAACAATATGGTCAACTTAACGATAATTAAACTGTTGACACGCTTTGTGTATGAATTGATGTTACACATTGTTTGTCACACGACATTTGATTCTCAATTGGCCATTGTTATCAATTGACCAGTTCGAATAATAGGTGTGAAAATACGCGCATTCGTAACTTTAGGGACCAAATAATGTATTCGGATTACACCAGGTATTCGTAAAATCCGATTCGTATAACCGGGGTTCGTTGTAGTTGAAATATATAGCGACGTAATCGGGACCGTAGATTTTATTCGGATAATACCGGGTATTCGGATAATCGGTGTTCGGATAATCGAGGTTTTACTGTATATTGCTTTTTCCCTGGTAGTCTGTTGTTATGTCCGTCCGTCTATCTAACTGTCTGTCACAGATCATTTCCGCTCTGTAACTCTTTAGCCTTTCGGAGGGGTTTCAAGTAAGTTGGCTTATATGTTAACTGTATCAAGAAGGTCTGCATAACACATTCAAGCTGCTTGGTTTATTTAAGTCGAGGTCACAGATGATTGTCAAAGGTCATTTTGCTCGATTCTTTTGCTATCATTTGCTATAATGTTGTTATTAATGAATGGACTGCCTTCATACTTTGAGACAACAACCCAAAAGACAAGACCTTAAGAAGACCACAAACGACATTTGCCTTCAATGTCCAAATATTGAATTTTGTTGGAATATTTTTATTTAGATTGCTACTGATTTTGTTAAAAAAAATGATGGATTAGATAAATATTTGAGCAAAACAACACTTACGACATTCCGCTTTCTCTTATGTTTTTAAAGCTACAAGCTTCTCCAGTTTCCATCACCACACCACAAATAAATAATTGAATGCAAATGTCACCGAACACAACAAAAATGTTCATAAGTTCATTCAAAAAAACAACACTTACAGTGTAGAATTTACAGCCGGACCATGCATTGTACAATTATGGCCCTTAGACACTGCACTTTCTTTCGCTGGTCTCATTCACTGTGATTTCTTATCTAATTTCTTGAATACTTAAAGTAACTGAAACTCACAAGACCTAAATGTTTCAACCCTAACCCAAACCCTAACCCCACAACCAGCCTCTGGTGTGTGCGAACAGACAGACTGTGACGGACAGACCGACATTGTTACTGTTACCTTTTATCCATATTGACATTTAATATTCATCCGTTCGCTATGATGGACATATGGACGGACAAAGCGGCATCTATATACACGTATATCTTCGCCCGGACAGAAGGACGGACAATTCAGCGACTGTATACTCAGGACTTAGGTCGACAGTATTATATCCTCTTTGTAAAACGTATGTACGTATAACACAGACAATCGACACTTTTGGGTTTAAGTCTAAAAATGGTGCGGTAAGAAGTGTATGGCGACTGTGTTAAGCGTTATCACATCTAACGTTCTAACTGTATTCGAGGTTCGCAACTTTTACAATAAACTGTGCTTGACGTTCTTAAAAATACGAGGACAGGTCGACTATATGCATCATTTTCTCTGCGGAAAATGGGAATGGAAAGATGGGATTTCGCATATTGAGAGAAAATAGATTGGAGTAAATGATGGTATCTTTAAAAATGTTCACTTTTGTGTAAAATGCATTTATGGATTTGGATTCATCAGATCACGCGTTTTCTTTAAAAATATAGCAGACATTTCTAGCGACTTCTCGCTGAAAAAACAATTTCGAGTATTTATTCCTTTTTCAATAGCGAATAAATGTACATGATTGGTTTTGTTCGGATCCTTCAAGATAACTATAAATTAAGCCGATACTTAATTTCCGTTCGAAACTATAAAATTTATAGGCAACTGTGTTCGCCTGAGCAACGGTGTTCGGCTCTTCGGGGTATACGGTGTGTATATAAAATAACAAATTTCTTGGAACTGTATAATATCCGTGACAAGTATCACATTACAAGCTGACGTAACTCGGTAACTAAATGTAGATATTAAGTTTTAAAAACACAGTCAGAACGTTAACTATTATTACACGTACACATATACATGTAGAATAGATTGGTGTTCTGGTAAGCATTTGGAATTACTCGGCGGAAAAACTAACTTATCATTCTGTGATTTATTTCATCGGGTTTAACGCCATTTACAACATTATTTCAGTCATATCGTAACAACTAGCTTCCCTTGACTTCAATTAGGCATTAACCAGTACTAACCACGTTCCATCTGCAAGCTACTAATAAGCTGTCCCTCATAATTCAGAGGTGGAGGACAATTTAATATTGTGAAGTAATGGTTTATTTCTTATCCATTAGGCACTAAGGCCCACGTGAACAACATATTTACAAACATATAAATACATACAATGTTTGATGCAAAATACATAGTCATACATGACAGTTGGTATAATTTACATTAAAGTCAATTTCATTAATATTTATGATTAAGGCATTTAATATACATTTAATATAATCATCAAAGGTCATTAATCATATACATTCATAATATGAAGTATATTAATAAATTAGACATTATATCTAGTTAGTACAAATTCTGAACTGTAATAATATAGGATGTAATAAATGGTTTCGTACTTTCGATTTTTCTGTAAACTTTTAGGATGGGTTCGTTTTGAAAGTTATAGAAATACTATTTTTCCCAGGCAATTCTCTCCAAACGGATCATCCCCCACGGGACCCAGAGAGAACCACCAACCCAGTGAATTTATCCTGGGAGGAGTATGATACAATGGTAAAGATATATTTCGTACATTTATTGTTATTTGTGTTACTATACGTCAAGTCAATGCATATTTAACTAGTTACCGTTCATTAGTTATTGATATACGTTACTCATGTACAGTTCAACCTCTCCAGAGTGGCCCTCTCTTGAGCAACAACCTCCCTTCAGCAACATCATGTTTTTCCCACAGCACGATTTAACTATCAATTTAACCTCTCTAGAGCAACAACCTCTCAACAACAACATAATTTTGCTACTCCCAAAGGATATTGCTTTGGAGAGATTGCACTGTTCTGTACTGTCCTTTTCACATGGATTCGACTTGTTGCTTACGGTAATTATTTTATTTAAGACCACTATGATCTATGATTTACATGTATGGCTTTAAATATTGTTGTCGATGTTCCATAAAACAACAGTAAACACCATAACATGAAAAATCATCCTAAAATAAAAAAAGATGTGTTTTTAAAACACAATGCTCCCCTCCGGGTGACCTTGACATGTGGCGTACTGACCTTAAAACACACAGGTTCTGTAGAAGTTGCAATGAGTAACAAACATATGCTGTTTGGTGACTGTAGGTGTAAAGATTTTGATTTTACAGGAAATGTTTGGTACTAACAGATAGACGGACAACAATACAGACAGACAAACAAACAAACACACAGAAAGGCCAAAGAATATGTTCCCGATCTATCGGTATGGGACATAAAAATCTGATACTTGTTGCAAAATCGGAGTACGACTGTCAAAACAATTAACTTTACGTTTTTGTTAAGAAGTAACTATTATGCACCCATTTAATTTTATCACATGTTCACAGGAATAAGCTATATATCTCCTAGTTCAATGTTGTCTATTTTGACTGATAGAGAGCTATTGTCAAAATTAATGTAAATTAAGTGTTTGCACTTAAAATGACGTGACATTTATTGTTCTATAATGGGAAGTTTGGCAGCACTAAGTAGTTTTTCCCCGGGATAATATCAGTGTAATTCTTGTTTACCCTATCTCCTTGTCAAAAGTCTGGTCCTGTAAATTCTGATATTTTTTATAGATGCTTACTTGATGTTTATGTGAAAACTCTGATGACACAAGGACAAATGTTTTGTATTAAAAGAGGCATGTGCTTGATTTCATATGATTTGTTAGTCTGTCCTAAATATAATATGTATAGCGTTTGTGTATGATTTTATACGATTTGTGAGTCTGTCCTGGGTGCATGTATGTCTTTTCGTCCTGTTACCCTGCAACAGACATTACTTCTTGTGACAAACAGACACATATAATTATGACAGTTCACTTAAAGTCCCATTAGCTTATAAATGTATTGGTCTTAATAGGTTCTGCTTGTTCTACAACAGAGGAATGCGGTGTGTTTTCCTCCCGTGCATACTTTATAGCAAGAAAAAATGTTTCCGAAGCTACTATCGTAATTTTGTCAATATCATTGAAATAAATATTATTTATAGAACACCTGAGTTTACCCGCAGTCATGCTATGAACACGTAGTAAAGTGACGTCACGCGCTCTGCATATTTCAAGTTTACAAAAGCAAAACTCACAGTGAAATAAACGTTTTCAGACGAAAAAGGGCTTCACGGTTTCATCGGTAATAATTATCTTGGGATAATATCAGCAATTGTTTGTTTTTTCCTATATTTTTCTACAGAAAATATATCAATGGGACTTTAATCTGGAAGTATAAGTGGTGCGTATTGTGTAACTTGGGGTCTTCAAAAGCACCGCTAAATCCTAAAGAACAGCCGTGCAAATTTAAACATTCAATATTTAACTAAACATGTACGAATAAACCTGGTCACCCTTGAAATAGACACATTGTTGTTTTTAATGACAGATGACCTTTATTCGGGGTCATTTTGTTCTTAATAATCTATAACGGGGTTTAAAACGGACTCTGTTCACATGGTGTCCCTTTTCGGGGGGTAGTCGCTTGTAAACATAGGTTTGACAAGACTTAACAAACGCTATAGATAAAAACAAATAATGGAAGATATTAAATTTTACCCTCGGAATAACTTCCTTTAAGTTAACCCTCAAGATGATTTAGTCAGTTAAATGTTCAGATAGTTCAAGAAAATTGGTTGATATAATGATTTATCGAGCATGTTGAGTTTGTGCTGAAAAACAACACATTTACGACAATAAATTTTCGAGGATACGCCATCTTCTTCATGTCCAATTTAATTAAAATTGAATGCAGATATTTGTTTTACTTTCTACATTGTCTTGTACTGGCAAATTAAATGTAGTTTGAAAGATAGGACTTTAAAGAGGCATGCACTGAATCTGAAGCGTCTCAAATAGCAATCAAATTGATATCATTTTAATGCCTAAATCAATTCATGAAAGTCCTGTAAAACTTTTACGAAATGTCCCACTAGATTAGTAAATACTCAAACCACCTCAAAACCCACATTTCAAGATTTACCAAAACCTGTCAATTTCGGCCTCAGAAAGTATTCGTCATTTTCACAACTCGACCCTTGCAGGATCTGTCAAAACCAAAAACATCGTTAAAAATGTAAACAAACTGAATTGGTAAGTATAGTTTGCTCATACTAATATGTTCATTTTTGCGATGTCAAGTTTATCCTATCAAGCAATTATAGGCAGTTATTAATATCAATGCTATAGGCGGTGCGCGCTCAGTTAAATTTACAGACGAATCGTAAATATCGTTGTCGACATACAAATACCGACGCGCGCGTTATAGCCTATTATAGAGTAATTTCTGAACGCTTATTCTTCTCTGACGTGTCTGTAATAATTGGATTTACAAGTGATCAACGCATTTTTGTGTATTAAAACAAAGACACAACAGTTCCAGGTAATGCCCCTTTAAGTTCACTGACTGGGTGCATCGATTTGTTTTTTATTTCAAACGGCTTTATTTTGAATTAAGTAAGTTAGCAGTCATGGCGGTTAGCGATGTCGGTAGTATACTAGACTATTTGAGAGGTCCCCACGAGTTAAGGGAACTTGTCCGTTAGCATTACAGCAAAAGATATTTCAAAATCACGCCCGATTCAGATGATATTATACATAACGATTTAGATACAGTGAAACCTCCAAAGCAACACCTTATATATTATGAGAGTGGCAAACTTATGCTGTTGTTATGAGGTTGTTGCTTTAGAGAGGTTAAATTAATACATGTAGTTAAATCGTGCAGTGGGTAATATATCATACTGTTGTCGAAAGGAGGTTGGTGTTGCTCAAGAGAGGACCGCTCTGGAGAGGTTGTACAACAATGTATCGTATTTGGTTACCATATTCCAATCAAAATTAATGTAACCGTTAACGTTAACGTCCATAAAAGAACCGAGCATAACAAGTCCAAGTTTAAAATGCACTTTATAATGAATAACGTTCAGCACATTGGGGGGGATTCTTAAAACAATAATGATAAGGAAACAAACAACATTGGAACATTCTTTAACAACAACAACACGAGAAACAACAACACGAGACAACAACACGGGAAATAACATGAGAAAAAAACACGAGACAGCAACACGAGAAACAAGATCACGAGAAAAAAAACATCACTAGAAACAACATCATTAGAAACAACATCACTAGAAACAACATCACTAGAAACAAAATCACTAGAAACAACAACACTAGAAACAACATCACTAGAAACAACATCACTAGAAACAACTACACTAGAAACAACAACACTAGAAACAACATCACTAGAAACAACATCACTAGAAACAACATCACTAGAAACAACATCATTAGAAACAACATCACTAGAAACAACATCACTAGAAACAACATCACTAGAAACAACAGCACGAGCAACAACAATTTCACCAGAAACAACAACATTTACTCATTATAGACAACAACCATCTGCACTAGAAACAACCGTACCAGAAATAACAGTTCTAGAAACAACAATAGTAATAGAGACCTCACACTGATCGCTTCAAAACACGGTTAATTGTGTAATTTGATATCTTCATATTATATCAACGGTTGAATTTATCTATTTCATGTATTGAGAACAGCATGTTTCTCTGTAACATGTCATTCTTTAAATCTCATCCTGTAACATTAATAGACAACATCTTGTAACGGTGTCGTGTTCTCTGCGATTTCAGCTTTTATTTATGTATGATATAGTGTTAGAATTTCTAAATACGGCGCTTATGAATGCATGAATTCTTATGTAAAGAGCTATTGAAGCTTTTTATTGAATGAATTGAGTAGTTCAAAATTGACATTACATTACAAAATGTCATTACTTGCTTTAGTACGTATTCTCACGAAGATATTTTAGAATGTGTTGCTTTGTATGATTTGAATGTGTTCTTAATATGGTGTTTCTCTTTTGTTTCTTTGTGTTGTATGAATGAAATGCGTCTAGGTTTACTGCGAATACTAAAATATAATTTCATTGTTAACTTCAGTGGCACATGAATATGAAAGTATCGTTAAGAACTTTTTATTAAGCGGACAACTTTCTAGCCACATTTTAAAAACATAACAACATTTAATTCGGTCGTAGCTTTAAAGCACCGAGTACTGTCAGGGGCGAAGTTCAAGCGTGTTAGATAAAGCCATCCTTTAGGGCCTATATTATCATCATTCTGAATTAGAAATTGAAGGTCACGTACATTTGTATATATAGTCTTGGCACAATGTACATCTTTACTAATTTACCAATTACCACTACAAATTACTACAATTACATAGGAAAGCTACACCTTTTAACTATTTGCCTGGAAAAAATACTTCTATTCCTAATGCTAAAAGTCAAATTACACGCTACTGCACATTTTGAAAACCTAAACACATTCAGTGCCTTCAGCGCTTTGATCTGTTACTATATAAACTGTATTAACCATTTGTTATACTGTTTACTTAACTTCTGACCTCGTGTAATCTCATTACTCTCAGAGACAACATAGTGTTCCAGAACTACTTTACTAAATGAAACAATTTTTAAAATGTACTAAATTGTGTTACCTCAATAGTTTATGAATAAAAATTTTGTGTGAATGAATACTTAATCATTATAGTTGTTAGTTTTACAGTTTAAATTGCCAAAGTATTTCCCATGCTTCCTAGAAGTAAACAATAGTTTGCAACATATTTCCATTTTTTATCAAAACTGCAAATTCTGCAATGTATACTTATAACAACAAGTGGTATTTTTTTCAACGCGGGTATAGAAGAGGCGTCACTTAATTATAAGTAGAAAAAGTGATATATACCTATAGGAGCTTTCGCTCCTAAAAATATCTTAAATTGAGTTTAAGTTTACAAACTTACAGTTGTCCCTTCTTTTATTCTTTCAATTCCAGAATTTGTAGAAGTAGATAGAAGTTTATTTATATCAACCTTCTTACATTTACGACACACCTGTCATTCTAGCGCTGTATTTTATTGACGCAATTCAAAATGATCAAAAAGAAAGTGCAGTGCAACTTCTCCAAAGCAACACTCTTTCGGAGTAGCAAAATTATGTTGTAGTTGAGAGGTTGTTGTTCTAAGGAGGTTGAATTGATAGTTAAATCGTACAGTTGGAAAACCATGCTGTTGTTAAAAAGAGGTTATTGCTCAAGAGGGTGTCGCTCTTGAGAGGTTGCACTGTAAATGATTTTCCTTAAACAAACATACCTTGTCTCAGTTGTTGTTTACGATAATCCAAGGTCTTGTTGTTTTCGTATTTGTTTGTCAATGATAATAATGGATATCCACGTGACACGATTCGATAACTTACTGAGGCTAAATTGTATCTGATGAGTGGTTTTGTATGTTAATGAGTTTACTGGGAACTATTTGAAACATATAAGGGTTATATTCATAGAAACAAGACAGACTGCGAACCAGGAAGATATTGTTTCATGTTTAGTGCAGTTTGTACTCATTCAAAAGTTCTACAGAAATGTTTTTATATTTGTTTCGAGTCAGTAGATTTTGTTCTATTACTCTAGCAAAAATAAACCGACTTTCAATATAAAAGGCACCAGTGGGAATAATAGATGCAACCAATGCTGATTCGGATGTTAATAGTGACTGTGTAGATAATAATTCATGCCAGTGAAGAATTAATGAACAGTCAATGGGTAGATTTGGCTGTTCGTTGAAAACAAGCGTTTAGACCGAAATAAACAGTTTCTTTTGAAATTGTGAATATTAGACACAACATGATGATTCTAAATGTTCTGGAAGACAGCGAAGATGTTCTTGCTTAATTGAATTTTATGACAAGAACTATCTTAGATATATTTGAATGTGTAGTCTTGGAAACAATTAATAGAAAGTTTCTGTATGTTAAAGTGTGTTCTTGCTTCTTAATAAAACATTTGAATTCATTTAAAAGGACGTTCACATTGGAATTGTCAATTCATATCTCTTGTTTTTACTCATTAAACACTATTGCTTTGTTTTGATAACATTTGTAAACATTTTATTCTCCTTTAGTGTTTTATTAAAGCAAATTCTCAGTAATTATGAGAATATTATTGCGGACAGCGTTTTCCAAGACAAGACCAAGCCGTTATACGAGTCCTTGTTGTACTTTTTATGATAGTAAAACGCTTACTCGTGGATTACAATAGCCAATACATTGCAATTGAGAGTTGCTAATGTCAATTTAAATGCGCACTATTTAAACTTTAATTCTGTTAAAATGTTCTTGAAGAATGTTTTCATACGTAAATGAGTTTTGGCTTATGCTTACTTTGTCAAATCCTTCAAAGATTTTTTTCAATTTCTATCAACACATCGCTCGATATGGAGACGTTGCTTTGCTGTTACTAGGTTTTGCAAACAGTATTGGCATGGTTTGTGTGTGCAAACGTTTTCATGGTTTAAATGTAATTGTTAAAGATGAAAATCGCTACATGGCAATCAATGATTTCGGTGTTACAATGCCGTTTGAAAGTATCTTTTCAAATTATTATGGTAACTTACAACAAAATAATGACAAAAATAACGACGTATAGCCATTTCGAAGCTTTAACACCACGGCTTCGATTGCGTTCGACTGGTTTTCTCTTCTAAGCCCATCTAGCCGGCGTATTCTCTTCTTACGAGAGCCCAATCGAACCGGACTCCTCAATACTAGTGTATTTATTGCTGTCTATGTTGTGTTTGTAATGATATACGTATAAGCCTTGATGGTTGTGTTAAATATGTTACAACTGGCAAATTAATGGTAATCATCGCCGAAGTCTTTTGTCTGACGTATGCAGTTTATGACGTATGTTTCCCTACATTATTAGCCCCTCGTTAGTTACGCACACACTCGCTGATTTCTTCATAGTTACAAACTATGTTTCTGCTTCCTGGGGATGTGGTGTTGGTTCAAAAAACGGGTTAAGACCATGTTAGCTTTGTTGCAACCAATCTTGTAATAGAATAAAAAGTGTAAGAATTCTATACATGACATTTATCATTTATGAGGACAGATCTCGTAATATGACAATTGGGGGTAATTTTAAGTTTGAATGACCTTAGTTAGGTCTATACGTGCCGAATAATGGAGCGGAACACAACAGTATGTTAATGAGTGTAAAACTAAAATGAAAAAATATATTACAAGAATGGTTATTACAAGTTTGGTTGGACATTGCAACTATTCTTGTAATGAAAATCAAAATTGTAATACTTATTACAAGTTTGGTTTTTATTACAAGTTTGGTTGCATCATAGCTTTGCTATAAAGAGTTCCATGGCGGTACCCTCCTGGTGACTGTAATTGTCCTCCGTATTTGGCTTTGTGTAAAATTCATGCTTTGGGTGGATTTTGGGTTGAGGGCTTATGAGAACGTTGTATTAAGGTGAAGTGAGATTATTCGTACAGTAAAACCTCTAATAAACCGGACCCCTTCCGGACCGGGCCAAAATTCTGGTTTACTGAGAATTTTTAATGAATTCCGAAAAAGATGGGACTTGAAAAGTCGTCTGATTTTCAGAGAATTCCTATTTTCTTGGAGTCTGGTTTTCATGGGGTTTTAGAGAACGTGTTTTTCCGGAAATCAATTTCTTATTTATATCTCAATTAAAACTTAAGCAGTATTATTATGAAAAACCCATCATCAAAATTAAACCATTGCATTTATTATTTAAGTAGACAATTGACAATTTACTTCAGGCATCTAATCAGCCCTGGTTATTGTTTAAGATGATTTAAAATTTATGAAAGTTAAAGAGCATCGTCACGTACCGTACTTTCCACTTAATTATCTTTTATAGTCTACACTGACTGTTCCGCCTTAAAAACGCCCGTTAGAAGAATGTTGCCTACAGCAATAATATCTCTAGGACAAGCTATTGTGTGAATGGAGTTGCCTCCCTTCGATCATTGTTCAATATTCAGAATTTGTCATAATATTTTACAAACGTGTGATAAGGTTATTTACTAGTAATAGAAACTAGCCATGCATCACAGAATCGATGATGTTACGCCAACCCGTTTTATTCCAGTGTTTCTGATACAATGTTGCGAAATACTAAGACATGGAAATACCTTCAGAAATACATAAAGCCCCATTAGCATTTTGGATGTTAAAATTAAAGTGGGTCTTATTTTACCTAGAAAGGTACCTTATCAGTGAAATTGACTTTTACTAGCAATAAAAACATTCCGAACAAAAATTTTAATCACAAGATACATATAGAAATATAGCACAGTATCTTTTTTTCAATGATATGATTTTTACAAGATGTGGCTAAAGAAAGTCATTGTGTAAATATGTTTTAGAGCAAATAGAATATACTTCTTATATTTTACTATCATTACATCTATTGTTCTGTATTACTGAATTTAAAAAGCAAATGGGGCTTTAATTGCAAATTAAGGGTAGTGCCGTATTTATAGCAAGTGAATCGGATAAATCGTAGATCTAATTGTGCTGGCGTTGTAAAGTCTTGTTTTGTTATATTTGTTATCTTAGAGGAGGAACTTATATTACAGTGTTCGATCTGTTGTGAATTCAATCCTGATAAGTCGGATATACCCTGGGTAGAATAACTGTTGAATTAATATTATTCTAAGCAAGCTGGATCTATGTATAAAAACATGGCAGGCATATGATCAGATTTTATACAAACATGAGATACAAATACCTGAATGCTTCATGGTGTCTGTGTTTGAATGATGAATGAACGTGATGTATTGTCGTAAATAGATTTTCTACTCGAGTGACAAATGTACTGTCTTGTTTGTGCTTGATGATACCATAAAACATTCGAATGAATTATTACATCCTCCTGATATAGACGTTCTAACATTATCTTCTTTGCGCCTTTGACTAATTTTCCGAGACAAAACATTTATGACAGTATGATTGTTTCTTCTTTCTTTCACACTGTTAATAATGTATGAAAGAAACTGCTTAGCTAAAACACATATTTTTTACTTGCTTATGATATAGTCAAATATGTGACGCACATTTCCTAGAGTTTTCACATAAACATACAACAGAATAAAAACTGATGGACATACTTTTTAAAACTTTGCATGATTATAGCATATACTAATATAATTGTTTTCAGCGAAAATAATGGGGGGGGGGGTTGCGGTGCTCGTTTGCCTTTGAATTTGAATATTTGGCTTATCTTAGGTAATTTCAGTGGCAAATATATCACAAGAAAAAATAAGTTTTAATGGCTCAAGCTCGCACTTTAGAAGCGATGGAAATATAAATAAATATGTCATTTTGCTTTATCAATACATGCTATTTCGATCGCCTTGCGTGGAAATACCATAGCAAGGCTTCGTGGAATTGAAGTTAAAAATACTGATCATGACAAAATTAGTGCCGTATTATGTATTGATAAATGAACATTGCGTTATTCGAGAGATGTAATCCTTCATGGATAATTAGTAACATTCTGTGTACTAAATGAGCGATTATAGAAGATTACATTTTCTTTATCAAAGTTCCAATTTAAGTTCAAACACGTGTGTTCTACTGTAATAATATTATCTTAATTACACGAGGAAGAAAAACGGATTCACATTCTATTCTGGGCTTTGATTAAAATTTAAAGCTTTTTATATTGCATGTAATAATAGCATTGTTGAATAGCGTGTCATTTAAGTAATGTAGTCGTTATATGTCGAATAATCGCTTTCCGGTGAGATGCATGCTAGTTATAATTATTTTGGTGAACAATGAGGCCACCAGCTTCTACCATATTTGTTCTTATTAGTATTAAATAAAAACCATTTGGGTGATTTTAGATTTAATAATATACATATTTACAGCTGATGACGTCATACAGTCTAACATTCGTATGTCATCCAATGATTGTAAAAAAACATAAATATTCTTGGAAACTGAAATTATTAATTTGTTCTGCATATATTCTGTTCAGCCATTGATGCAAACTCTCAGACGTATCGGAAATATCGTTGTCGTCAATAAAAGGCTGTAAGCCTTTTATTCGAACCGACATACAAATACCAACGCGCGCGTTATAGGGTCATTTTTAAGCGGACATTCTTCTTTGACTTTTAGGTAATAATTGGTTTTACAAGTGACAAACGCATTTTTGGTGTACAAAAAAAAGACACAGCAGTTCCTGTGCATGCCCCTTTAATAAAGGCGTTACGTAAATGTTGTTTTTGGAGCAAATGAAATACATTTCATATATTTTACAATCATTCTGCACAATCTATTGTTCTGTATTACTAAATTCAAAAACTAATGGGCCTTTAAAGCGTTGGAACATTTTATTTCTGCTCGATATCTTTATAACTACAACAGAACTTTGCATTCACACGAAGTTGTTTACTCTATTATCTTAAGTTTATTCTTGCCTCAAAGTTTGATTATCGATCGTTCTGCTCCGTCCCAAACAGTCCGCTTTAAATGACAATTCTTTGGATGTGTAATAACATCGCATCACCTTCCAGATGGCCAGTATTTCAGACATGAACTGAATTCGGATATGGAGTAATGTTCTCGACCGGCAGGGCAAAACCATTACAGCGTGTCGAGTGTGTTACATCGAGGACTGATGTAAATATGAGAAAATTATAATAAACAGTTTCCTTTCTAATTGAATACGCCTGTACGTACGAGAAAGCCGCAACAAAATAGTGCAATATTGGGAGACGATCAGTTAGTCTTATCTGTGATTAAAGAGCACTTTTACATTGAGGCCGGTATGGCAATAATGTATTTACGTAAATATAATAGCATACTTACCATTGCGATTCGCTTTCAAAAGGTTAGTGGCTACATATCATCCTGAAGAATTTCAGTTTTGTATAAGGAACTGAAACTAAACATATCTTACCATCGATCAATCATTAATACTGTCTCCAGACAAATTCAACTGACGCCAATTGCTGTGAATACGTGAACATTAATAAATTCAGAACAACTACAACTGCCGAACAACAATCATACGTAGATTATGTTTCAGACTCTTTTCCCCATGATAAAACAAAATTACCACCAGGAAATAACCACATTTGACAAAAATATAGTCTAGTATTTACCGTACATTTCTTGCCTTGACATATCAAACAATACCGGTAGGAGCCCTTGTGTAGGATTAGAACGTCGGAGACCTAATTATCCCAAAAGGCTTGCGGTTTCGAATCCCGTAAGTGGCGGATTTTGACCGGATTCTTCACAATCCCTTCTTCCGGCCCGAGTACTGGAGCAGTCATCGAGGGTTCTTCATGTACACATTGGGGGAAATAAGTTCTTAAAAACAATAGTGATAACGAAACAACAACACGGGAAACAACATTAGAAACGACAACACGCGACAACAACACGAGACAGCAACACGAAAAACAGTAGCACTATAAATAACAGCACGATAAACAACAACATTAGAAACAACATCACGAGAAACAACAACACAGGAAACAACAACACGAGAAACAACACTAGAAACGACAACACGCGACAATAACACGAGACAGCAACACGAAAAACAATAGCACTATAAATAACAGCACGAGAAACAACAACACGAGCAACAACAACACTGGATACATCAACATTTACTCATTATAAACAACAACTTATATGAAATATCTGCAGTAGAAAAAGTCGTACCAGAAATAACAGTTCTAGAAACAACAATAGTAATAGAGACCTCACATTGATCGCTTCAAAATACGGTTAATTGTGTAATTTGATATCTTCATATTATATCAACGGTTGAATTTATCTATTCCATATATTGAGAACAGCATGTTTTCCAGTAATTCTAACGCTTGATGACAACATGTCATTGTTTAATCTCATCCTGTAACATTAATAGACAACATGTTGTAATAGTGTCGTGTTCTCTGCGATTTCAGCTTTTATTTATGTATGATATAGTGTTAGAATTTCTAAATACGGCGCTTATGAATGCATGAATTCTTATGTAAAGAGCTATTGAAGCTTTTTATTGAATGAATTGAGTAGTTCAAAATTGACATTACATTACAAAAATGCATTACTTGCTTTAGTAGGTATTCTCACGAAGATATTTTAGAATGTGTTGCTTTGTATGATTTGAATGTGTTCTTAATATGGTGTTTCTCTTTTGTTTCTTTGTGTTGTTGCATGAATGAAATGCGTCTAGGTTTACTGCGAATACTAAAATAGATTTTCATTGTTAACTTCAGTGGCACATGAATATGAAAGTATCGTTAAGAATTTTTTATTAAGCGGACAACTTTCTAGCCACATTTTGAAAAGATAACAACATTTAATTCGGTCGTAGCTTTAAAGCACCGAGTACTGTCAGGGGCGAAGTTCAGGCGTGTTAGATAAAACCATCATTAAGGGACTATATTATCATCATTCTTAATTAGAATTTGAAGGTCAAGTACATTTGTATATATTATAGTCTTGGCACAACGTACATCTTTACTAATTTACCAATTACCACTACAAATTACTACAATTACAAAGGAAAGCTACACCTTTTAACTATTTGCCTGGAAAAAATACTTCTATTCCTAATGCTAAAAGTCATGGCATACAGGGACAAATTACACGCTACTGCACATTTTGAAAACCTAAACACATTCAGTGCCTTCAGCGCTTTGATCTGTTACTATATAAACTGTATAAACCATTTGTTATACTGTTTACTTAACTTCTGACCTTGTGTCAATATGTAATCTCATTACTCTCAGAGACAACATAGTGTTCCAGAACTACTTTACTAAATGAAACAATTTTTAAGATGTACACAATTGTGTTACCTCAATAGTTTATGAATAAAACTTTTGTGTGAATGAATACTTAATCATTATAGTAACTGTTGTTAGTTTTACAGTTTAAATTGCCAAAGTATTTCCCATGCTTCCTAGAAGTAAACAATATTTTGCAATATATTTCCATTTTTTATCAAAACTGCAAATTCTGCAATGTATACTTATAACAACAAGTCGTATTTTTTTCAACGCGGGTATAGAAGAGGCGTCACTTAATTATAAGTAGAAAAAGTGATATATACCTATAGGAGCTTTCGCTCCTAAAAATATCTTAAATTGAGTTTAAGTTCACAAACTTACAGTTGTCTATTCTTTTAGTTCCAGAATTTGTAGAAGTAGATAGAAGTTTATTTATATCAACCTTCTTACATTTACGACACACCTGTCATTCTAGCGCTGTATTTTATTGACGCAATTCAAAATGATCAAAAAGAAAGTGCAGTGCAACTTCTCCAAAGCAACACTCTTTCGGAGTAGCAAAATTATGTTGTAGTTGAGAGGTTGTTGTTCTAAGGAGGTTGAATTGATAGTTATATCGTACAGTTGGAAAACCATGCTCAAGAGGGTGTCGCTCTTGAGAGGTTGCACTGTAAATGATTTTCCTTAAACAAACATACCTTGTCTCAGTTGTTGTTTACGATAATCCAAGGTCTTGTTGTTTTCGTATTTGTTTGTCAATGATAATAATGGATATCCACGTGACATAATTCGATAACTTACTGAGGCTAAATTGTATCTGATGAATGGTTTTGTATGTTAATGAGTTTACTGGGAACTATTTGAAACATATAAGGGTTATATTCATAGAAACAAGACAGATTGCGAACCAGGAAGATATTGTTTCATGTTTAGTGCAGTTTGTACTCATTCAAAAGTTCTACAGAAATGTTTTTATATTTGTTTCGAGTCAGTAGATTTTGTTCTATTACTCTAGCAAAAATAAACCGACTTTCAATATAAAAGGCACCAGTGGGAATAATAGATGCAACCAATGCTGATTCGGATGTTAATAGTGACTGTGTAGATAATAATTCATGCCAGTGAAGAATTAATGAACAGTCAATGGGTAGATTTGGCTGTTCGTTGAAAACAAGCGTTTAGACCGAAATAAACAGTTTCTTTTGAAATTGTGAATATTAGACACAACATGATGATTCTAAATGTTCTGGAAGACAGCCAATCTGACTAAAGTATTCGATATTCCTTACGGCAAGATCTGATGACGGCCTATACCAGTTTCTATTTTCAAAAAGTCGGAATTTCCATGATCACTATTTATATCTATTTATAATTCAGCCAATCGTATAACTCGTTTCATCGGTACTTTGGCCGAATGAACTTTCTACCTGACGATGTTATTTAAACGTTAGTAAACATTAAATTACGTATAACGTATTTGTCTGCAACCACTTTTTGATTTTTTTAGTAATCCTGATCGATTCGGCCATAGTGGTATAGAAAATTTAATAAACGCGCATGTCACATGGGCGCTATCATTACATTTAGTTGCGTAAGAATAGGTGTTCGTGATAACTACAAGTCAAATATTGTTTTTTACTGCGGTTAAAAATAGAATCAGATCACTTTCAGAATCATGAAAGTAAGGCGCTGATTGGCTAGTGGAAAAGGTCACCTGAGGTGACCTTCTATAGGCCGTCTTCAGATCCTCATAGCGTAGCGGGTTTGATGATAAGATTTTAATCAGATTGGGAAGACAGCGAAGATGTTCTTGCTTAATTGAATTTTATGACAAGAACTATCTTAGATATATTTGAATGTGTAGTCTTGGAAACAATTAATAGAAAGTTTCTGTATGTTAAAGTGTGTTCTTGCTTCTTAATAAAACATTTGAATTCATTTAAAAGGACGTTCACATTGGAATTGTCAATTCATATCTCTTGTTTTTACTCATTAAACACTATTGCTTTGTTTTGATAACATTTGTAAACATTTTATTCTCCTTTAGTGTTTTATTAAAGCAAATTCTCAGTAATTATGAGAATATTATTGCGGACAGCGTTTTCCAAGACAAGACCAAGCCGTTATACGAGTCCTTGTTGTACTTTTTATGATAGTAAAACGCTTACTCGTGGATTACAATAGCCAATACATTGCAATTGAGAGTTGCTAATGTCAATTTAAATGCGCACTATTTAAACTTTAATTCTGTTAAAATGTTCTTGAAGAATGTTTTCATACGTAAATGAGTTTTGGCTTATGCTTACTTTGTCAAATCCTTCAAAGATTTTTTTCAATTTCTATCAACACATCGCTCGATATGGAGACGTTGCTTTGCTGTTACTAGGTTTTGCAAACAGTATTGACATGGTTTGTGTGTGCAAACGTTTTCATGGTTTAAATGTAATTGTTAAAGATGAAAATCGCTACATGGCAATCAATGATTTCGGTGTTACAATGCCGTTTGAAAGTATCTTTTCAAATTATTATGGTAACTTACAACAAAATAATGACAAACATAACGACGTATAGCCATTTCGAAGCTTTAACACCACGGCTTCGATTGCGTTCGACTGGTTTTCTCTTCTAAGCCCATCTAGCCGGCGTATTCTCTTCTTACGAGAGCCCAATCGAACCGGACTCCTCAATACTAGTGTATTTATTGCTGTCTATGTTGTGTTTGTAATGATATACGTATAAGCCTTGATGGTTGTGTTAAATATGTTACAACTGGCAAATTAATGGTAATCATCGCCGAAGTCTTTTGTCTGACGTATGCAGTTTATGACGTATGTTTCCCTACATTATTAGCCCCTCGTTAGTTACGCACACACTCGCTGATTTCTTCATAGTTACAAACTATGTTTCTGCTTCCTGGGGATGTGGTGTTGGTTCAAAAAACGGGTTAAGACCATGTTAGCTTTGTTGCAACCAATCTTGTAATAGAATAAAAAGTGTAAGAATTCTATACATGACATTTATCATTTATAAGGACAGATCTCTTAATATGACAATTGGGGGTAATTTTAAGTTTGAATGACCTTAGTTAGGTCTGCACGTGCCGAATAATGGAGCGGAACACAACAGTATGTTAATGAGTGTAAAACTAAAATGAAAAAATATATTACAAGAATGGTTATTACAAGTTTGGTTGGACATTGCAACTATTCTTGTAATGAAAATCAAAATTGTAATACTTATTACAAGTTTGGTTTTTATTACAAGTTTGGTTGCATCATAGCTTTGCTATAAACAGTTCCATGGCGGTACCCACCTGGTGACTGTAATTGTTTTCCGTATTTGGCTTTGTGTAAAATTCATGCTTTGGGTGGATTTTGGGTTGAGGGCTTATGAGAACGTTGTATTAAGGTGAAGTGAGATTATTCGTACAGTAAAACCTCTAAAAAACCGGACCCCTTCCGGACCGGGCCAAAATTCTGGTTTTCTGATAATTTTTAATGAATTCCGAAAAAGATGGGACTTGAAAAGTCGTCTGATTTTCAGAGAATTCCTATTTTCTTGGAGTCTGGTTTTCATGGGGTTTTAGAGAACGTGTTTTTCCGGAAATCAATTTCTTATTTATATCCCAATTAAAACTTAAACAGTATTATTATGAAAAACCCATCATCAAAATTAAACCATTGCATTTATTATTTAAGTAGACATACAAATCACTTCCCTGACAATTTACTTCAGGCATCTAATCAGCCCTGGTTATTGTTTAAGATGATTTAATATTTATGAAAGTTAAAGAGCATCGTCACGTACCGTATTTTCCACTTAATTATCTTTTATAGTCTACACTGACTGTTCCGCCTTTAAAACACCCGTTAGAAAAAGGTTGCTTACAACAATAATGTCTCTAGGACAAGCTATTGTGTGAATGGAGTTGCCTCCCTTCGATCATAGTTCAATATTCAGAATTTGTCATAATATTTTACAAACGTGTGATAAGGTAATTTATCAATTAGTCGCAGGTCATCATAGTTACCAGTAATAGAAACTAGCCGTGCATCACAGAATCGATGATGTTACGCCAACCCGTTTTATTCCGTTTTTTTCTGATACAATGTTGCGAAATACCAAGACATGGAAATACCTTCGAAATACTTAAAGCCCCATTAGCATTTTAGATGTAAAGTTAAAGTAGGTCTTATTTTACCTAGAAAGGTACCTTGTCAGTGAAATTGACTTTTACTTGCAAAAAAAAAACATTCCGAAAAAAAATTTTAATCACAAGATACATGAAAAAAAGATACTGTGCTATATTTCTATATTATAGAAATATAGCACAGTATCTTTTTTTCAATGATATTGCAAAAAATAAGAAAAAGCGTCTTAACAACATTTTTACAAGATGTGGCTAAAGAAAGGCATTGTGTAAAATATGTTTTAGAGCAAATAGATTATACTTCTTAGATTTTACTATCATTACATCTATTGTTCTGTATTACTGAATTTAAAAAGCAAATGGGGCTTTAATTGCAAACTTCCGAAGCATTGTTTTATATAAGGGTAGTGCCGTATTTATAGCAAGGGAATCGGATAAATCGTAGATCTAATTGTGCTGGCGTTGTAAAGTCTTGTTTTGTTCTTTTTGTTAAGTGAGAGGAGTAGCTTATATTACAGTGTTCGATCTGTTGTGAATTCAATCCTGATAAGTCGCAATGTGTACACTACGGTAGCACTATGCACTGACCTGTGTTCATCTGCTCGGGGCATTATGGGTATTTGCAGGAACTACATACAAAATGGAAGTTATTAACAATACCATAGCGTGACGTCACCGTATGGTACACATTGGAGCCAAGCGTACTTCAACATTGCGTTTCATTGAATAATTAGTGTTATTGACGAAAGCACAAGAATAGAACTAGTATAACGTATTCATTTTAGATAACTAAACACACTTTGTTAATAACATACAACCGATATGGTTGTGTTGACATTTTTTTATCTTTCCGCGTAACTATATTTTAGCGTATGTATAACTATTTAAATGTGGATAGTAATCAGTTCTATGTATAGAGGTTAGACAAACGTGGTGACGTCACGCTATGTAGAGAACGGATAAGTCGGATATACCCTGGGTAGAGTAACTGTTGATTTATTATTATTCTAAGCAAGCTGGATCTATGTATAAACAATATGGCAGGCATGTGATCAGATTTAATACAAACATGAGATATAAATACCTGAATGCTTCATTGTGTCTGTGTTTGAATAATGAATGAACGTGATGTATTGTCGTAAATAGATTTTCTACTCGAGTGACAAATGTACTGTCTTGTTTGTGCTTGATGATACCATAAAACATTCGAATGAATTATTACAATCTCCTGATATAGACGTTCTAACATTATTTTCTTTACGCCTTTGACTAATTTTCTGAAACAAAACATGTAAGGCAGTATGCTTGTTTCTTCTTTCTTTCACACTGTTAATAATGTATGTAAAAAACTGCTTAGCTAAAACACATTGATTTACTTGCTTATGATATAGTGTTTTCACATAAACATACAGACAGAATAAAAACTGATGGACATATTTTTTTAAACTTTGCATGGTCATAGCATATGCTAATATAATTGTTATAAGCGAAAATAATGGGGGTCGCGGTGCTCGTTTTCTAGTTATCTGCACTTGAATTTGAATATTTGTCTTATTTTAGGTAATTTCAGTGGCAGATAATTCACAAGTAAAATAAGTTTTAATATAAATCAATATGTCATTTCGCTTATCAATACATGCTTTTTCGATCGCCTTGCGTGGAAATACCATAGCAAGGCTTCGTGGAATTGAGGTTAAAAATACTGATCATGACAAAATTAGTGCCGTATTATGTATTGATAAATGAACATTGCGTTATTCGAGAGATGTAATCCTTCATGGATAATTAGTAACATTCTGTGTACTAAATGAGCGATTATAGAAGATTACATTTTCTTCATCAAAGTTCCAATTTAAGTTCAAACACGTGTGTTCTATTGTAATAATATTATCTTAATTACATGAGGAAGAAAAAACGGATTCACATTCTATTCTGGGCTTTGATTAAAATTTAAAGCTTTTTATATTGCATGTAATAATAGCATTGTTGAATAGGGTGTCATTTAAGTAATGTAGTCGTTATATGTCGAATAATCGCTTTCCGGTGAGATGCATGCTAGTTATAATTATTTTGGTAAAAATTGAGGCCACCAGCTTCTACCATATTTGTTCTTATTAGTATTAATTAAAAACCAGTTGGGTGATTTTAGATTTAATAATATACATATTTACAGCTGATGACGTCATACAGTCTAACATTCATATGTCATCCAATGATTGTAAAAAAACATAAATATTCTTGGAAACTGAAATTATTAATTTTGTTCTGCATATATTCTGGCCAGCCATTGATGCAAATCAATGGCTGGCCAGCATATATGCAGAACAAATTAATAATTGTGGTTTAACTATGTTCACGACACAATATTTTATAATCCCATCACAAATTACAATAAAACCCAGGAAGATCGTAATCCCTAAAAACCGGAGTTTTGGCCCGGCCCGGAAGAGGTCCGGTTTTGAGGGGTTTTACTGTACATCGTAGGATGTATTAAAGATATTATATTATATAAGAGGTGCGTTTTATCATGCACAAGTTTTGTATTTAATTACTTAGCGATTGCATGCAAAATATAAAAGATTAACACGTACACTGCATTTTCAGTCACTTCGACAATTATCATCTTATTTGCGTTTATTTCAGCTGTATGCCAGCACCATTTGGAAACTTAAGATAAATTACAGTTATTAGTCGCAGATGGAAGTGTCTGAAGCATGGCACTTAAATGTTTAAACATCAATTCCTGCAATAAATCGTTAAACTGCTGATTCTTCGTTTTGTTATTCCATTTCTTCATTTCCTGAAGATTCTCGTAAAATGTCGACGCTGACTAGTTGAACCAAGGTTCACTCAATTAACCTACAAAAAGAGTAGAACAAAATTACAATACTTAGCTAAGCAAACAAAGGATGCTATAATTTAAACGCCATCATATAATAGTACTTTAGATTTGGTTGTCACTAATTTGTTATTATGTCCTCAGTCTAATGTGGCCATGTCTAGAATAGTTTAAAGCCCCATTAGCTTTCTGGAATTTTAAAATAAAGTACTTCCTAATGTACCTAGAAAGATGTCTTATCAGTGAAATTGACTTAAACTTTCAATAAAAACACTCCGAAATTTAACAATATTATTATATGTTCAATGATTTGATATAGGCCCTGTTATCTGTTAGAGGGCCAAATACGACTGTCCCGAGGACAAATAACAGTGCCTATATCAAATCACTTATTTATTGACAATTTTATTAAATAACCTTAAATTATTATCTGAATCAGTTTCATTCTAATTTTTTTTGAAACCACATGAATAGCAAATTACTTATACAAGATGGCCGCCATTTCAGCTAGAATCTATATCACTTTTTGTCCCTGCTCTAGCAGCCAATCAAATCGCTTAAAATGCGGGCCAATATCTATATCACTTTTCGGACCCGGGCCGGAAAATGATATAGATGTTGGCCCGCTTATTTGAAATGCCCCTGTATTATTATGTCAGGTAGTAAACAAGTTACAAGGCTGATAATAAATAGTTATTTAATAAAGTCTAGTATTAACTGTATATTTCTTGCCTTGACATATCACACAATACCGGAAGGAGCAGTGGTGTTTGGGTAGAGCGTCGTACTCCTAACCCGCAAGTTGCGGTTTCGAATCTCGTCAGTGGCAGAATTTGACCGGAATTTCTACAATCCATTATTTCGGCGCGAGAACTGGTCATATTTCAGGAAGCAGTCACCGACAGTAGTTAATATAAGTTGTAAGAACCTGCTCAACAATCGATGTAAAATAAATAAGCTTAAACTAATATTGTAAAAGTGGTTTCAATTAATTATATTGCAACAGAAAACAGCTCGCAATTCACTTCTTCTGTATTTTGCATGCTTCAAATAGCTCTTTGAACTTCATTTATCTTAGACCATTTGTATGTCGAATACGTACTGTCTATAATTGCATTGGGGATTAAACTATTTCATGACAAGATTCTTGACCTGTAAAGAATAAAGTATAATGGTTAAAGCCCCATTAGCTTTTTCCTGTATAAAAATATATGCAAAAATATTTAATTACTGATATCATTCCAAGATAATTATTACCGTCTGAAAACACTAATTTCACTGTGATTTTTGCTTTTGTAAACTTGAAATATGTAGAGCGCGTGACGTCACTTTACTACGTGTGCATAGCATAACTGCGGGAAAACTCAGGTGTTTTTATAAATAGTATTTATTTCAATGATATTGAAAAAAATACGATAGTAGTTTCGGAAACATTTTTTCTTGCTATAAAGTATGCACTGAAGAAAACACACCGGATTCCTCTGTTATAGAACAAGCAAAACCTATTAAGACCAATACAGTTAACAGTTCATCACCAAATGAATTAAATTATTTACATTGACGGTACAATGATCTTTTAAATAATGATAATACATGTGCAATGAAAAGCATGTATATACAATTGATATCAATAATATGAATGAATATAATTATCTTAAATACATACTATAATGTTATAATCAGTAAAATAGTCATAAAGTTCTACAAAAACGGTACAAACAATATGACATGCCTATAATCCACTATTCAAAGTATCAACATGTTAAAAAGATGACTGTTTGTCTGATGTTTATTTACTTTTCTGTTGTTTAATGGCCCCATTCGATAGCTATGGCCATTTTAGAGCCGTCAGAGAATGGGGAAATACGATACCGGAGAATCAACCTTATTTCCCTACTCTTCGATCCGTTTTTCCTGATGTATTATCGGGCCTGGTGTAAAGTACTGATATAGGCTCGCACTTTTCCCTGTGATTTCTACACACAGTGCTTGGCTCTGTAGTTGGAATGGGGGCTCAATAAACGTGTCCTTGAGAAATTCGAAAGGCGGAGTCGGAAATCGAGTCCACTACCTTTCGTTAAGTAGTCCAGTGAGTTACCACTCAACCACATATCAACCCTGTGTGGCTGGCGTAGATATTCTAAACACAACATTGCTACAGTTTATTGTAATGTAAATAGGCCTATCAATTATATACTTTGGGGCATAAATCAAAATAATGAAGACAATTTTTCTTTTCAAGATTTTAAGAATACTACACAACACAGGAATGTTATTAAATGTTCTGATGGTGTGTCTTGATGTTGTTAAAAATGTTGCAAAATTTCAGCTTGATTGTATTACTCGTTCAAAAGTTACATTAGAAAAACAGGCAAAAAATGTCCCGAGTGTAACACTTTTAGCGTGACATTTTTTCTTTACACATTTTTCAATCTTTTATATTTTGTTCAGTTTTTGGGTAAGTAATCAATGGTTGTTCTTAATTTCATTGTACATGTGTTATATTTAAAATTCAATGCATTTTGTTCAAATAATTTAATAATAAGTATTATTTAGAAATCACCTTTCAAGTGCACATGTAAAATATTTTGCTCAAGGAAAAAATGGAAATTCAAATTGATGATATTGCTGTAAGTAAACTGATGCTTGGACAGAAAATGTAGTTTAACATATTGATAGGCATATTTGTCTATGTTGTTTAGAAAAAAAAATGATCAAAAGAATCATTTGTTTTTTAAGTTATACCATCTTGAATAAAGCTGACTGGAAATGTCCCGAGTGTAACATTTTGCATTTAGATAAGAATTTTTTTATCATTCTTTGAATTTGATATGTTTTTTCTCTATTTCTCAAACAGAAGCGTACCCACAAGCTCACAAAACTAAAACAAATTCATGTAGTGCAATTCATTTTTTGTCTACATGGTTTTAAGTGTTGTCCCGAGTGTAACGCTATATATTCATCATCTTAATTTTGATATGTAACTATAGAACAGTAGTCTATGTTAATTGTTTTCCACATTGATATCAAATAACTGACGTGAATAAATACTTTAAAGTCTTAAGCAGTGAAATGGGGCATGTTTAAAAAGTTTGAAAGTTCTTATAAAAATAGTTGTATTCAGATATATATACCAAGTAGATTTGTTCAGTATACTGAAGATAAAAAGTAAATTATCTTTTATTTTGATGAAGAAACATTCTCAGATGAAAACAGTACAGAATTTATCGATTTATTTCATGATTTCTTAACATATTTTACATGTTATATTATTTATATATAACAATTGAAAATGTTACACTCGGGACACAAACACATCTTCATGCAATATTATACACAAATTCGGTTTGCTTTTACAGGAACTATACCAGTTACAATATACTAACACTGCAGGGTCATGAAGTTACAAAATGCCGAAATAAGTGGTAAAACTCCCATTTATAGAGGACTGAGAAGAAGCACACTCTGAGTAGACTTTTCTCATAACCTGGTTATTTTTCAAAATTTTGCAATCTAATTTCAGTGACGCATATCTTCCTTGAGCTGTGTTGCAAATATATAGTTCATAATCAAAACATTTCAAAAACGTTTTAGTATTGTTTTACTTAAAACAAACAAAGAAGAAATTGTGAGTCCTGACTGTTTTACTTAAAATAAACAAAGAAGAAATTGTGAGTCCCGAGTGTATTTTCTATATGTCTGTTTATATGACTTAATTCATGTTTAAAAGATTTGTTCAACATAGTTTGAAATAGTTTGAATGTGTTGAGAAATCATTTCTTTAATTTGATAAGTGGCAAAATTAGTAAATATATGATAATGCAATATTAATTGTTGCAAGTTGACAAATCTACAGTTTTAAATGTTTTCTATTTCCTCCCCTTCCTCCAACAACATTTTCAACCAACAACATAGCAAACAGTACAGATGTTTGTATATCTTTTTATAATCTTAAAAAACATAGAATGAATTGCAACGCAATGATCATAGCACTTTCATATTTGTATGCTAAAAGACTTAACAAATTTGTACGGAGTGTAACCTTTACTTAGTCTGTATATATATAAATTAATCATTCATGTTCAGTAACGCAATTGACTTACCAAATTGGAAATAGTTTTGATTTTTTCAAAACAAAAGTTCTTACTTAATGAATTGCAAAATACATTTGACAGATGTTTTTATAAATCTATTTTATGATACTCCTTATCATAACAGTTTCGAATATTTACATTACAGTTTTAGAACGTCCCCTGGTGTTGGTGTTTTCACCATTTAAAACTAAAACATTATCAAATAGATTCTCTGTTTGTATTTTATAATAAAATAATGGAACAAATTGTATTACAATGAAACAAATTGTATAACAATAGATTAACAATACTGTCATTATCATAAGACCATACACAAAGAATATCTGTCCCGAGTGTAACGGTAACAGAAGATATATACTAGTTTTGGGGGCATTGTTAAGTTACCCAAGAATAGTACCAATTAAGTGAAAATTCACATATATCTTTGAATATACCTGAAAATTGATAAAATTGAATTAGCTAATTTGTATCTGCAGCAGTAAATGTTACATAAAAACTTTTTGAAGCGTATTTTAAAAAAATGAAGTTCAAAACGCCATAAATATATATTTTTTGGAAAATTATAGTTGTATGTATATATTGTTTGTATTAAAAAGTTGTTTTCATGAAAGTCTGCTGAAAAAATCACAAAAATGTGTTATTATTTCCATAGTTTAATCCATAAGATTGTTTGAATTTTAAGGATTGCTATTGAAAATATAATATTTATTTGATTAAAATGTTGTAAATTTGAAGAAGACTTTAATCCTATACTTTAGCCATTGTCAATTTTTCACAATATAATATATTTCCAACCTACTTTTGGCAATATTATGAACAAAATTAACATTCTAAATTTGACCCCCCATGTCACGCTTTGTCTTCATTATTTTGATTTAAGCCCTTTGGTGAAATAGTTTTCTTTATTTAAGCCATGGTCAGTTCGTAAAAAGCTTCCTCAAACTTATTTCGTCTTTAAAAGATGGCCATTTGTCTGCCATTGTTTGTATGTTTCCGCGTGTTGCATGTGTATTGGGCATGAGACTATTGAAAAAGATAATTTCGGAGAAGTTGAGGTTTTTATATGTGATTTTCCTAGCATTGATAATTGTCTGCTCTATGGTAAAGTATACAGATCTTTACATCTTTTATGGAACATTCAAGTATTTACTGCTCAATATGCATAATTTATCATTGTTTTCTACCAGGAGAAATTTTCTATAAGCATACAGCTTTACGGCTCCCACTTGAGATATAAACTATATGCATGACCATGAACTGTATTATGTTGTTGTTTTTGGAATAAGAACATTCAAACATAACCAATCAATTCTGGTAATAGTATGTTAAGATTAGCTGTAAATTTCACTACAAGCGGATTCCAAGGCCTGTTTCAAAACAGGGAACCATGTTTTTAACCAATCCAATATTGCTTTTTTCCTAACATAGACAATACGAACTTTATCATAGATACTCACATATTTAGATATACAGTCAAACCTTTGTCGGTTGCCACCTCCGAATGAATGCCACCCTATGAATAAAGGCCACTTTTTTAAAAATTCCATATAGTATAAAGAACAATATGATCTCTGAATAAAATTCACCTGTCAATAATGACCACATTATGTATTTCCCAAAGGAGGCCTTTGATCACAAGTTTAACCGTATATATTAACAGTAACCGACGAAGGCATATGTACATATAAGGTCAAGGTTTTTCTCTTACTAGATGAACAATTATTTAAAAAAGCACTCAATACCTAATGTTTTCATATTTGTTATTGTGATCTTCGACGTAAACAACAATAGTTAAATGTATGTTGTTTTGGTTATACACTGGGCTTGGTAAATATTGACACCAACTCATAGCAATAAAAGAGACATATAAATGCTATTATTATTATTATTATGTTTATCTTCAGCCTCACTATTGGATTGATATAAATGTTTAGAAAAAGATGCATATCATTTCTAGTAGTCCCTGGTGATAAAATACAATCAAATGAGTGCTGTCGTGTTTGAGAAAATAACAACAACACGAAATCATGAATATATCCATATGACGTATTAAGTAGAAATCATGGGATGTTCTAGGAGTGTCGAAATAAACATGCCAATCATTCAAGCATTTATGAAAATGTTTATTCGCTTTTTTTATTCCGTACTAAAAACAAATGTTGCTAGAGAGATCTAGATAGTTTACAGATTTCAAGATAAAGACATGACCGAACAATCCCACCTCCCCCGACATGAAGTAACTGATTAATTTTAATCTCATCGAACCTTGATTAGTACGTCCCTCAGCTATTCTTCTTGATACACTGTGGAATCATTAATTTTCGTTGGGGATTTAATTTGGTGGATTTAGTGGGTCGGCTCATCCACGAAATCAAATCCCAACGAATTTAAATGCAGAGATAAGGCTTTTTTTCAAAAATCAAAATCCTTGAATTTTTGTTCCCACGAAGTAGCCATTTTATTAAAAAACACGAAAATTGAGCCCAACGGAAATAAATGAAAATACAGTATTTGTAGTTTTATTATTTCAAGCCAAATAACTAATTATCTTGAGTTTGATGCCAATCCACTTTCCAAGTGTTTAATAGGTGTTTTGTTATTACCAGTGTGTCAACATAAATACGCTTTACAGTTTAGCTAGAAGCAGAAAATACCAATTTCCTCTCAAGCTACTTAATTAGTACTAAGTCTTGTTTTTAAGAAAATGTTAAAATCCGGTGAGAGCCGTTCATTTGTGTATATTTAACCTTCAAGCCATTTAAAGAACCCGTGTAATCGTTTCCCAATTAACATCCCTCGTGATTTAATGCAATCCTACTTTTACATTATTATTTGTTACAATTCGATCAACGATTTAAGCGATGGTGCATTTATTTGATAACAGTAGAAATTGACGTTAAATTGGTTGCCATTATGTCTCAAAGGAACGTTTAACAAATTGAAAAAGAAGCAATTTGTTTTAAACATGTTGCTAATAGCCAAACATCTACTTGAGTACCTGCAGAAGATTGTCATCTATTCAAGGTTAAAGTTTTCCACAAAACCCAGTAGAAATCAGTGGTTGTATCAATTTAATTGCAATTAGTCTCACGTGGTATTTTTCAAACGATGTTGTAGCTGAAACTTGGTATTGCGTTGAAAAAATCCGCTGTGACAAAATGTTTAATGTATGTTGATCGTTTGTTTAAAAAAAATGCAAATCTAGTGTTGGTGTTGGTTCGTTCGTATTGGATTTGTCAGCAGTATATACTAGGTTAACGTGATGAACATTTTGCTAAACTTTGCCTTTAAGTTCAAACATGTTCTTTTATTTCATTATATAAGCAACTATATTTCCGGGTGAAATTAGAAAAAAATTGAGGAGGAAACGCAATGTTGCGAGAAAAATGAGCCTCGCCACAGTCATAGAGGATGATTTGCATGACTGACCAGGTATATGTTAAATAAATCAAAGGACCATTTAATTGTATACTTTAACGGAGTGTAATTGCAAAGAAATGGAAACTTCGATTATACTATTCGATATTATTTGCTACGATATAATGTTGGACAACGTCGTGAAATTTATGTTGTTGACGAGTACACTCTGTCCGATACTTTAACATCACAACATGATCATCGTCTTGACGTCAGTGAGTAAACATGCGTTCATGATGCCCTTGTGGAAAACTAAGACGAAAATGATTACCCTCGTATGTCACTTCTCACAAAGTATACACGAAATGTTTTGACAGTCAGTTTGTCTATATGAAATTACAACCAGACTACATTGAATCGATTGGCTGCCTCTAGATACGATCCAATTGAATTTAAATGTTACGTTACATTGAAGGTTGTTACGGATTCAAATGATTGTTGGAAACCAATAATTTTATTTAAAATAACCGGATATATACTTAAGTTGCTATTTTTATTAATTTGAACAACAATCATTACAGAACTAAAGCAAATTAATGGGTTATCTAGTTTGTAGTCGAAATGGCCAATTCTAATAGTGAAAATTATGGTTTTAAAATACAGTACAATATCTCCAGAGTGACCTTTTGTAGAGCAACAACCTCTCTTTAACAACACATTTAAATTTCCCTAAGCTGATATTTACAATAAATTTAACATCTGTAGAGCAAAGGCCTCTAAACAATGACCAATATGTGCAGCTCCCACAGGGTGTTGCTCTACAGAGGTTGTACTGTAAATATAAATATTCCGTCATTACAGTGTAACTTCCTTGAACGGTCACCTCCGAACAACGGTCACCTCCCGGTTACAGCCAGTATATTGGCAAACTTTTTATTGTATTATCACTCTCTAAACAACTTCCACCTCCTTACAACTGCCATGTTTGTCACTCCAATTGGTGGCTGTTGTAGGGAGGTTGTGCTGTACACAAGTAGTGCTTACCTTGGACAGATTCAGCTAGGTGCAATTCTTTGACAAACAACGCAAGTTAAATATATCACCAACAACTGTAATTGGATATTCCAGGCACTTAGCATTATAGTCCAGAACAATGTGATTTATCTAGCAACCATACATCTACGACATTTCCATAGCTGTCCAGGCGAAAGTAATTTTACAAGATGTACTAAAACTGTTCTGGAGTCCACAATAGATATCTGCCGTTGTTAATGACATGTCTTTGTTGTACGTGTTGAAAACGAATGGAGATATAGCTATGCATATACAGTACATCCTCTCTAGAGCGACCCTCTCTTGAGCAACACCCTCTCCTCAACAACATCATATATTTTCCCAGTGCACGATTAAACAGTTGTTGTAACTCTCTAGAGCAACAACCTCTAAACAACGTCATAAGTTTGCTGCTCCCAAAGGGTGTTTCTTTGGAGAGGTTGCACTATGTAGTATGCTGATTTTAGAATTAATTGACCGCCTCAAGTTTTTTTACGGAATATTCAAAGTTCCATAAGCCTATACATGTATTAGTCTTAATAGGTTATGCTTGTTCTTAACAGAGGTATGTTTTCCTCCCGTGCATACTTTATAGCAAGAAAAAATGTTTCCGAAACCTCTATCGTATTTTTTTTAATATCATTGAAATAAATACTATTTATAGAACACCTGAGTTTTCCCGCAGTCATGCTATCCACACAGCAAAAATCACAGTGAAATGAGTGTTTTCAGACGAAAAAGAGCTTGTTTTGTCGGTAATAATTATCTTGGGATAATATCAGCAATTAAATGTTTTTGCATATATTTTTCTTCAGCAAAAAGCTAATGGGGCTTTAATATTTTCATAATTATCAGATAACTGTCAATGGTGTTAAAATAAAACGATGAATTCAAATGGAATTCTACCTATGAATGTGTGGACTGTCTACAAATAACTGTATTGCTGTTTATTTATATCGAATATCAAAGTGATATTTAATATTTGATGTGCTTTGATAATCTCGTGAATCACGAGGGTATGAATTTTCACAAACATTTCATTTGTTTCGAGACACCAATTTAGCAATTAACATACTTTCAGTATAATATGATGCTTCAACGAACTCTTTGATCTGATATCGTCTGGTGGGTAATTCGAAATTAGTTGGTTCAACAAACGAATAATATTAAACAAACTGAAACCATGAATGGTATTAAAGCGTTTTAATGTTCTTCAAAGGTATATATATATTGCATAACCGCAGCCGTGGGCATGTGTTTAGAGTATCCGCATTCTCAGCAGGAGATCAAAGACTAGAATCCCACGCTCCATTTTGTATGAACTGGTTATTCAACAACCAGCTAGTTAAAGCCACAATAAGGTTCCCAAACGAGGTATTTTCTTCATATAGAAAAAAACAACAAATATGTGATACTGATTTGAAGACTAATAAATAATAGGCACAATGAGTGATTAAAACACACGCAATCTGCCGTATATGTTAAATAATCTTTCCTTGAAGATTGACATAACAAGCCCGGTTTGTTTACAAATACGGCGCTAAATGTATTCCGACTGTATCTCCGTCACTTTCCGGAGACAACGGAGAATTTTGTGCGTACTTCCGATCATTGACGAAGTTTTCTGAATTATTTTGGAAATTTAAACGTAAACAATATTTAGTATTTTGTACGGAGGACAAAATACTAAATAGAGTTTTCAGTTGCTTATTTCTCAAGAAGGAACGGCGACCTGAGATCAGATACAGGTCCCTGCTGTACCATTTTGAGCATATTTTAATATCTCAGTCTTTCGAGATTCTTTGTACATAGAAAATGTTACCAATTTTAAGCCTTATTTGGGCTTTAAATAATGGTTACCGTATGTCTATCTCAGCCAGGCATTCCAAGGGGATTCGGGAGGTACTGTGCGCCCAAAAGAGAGATGTCTCATAAGCCAACATGGCTGGTCCTTACAGTAGGGGTGACATTATAATAAACAAAACCTTTACCCTTATATGTTAAATAGAAATGTCATATCGCTGAGAAATTTTATGAGATGACCTATGAGATTTATAAGAACTGAGATCCGTCATCAATCTCGAGTTGTAGTATTATTCCCCAAGTATTTTGGTGGTGAGATTTCACTGTTTAACGTTAAAAATACAAATTCAGATTTACTACACAGACTGTAAATTTTCATAATTAGCTATGCGTAGTTATTCCGATCATTTCTTCTCTAAAACATAAACAAAACATTCAATCACATATCACAACGGGTTCTAATTTATGAAAGCCGACAAATAGCGCTGTATATATTCATAAAATGATGGAACTATTTTTGTTTTTTATTAGATCGCGGAAGTACCGTACTTAATCCGCCCTATAACCGTGGTAGTAAGATGTTTGGTAATAACCTCAAATAACCCTTCCTCATAGTAATTAGTATAATAGAAGGCTTTGTCAAAGCCCTTCCAAAAAACTAAGACAGACATTATGTAACCACAGCTTAATGTCAGAAGGTCTAAATAAAGAAAAGGTTTACCGTTTAAGTATATGAAATTTGCCCATTCTACTGACTGGGTGCAATATCATAACCATACGTGAATCGTTGATAATGGAACATTTATATAAGTTCGATATATACATGGTCTCATGATAAAACAGCGAAATGGAAAACCAAACCAATATTCCAGGAAATATATTTAAGTTCACAGGGTACTGAAATAAATTACTCGCTTGTCTAAAATTGGCTAAGATATCGTGAGATATACAAAAACAAATACATTATATGTATGTCGTAGTGATATACAACGAAAATACGATCGGTTCGTTCAGTACGTAATTTATAAAGACGAAATTCTTACGTAAATGATGATCAATAGTCACTTGATTATGTTGCATATACCGATGCACTGAATTTTCTCCTTTGAAACAAATGCACTGGGATGTATTTGAGCTTTTAGAAAATTTGAAAGATGCCGTTATTTCTTCTGAATCGCATTCAATTAAAAGTGTATCTTTAATCTTTTCTGTGCAATTTTGACATTTAAATTCTGATGCATAAATATGTGTATATCTCCTGTAAGTGTAATAGTTTAGATACTTGCAGGCACTTTGTGGTGTGTTTAACATTTCATGAATACGCTAATACAGATGATCATTTTACTTAGCAAATAATTCAAGGTACGTCGCGGGCTTCCTTCAGAAAAAATGGTCATATTTTGGAATATCCTTTAATGCATTGGCTAATGCAGAAATAATATATTCAAATGATATGTCCATGGAAACTGCTAAAAGGCGCCACCTAGCGCAGCGGTATGTTTTTCGTTGGTTTTCGCGTTATTTCCTGTATTACTCCAATCTGTTTGTGCATTCAGTTATGTTATTTAAATAACTGCAATGCTGAATTATTTCGTAATCCAAAAAAATATGAATGATATGTTTTAGCCAATACCTTAAAGGATTGTCATACAAAATTTCTTTATTGTCTGGTTGACTGATAAAAAATACCTTTTTTCAGGAGGAACTTGACCCTCGACGTACATTATCAAAGACCTACCTCAAAATACAGTGCTATACTAATTTCATTGGTTTCGTGTCATAGACAAATTAAAACTCAAGCATATGGTATCAAACACGTGTTTTGACTGAAATGGTTGGCAAGAAATTTCATGCACCAAAACACTGCAAGAAAACACAATCCATACGCACATACGAGTTGGCAAGAATTTAATTTTGTAAATCGTAAGCCAATATATAAGTCTGAACATTGCAAACGAACTTACATGCAAAATATAGTGTTCACTTAGGTCAACTTAAACTAAGTTAAACTTAATAGATAATGGCTAACTTGTCGAGTATGCTAAAACATACATATGTTTGAAATCAATTACCGTTGCTTGGCCATGTCACGTCAGACGTGGTGTGTCCTTTTTGGTGTTATATTCTTCTTCGATAAATATATCTTATTCTAAAAAGCAATAAAGGTCACTAAATGTTGCTATAAAACATCGAAGTGACCTTCAGATTATATATCATTATAGCTAATGTTGCGTAACATTGATATAAAACTTGTACAATGTGGATTGTGGAGTAATAAATCGGTTAAGGCTGATGCTGAATACTATCAATTTATCCACATACGTTGTAAAAAGCAATCACAAATATATACAGATCGGTTTCATGTACATTAATACAATAATTTTTCTTTTTGAATTGTATACCTGTATAGATTCTGACAAGACTTTTTCATTATCTCTATCAATAACTTATGGTGTACAAACATATGACACATGGCTGAATTTACATAACCGTAACCTAAATGTCAAACAGTTTTATAACATTCATAAATTTAGCTGAAAACATTTATTATTAAAAGAAACTGATATTTACACCTCAGTATATTCTTGAATTTCTAAGAATAATCTCTTTTATTATTTAATATATAGTCATGGGCAGACACAAACAGATTGTGGTTTTAAATTGAGAATTAATGTAATACGTTTCGTAACGTAAAAATAACAGTCGAAAGTGAAGGTTGTGCAATTGAATTTCAAAATGCTCTTTATATAAAACAACATCATCCAGTTGTATAATAAACATTGGTTGTTTTAGCCACTTGGTAAATGATAAGGTTAGGTGAAAACTTTAGTAAAATGTTTGATAAAACAATTGTATAAAATGTTGGTTAAATTTGACCAGAACTTATCGGTGGTTAGATATAATACAGTCATGTAAAACATCATCAATTTGTCAATTTATTGGTATGAATATGTTTTTGTTGGCTTTCGTTACCTAGAGTGAAGCCATGTTCTTTAGGTAACTTTATTTAAACCATTGGTTGCTGATGTTTAACGTCCCATTAACTTTTAAAGTGTAACGGTTGAGGAAAGCCATAGGCGTACCCCTGTGTAGAACCAATGTCCTCCTATAGGCTAGCTGGATGTATAAAATTTGGTGCCGTATGGCAATTGAACTTACATCAGCGACGAGATAGTGATTACTAGTCATGGGCCATAATCACTATCTCTACATTTAAGTTCGTGCGGATTTGATTTCGTGGATGAGCCGACCCACGAAATCCACTAAATTAAAACCCACACGAAAATTAATGATTCCACAGTATGATAAAAATATGCTAAATGCCTTCAAACAGAAATATACATTTCACAATTATGATAGTATTTATATATGTATCATCTAGCCCAATAGTATTAGATGGATACTTATGTACAGTTAAATCGACTATAATCATTATTTCTATAAAAATGCATAGAAGACTATACATAGTAATTAGATGCTTGTAAACATGTTTATGGTGTACGTAGTGTCGATGTGAAAAGGGAAGGTGTAGTTGATGTTACCAGGGGGAATTTAACATAAATGAAATGATATTGATTCAAATGAATGAAGTGCCAAGTTATGAGCGAAAAAAAATTCAAATGTGTGATTGGAAACTATGTTACCCTAAATGACATACTTGGATGACTGTTTCTAGATGAGCCAGGGGAATTTAGCATTATATTCTCTGATACATGCCCCATATTATTTTGTATTGGTGTTATTTATTGAAGATGTATACAGTTCTAATTTAACAACAAAACCCTGTGGGAAGTAGCAAAAGAATGCTGTTGGTGTTGAGAGGTTGTTGCTCCAGAGGGAACTAGAACTATCACTAAAGGTGATGAATACCCCCAGATGCGGCCTTGACACAGTTATTGTTACATTTTACAGAGGAAAATATAATGCATTTTCATTTTTTAATACCTGCAAATTGTTGCTTAGATATATCCTGACCAGTTTCTAAATACTAGTATACATTATATAAAAAATAACAAAGGGCCATAACCCATTAAAATTTACTTGGACAAAACCTATTGTGGACATGCACAACTTGGCAAACTACTTATCACTTCTAAGAAGTTTCACTGAATTCCTGCATGTAGTTGCTGAGAAATAGTACGGACAAAATTTACCTAATTGTATAAAACAAAGGGCCATAACTCAGTGAAAATTAATCCAAACAAAACCTGGTTATTGCATGCACAACTTGGCTAACTGTTTATAACTTCTGTGAAGTTTCATTGAATTCCTATGAGTAGTTACTGAGATATTGTATATACACTGTATAAAAAACAACAAAGGGCCATAACTCAGTGAAAATTTAACCAACCAAGACAAGCTTAATGCATGCACAACTAGGCTAACTACTCATCACTTCTGAGAAGTGTTATTGAATTCCTGGCAGTAGTCAATGAGAAATAGTCAGGACAAAATTTGCCTATTGTATATACTGTAGAAAAAAACAAAGGGCTATAACTCAGTGAATATCAATCCAAATGAAAAATGATTTAAGCATGCACAACTAGGCTAACTACTTATTACTTCTGTGAAGTTTCATTGAGATCCTGTGAGTAGTTACTGAGAAATTGTCCGGACAAAATTTGCCTATTGTATATACTGTAGAAAAACAACAAAGGGGTATAACTCAGTGAAAATTAATCCGAACAAAAATTGCTTTAAGCATGCACAACTAGGCTTACTACTGATCACTTCTGTGAAGTTTCATTGAGATCCTGTGAGTAATTGCTGAGAAATTGTCCGGACAAAATTTGCCTATTGTATATACTGTAGAAAAACAACAAAGGGGCATAACTCAGTAAAAATTAATCCGAACGAAAAATGCTTTAAGCTAGCACAACTAGGCTTACTACTGATCACTTCTGTGAAGTTTTATTGAAATCCTGTAAGTAGTTGCTGAGAAATTATCCGGACAGATTGTGTCTACAGACGCACGGACCGACCAACCGACCGACCGACCGTCAAGCGTGAATCCAATATAGCCCCCATATATTTCATATCTGGGGGTATAATAAATGAATAGATAAATCATGCAGTGTGATCAAATCATACTGTTGTTGCAGGAAGGTTAATTCTCAAGAGAGGGCCGCTCTGGAGAGAGGTTGTACTGTAATTTCAGCGATCACCGGATGATGTACAATCATGTAAGATCCCCTGTACACGCCAACACATTTGTCTGACATTATTCAAGCCAATGAAAACTTATCACCCCATTTGTGATTTGAATTCTTCTCATTCGAAACCTTGTAAATATTATTATCATATCATTTCATTAGTTTGATCAAATCTGAATAGCAACCAGGAAGATAAAGATTGGGTTATATGAATAATCGACTTGCCTTCATTTAAGAGAAATATTGTAAAATAATATAAAAGGTGATTTATATGAGATACAAGCACTTCCTTATGTAAAGATTTTTCTCATCAACTCAGTAGCATATGCCGCGTTTATTTGCTTAATCAAGTGATCCACGCGTTCACTATAGATTATAATTATTGCATTTGATATCAAATGCAATTTTTTGTTGTGAATTTATTTAGATAAAACCTTACAATTTATTGACTGTGTTGCACTTGCTTCTACGTCATACGATTTTTGATTTACTTCTATTATGTCACATTTGTTGTTTGTTTGAAATTGTTAGTGTTTTATAACAATATAAAACATTTATTGTAATGTTTTTGTTCGTTTTGCAATTATTATTATTATTGACTTTTTAAATGTAAAATTTAGACACGTGATAAGTTATTTGATTTTATATAACAACAATAACACAACCATGCATGAAAGTATTTTTCAAAGTAATATGAATCATAGAAAAAAAACTGTCTATAACATGGATCGAGAGGGATAAAATAGGTTATTGCAACTAAAGTGGAGGTATTCTCTGTTACCAATACTAACAGTAATGATATTGAATATACCCGACGGGCAAGCAAAGGACAAAGGACGGCATCAACTCGAAATTGGCAATAACTGTCTCATCAAAAGTGTTACTTGTACAATCGATATTGCTTTCATACCGTCGGTAAAACTGTTGACACAGTAACACGAAACTAATGGCATACTATACCATCTGAGTGTTCTTCTGGTATTAACTTTGATTCTGATGATACGGATTTATATCATGTATCGCTCATTTATTAACATGGTATCCTTTGTTGTCTACCATTTTATATAAATACATGTAATGAGCAGCTGCTACAAGACCATTAGTTGTTAATTATCCATTAAACAATATTAAGATAAATACTTAGTTAATTAATGTGTATGAGGCAATTATGTAAGCAGCATACATTATTATGAAAAAGTCACAATACATTGAGCATATGCTATCCACTTACCGTTTTATCTAAAAGCGCGCTTCATGACCATCAGTTGTCGACGCGCCATAAAACAAAACTTTACAACATGTGTACGAGCCAATTATGTAAGAAGCTTAATTATCAACAAAAAAAAAACCATCACAAGATGTTGGTTGAGGACACACTTACTTACTACCTTTGTATGTTAATGATTACTTATTTCTGTTTTGTACATTTTATGTGGCTGCCAAGACCAAAAAAGACAATCCGAACGACATTTACGTGTAGGTTAAATGATATATTGTATGCTGCATTGCCTTACATATAACTATAAGTTCATCTCATTCATAGACAAAATTAATGAGAGCAATTAAACAAACAGTACATCGTAATTTTCACTGTCTACAATTAGAAAATGGTGCTAAAAAGTTGACGTTTGTATTGAGTCATTAACAGAATGATTGCTGCTAGATTTACTTGTTACGTTCGTTGTTATCGGAATGTATGACGGAAGAAAGTCATTGCTAATTTGATGATACATTATCATACACTGTCAATTGACATGTGCTCAGTTCTCGGAAAGTTCATAAAAAACGTTAATTGTTTGATATTAAGCACTTTTACAACTGTAACATATTTTCTAGAGTTTTATTTTATCAGGGGTAGAATGATTTTTTAGAACCAATTGTGCTCTTAAAAAATTTCACCGAACGAGGTTTCAAACATTTGATCTTCACGCTATACAGACTTGGAAATTAAAACAAAACCAAATATAGTATAAGAGTACTCTTTTTTTTCAGGTAAATGGAGGCTGGAATATTAAGCACATGGATAAGTGAAGAAACCGAACCCATGTTTGTCAATAACAAATTAAACAAACATCTTGCGACAAATTCCATTTAGCAAACATCTTTTGGTCACACTTTTATTTGTACTTGCTGCTTATAGAATAATGGAAAAGGTAAGCAATCTTCTGCACTAATAACTCTCTACTACTAAAATGACACCCATTTATTATACCGAGTATATACAGTACAACCTCTCCAGAGCGGCTCTCTGTAGAGCAACAACCTCTCTATAACAACACCTTCAAAATTTCCCTAACCTGGTATTTACTCTAAATTTAACCTCTGTAGAGCAACAACCTCTAAACAATGGCCAATATTTGCAGTTCCCACAGGGTGTTGCTCTACAGAGGTTGTACTTTACACTTATTCTATGCACTATTCGCCCTGGACTAAGTCAATGTCAGGACCATAAAGTTATAACATTCCCTGACATCCTTATTTCTACTGATAATATCAATACATGTACGAATTTATCGAAAGTCGTAATTTTGTTCGCAATAAGACTGTATTGTAATGCTGAAACTGGTCTGGATAAAAACTCCCTAACTGAAACAATGACAGCTAGATTAACTTGATCGTTTCGTTCTGATTCATATAGTTTTGCGATAAAACTGTCTATGTATTATGTTTGGCGATATATTACATTGCTATTGTGCGATACTGGTATTCGTACGATAAACCTTATTGCTTTCCGTTGTTTGTAAAACATTAATTTGTATCAAGATAAGTGATGGTATGGTCTTCCCATTTCTATTCGTAAGTTCCATGTCATTTTGCAAAGGTACCCATCTCGTATTGGTTTAAACCCTTATAGTGCTAGAACCGAAACTATAAAGCTTTTGACACAAGGATAGAGTCAGGTCAGCCTGCATTTACATATAGTCTGACCTGACTCTTTGTTGGTTGACTAATTTCTATATTTTCATTGTGATATCCTTTGTTTAGATCTAGATATAAATGTACTATTGAGAAATTGAAGTTGGATAAGTCTATTCAACACATTTAGCAGGTTAAAGTCACATTAGCTTTTTGCTATAAAAAATATGCAAAAAAACAAGCAACGGCTGATATTATCCCAAGATAATAATTTCCGATGAACCGCGCCTTTTTTCTTCTTATAACGACATGTTTGCTTTTGTAAACTTGAAATATGTAGAGCGCGTGACGTCACTTTATGACTGCGGGAAAACACAGCTGTTCTATAAATAGTTTTTTTTTTCAATGGATGGTGGTTTAGGAAACATTTTTGCTTTGCTATAAAGTATGCACAGGAGGAAAACACACCGGATCCATCTGTTAAAGAACAAACAAAAACGACTAGTAATACGACCGATAAATTTATATGCTTGATTAAAGGTGGTCGAGACTGAAAGTTACAAATAGAATATCGGTCTACTTGTTTTTGAAATTTTGTGATTGTTATTTCAGATCCTAGACATATCAAATGCCGCTAGTACTGTAACTTAATATATAAACAATACAGACACTAAACACGTGTGAGTCGATTCTATATGAAGAGCAACCACACTTAAGAATTGCCTTCTAAAGTAGAAAAAAGACAAATGGATTGTTGACAAAACACATCAGACAGATCCCCCGGTTTTGGTTCAGGTTTATTCCCCAGTTTCTCTTTGTAAATTCTATTTTTCATTAATTTGCCCTTTGCGTTATACAATAAAATTTAAAATGCAGACATTTTAAAAGAGCATGCCTAACGTACCATTGAAACGCCGTCGGAAATTTAACATTCAATAAATGCCACTTTTTCACCCATGCTAACGTTTTTAAAAAGTGAACATCAAGGCGCTGCAACATTTTAACGACACTTAAAGGAGTATGCCCTGGAACTGAAGTGTCTCGAAAAGAAATCAAAATGGTATTATTTTAATGCCTAAATCAATTAATGAAAACCCTGCAAAATATCTACAAAATATCCCGCTACTTTACTCAAAATACACATTTCAAGATTAACCAACCCTGCCAATTATGTCATTTTCACAACTCAACCCTTTAGGGATCTGTCAAAACCGAAAACATCGCTCAGTTAAAATCTCAGACGAATCGGAAATATCGTTGTCGTCAACAAAAGGCTGACATCCTTTTATTCAAACCGACATGCAAATACCGACGCGCGCGTTAAAGGGTCATTTTTTAACGCACATTCTCCTTCCGCTTTTTGGTAATAATTGGTTTTACAAGTGATAAACGCATTTTTAGTGTATGAAGTCCAAGACACAGCAGTTCCAAGAGACAACCTACCCCTAATTCCTCAAGTAACACAATGTTTGTGTTTAATCTGGTGTCTAATACCAAACAATATATGTTCTCTTTGTTTATATTGGACTGTTGAATGGACTTTAAAAAATATATTTAAGTTATCAGTTTATAGGTAATTGTTCAACTCAGTTCATATTGTGTGTTCGATGAGTGTGTTCAGGTGTGAGTGAGGGGTTGTTTGTTGTTTAGTGACAAAATAAAATATATTTTTGCATATGTTTGTAACGAGATACATATATGAATAAGTTACATAATAAAATTCTGTTCTGTTCATATCACAGTATTGTTACAAGAGGTAAAATAGCATTATTTATCCAAATACTAGGACAAGCGAAATGAAAAAATAGTTGATAACAATAGTGTTTAACACGCTTTGGAACAGGCCGTTAATGACGTTAATCCGAGGTGTAACTATCTATAATGTCTGTTATCGTGCAGTAAATACTGTGAATATATCACGCAATCAAATCGCTAATCATTAAATGTAAAAATATGGCGTGTTGCGGTAGAACTTATTACGGCGTTCAACCATCACGCAATACAACAATAAATTTCACTGTCGAACACGCAAATTAAACGCCAAATTATAGTTCTATTATAAAAAATGCTGGTACTGTCATGTAACCGCCATGATATCTAACACGTGCATCATGTATTTAGTTCAAATGATTATTGGAACAAAATCCGTGTTACCCCAACGTTATGGATTATGGACGTTTTCTATTTATATTGTAAAAAGCACGGAATCAGAGCTAGGGTGTATAAGAGAGCTGAATGCACCAAAAAAAAACTATTTAATTCCATTTGATAACACGCCTGGTGTTCATGAATGGTTTACTAATATTCATGTATTGTTCGTGATTAACTGCTCACTTATCCTTATCGATGGAATCAGGATTAGTGAAAGGCATTAAACATACTGTATTTGGAAACTGATTGTTTGAATCAAGTTTCCTCTGGCATCGTCTGGAAACAAGTGTCCGTACTTTGTCGTAATTTTTACTTAAGTGTAATTTTTGTCATGGTAAAAGTTTGTAAACCAGTCATCAAAAGTGTGAAAATGAATTATCATTTTCATAATTGGCATCTTTAGAACAAAGATAAAATCATATTATTGTGATTTCCTCCTTTATATTAGTACAAAAGAGTTAAGGAAAAAGTCGAATTTAAGGGAAAAAAACATAAGTTAAAACATTACTTAAGATTATTATTGAATACCGGCCCTGGGTCCGTATTCACAATGCATCTTAAGATTTTCTTTAACTTAAGTCGAAATTTTTACTTAAGTGTAAATTTTTTTCATGGTAAAAGTTTGTAAACCAATTTTCATAATTGGCATCTTTAGAACAAAGATAAAATCATATTATTGTGATTTCCTCCTTTATATTAGCACAAAAGAGTCGAATTTAAGGAAAAATATAACTTAAGTTAAAAAACACTTAAGATGCTTTGTGAATACCACCCCTGAACTAAATAGTGTGAATATGTAATTACATGTATGTATGATATAATTATGCAATGGACGTGGTATTTTTTTAACTAAGTAGTGGTAGCATAATTCCATACTCCCTTATAAGTAATGCTAATAGGTATGTTTGTACAGTTTAGAATAAAGTCTAGGAAAGATGGTTAGGTCAACAGACTGCCATATATAAATGAAATATCGTTGAAAAACGGCATTAACTCACTGAGACGAAATCGATGTGGCAAAGCCTCTCTTAGTAACGTATATTAACTGATCCTCATGTTAGCATGGTACGCCAACATTTCCGTTACGTGTCCTTGAACCCAACGTGGTAAAACACATCCTGTCAACTAAATTTCGTTGTAAAAAAAAAAAATCGTGAATAATTTCATAACATATTCCATTGTGTTTCAGATACTTTCTCTGTGACAAAGTACAGTAATTCTAACTATGCTCATTTCGACTATCAGAAGATATCATCATGTAAATGAATTATTTGAATACAGCCTAATGTGTATCTTGTTCTTAAATGTTATAGTTGGTTCATTGGTTTTACTTATCACATATGATTATTTCGATACGCATGCTATCTAATAGTATATAAAAAATGCATTTTTTCCTATATCACATTGTCGCTTTATTCTATCACTTTCTATGTAGCCTAGTACATTAACCAAGGCAAGTAGTCAATTAGCCAATTAGTGAACATTGTGAATTCGAATTAAACGTTGAAAATGAAAGTGAACAAGGATTCAAAAGTAATGTGGCATTCAAGATAGCTACCTTCTGATGTGTATTATACTGGTGGAAACAGGATAATGGTGTAGCTAGTTTTAGAACGGAAATTGAACTAAAAAAAATTTCACTGCCGAAAATTACATACAGTAATTTATTTGTGCACAACTCCTTTACAAGTGCCGACAGTCAAATGTTCAAAATCTATACTAATCTAGTGCCCACTGAAAAAAAGTACGATGTGGTCGGTCGCCATCTTCCTTTCCTCGAATATATTAAATAACGGTGTACGAGTAGAATCCTCTGAAGGTCATACATGACGTCATAATGTAGTGGTGATAATACTACGCTGGGTTAAACTCCAAACAATCATTTCAACACAGACCTTTCTATGATGGAAGTGTAATAAACACGAAATCGAACAAATCCAGTTTTTCAGAGAAAAGCAACATATTTTATTGAATCATAAACATTGCATGTATTTCCTTTATACAAAACTAATTGTAAATGCAAATTAACCCTCAAAATGACGTTTTAACTCTATGTTTGCAAGAATTAACATGATTCATAATTATACCAATATATATAAACAATAGCAGGTTCAGTTTTGCCAATACAGGTACATGAAGAGTTTTAATGTATAACAAACAAATCAAAAAAGCAACTAGTACAGGGAAGATAAGGCCTTAAGTAAATATAATATTAATAAAAACTGTATTTCTTTGTAATACTATTTTTAAGTGAAGAGTTTAGATTGTTCTTTGCACATGGAATGGTATACATCTTTTTAATCATCTACATATTCGTCTTGAATAATAGATGTTGTTTATATACTGATGTTGCTAAAGGTGTTGCTTTGCACTGTATACATATATAACGAAATGTATCAATTTGACTAATTGCATGGAACATCTGAACTATTCTAGATAAAACTTGACGACACATTATATCAAAGAACTGTTTGTTACATGTAAATATCGTCTGGTAGTTCGTCCTATAAGACTACTTAACTCTCGTTAATTCAATACTCGCGCGATTATATGAACAGGATTATTTTAAGAGATATCATCAAAACCTAAGTAGATTTTTTTCGTCTAGCAAAGTTTTTTCATAAAAAATCACTCGCGGCAATTTCATATTACATTTTATATTGTCAATTCAGCTTCTCTGAATAATAAAAGAGGTCTACAACTTCAGCGTCTCCTTTGAGAAAAGCAAATACCAGTAGATGCAACGTGAGGATGTATAACACGTGCCATGTAAAAATGTCGTTTACTAGGTGAGGTTCTATTGCGTATCAATTTGCTATCACTACCACCGTGACGGTTTTTGTTTACTCATGCCTTAGTCAAATATCAAGAAAATAGGAAGGAAATGTATTCGATGGCTGAATATTTACGTCGTATTATGTATAAGCACCACATGTGACCAACTATAATTTATTTCCAAGGCCAAGATGACATTCATGAGCAGTTACCCAGCTATTTCGATGACTCTTTACTGTAAAAAGTGTACGCATTTTAAACAAATTGTGTTACTTCGAAAAATATAACATTCATGTATTAGATATTTAATGAAATCAGCTAGTCAAACAGTTTTGTAGTGACCAATTGGAGTTTTATCATTTCAAGGACACTTAATTGCTTAGCACATTCAGATAATCTCACGGTAATCTCGTATTAGGTTTTCTGTTGTATTTATTGACAAACCTTGTTTTAATGATGCAATAGGTTAAAATTTACCAGATATAGAAAATAACTGTATGACAGTTGTGGATGTAATCACGTTCTCTGTCCGGAAATGGATTAGTTAAAGTATGCTAAGGTAAATAACCCACATGCAAGGAATAAAATTCTTTTTATGCGGACCTGAGTAAGTTACATCTGTTTATATCCGCCATGCAATTGTTAAAATAATCCTCGTCCCATATTACAGTGCAAGTCCGCGTAAGTTCAGTTTCAATGAGTATTTACAGTACTTTGAATGTATATAATATTACATGTACAATTATATCATATTATATACAAAATAAACTAAACCCAAATATGCATATTCAACATATATGCTGCGTAGTTGTATTGGTTTTTATGAGGACTGTTTAATTACAAGTGTCCGTATCTCCTTCAGACTTGTCCTTCACTTTAAAACTATTAATCACAAAGGGTTCACTTTGTGACAGATACGGAATGATACAAAAACACACAAAAAAATGTTTCCAAGAAGTATAATTCATATGCAATAAATCATGTTACATTTAATCAGATGAGTCTGCGTGCTACATTGTCAATTACTTTACATAAATGTCACAATGGCATTGAGAAAAAATGAACTGTAAGAAATGTGTGTCTAGACGGTGAAGAGGAATACATCACTGTGGCAAACATTATGATTGATATTGTGATCAAGTTTTGTATGTACGAAAATTAAAGAATACAACATGATTGTCATATCCATTCTATACCCTTGAAATCATTTTCTTACAAAGGGGGATTTTTTTATTTTCCTTTCCGGTTTCTGCAAATTGTTACAGAACGTCTACACGAAAAGCTGTTAAAGTTCATGATATGATTACACTAGAACGTTTTAATAAAATAGAACTAACTGAATACGATAAATATAATTATATTTGTTATATGGAAAATCATCTGACATTAAAATCAACCACAACGACACCGACTGAAGATTTCCTTTAGCAAGCAAAGTATGGCATCCAATGGCAACAAAATTGTTGTACAAATCACCTCACGTTGTATAACATAGCACGTGACCATTGTGTGATTACTAAGTAACAGATAACATTATATGTAATTACAGTATGCTTAGTTTATACATATACTAGAACAATCATGGTGCTCAGGAATAAAATAAATCATAATTATATTTAATATAAAATACTTTTAATTATAAACATTCGCAATAATGCAAAATCTCATAAGAATCAGACTTGTGGAGTATGGTAACTAATTAAAAATGTTGTTTTAGATGTAAATAAGTTATACAGTAAGATAGAACGACACAAAATAAGTATAAAAACACTTAATGAAATAGATAATTTCAGTTAAGCACTAACTCTTTAAAAAATTAAGTAAAAATTGTTTATAAACATCACAGCTCAAATGTCCGGTACACAGTTTGCACTGTCACGCTATGCCTGTTATAAATACTACATGCATCAGATCAAAAAACATTTAATTGCCATTGGCATATATTGTTTCAAACTTGTTGAAATGTTTCTGGTAAAGCAATGGTTTGGAATGAGTTAAAACATTCATCAAACGCCTTTGTCACTTGCATTCTGAATTAGGCGAAAATGCTTTAATTTGTGATTAGTCATTGTAGCTCGTTCTTTTTTTAACGTGTCAATTGAATTTGAACCATACATGTCCATATTGCAACCGTTCAAAACAGAGCAGATAAACTAACAGGTATGGATTGGCCAACTAATACAAGAGCAATGGTGGCTTAAACATCACAGTGTTGATAATTCTATGGTTTGCAATTTCACGTACACAAGATGCAGGGAAATTTGCCAGAAAAATATGTATGAGCTATCTGCTCTTGAAGTGACCTAAAATAAGCAAATATCCAAATTCAAGGGCAGATAACTCAAAAACGAGATCAGTGACCCCCATTTTCGCTTAACATGTTTCTGTTATCATATGCTACGATCATGCAAAGTTTAAAAAAAATCATTGATCAGTTTTATTCTTTCCTATATGTCTTTGTGAAAAATGTAGCGAACTACCGAAAACGTCTTTATTCCTTTTGTTATCGCATAGTTTACTTATAATTGTCCATTCCATCCATTTATCAAACGCTAAATACCGGTTTCTAATATCATTTGTTTATTTAATATATTGATTGTTTCGTTCTTATTTGTGTGCACGCATCGCTGTGTAGTTTTATTTAATCCCACGAACAGTGTTGTAATTCTCTAGACATTGGTTTGAAATATGTTGACATTAAATTCCTTTTGAATGATGCCGGTCAGTTTCGGCCCGCCCTTTTGAATGATGCCGGTCAGTTTCGGCCGGCCACCATAGTCGAGTGATTAATGTTGTTGACTTCAAATCACTGTAACCTCTCTTTGCTACTGGCCATGTCTCCTTATGAGAGAAAGTAAGTTTAGAAGTGGCGTAAAACTCAAACGAACAAAGCAGATCAATTCCATCTACTTCTTCAGTATTGACTATCTGATATATGAAGAGTTTATTCTCCCAAGGGAGGATCAAAGACACATAATTAGGGTCCTATTTTATTATATGTTATTCTAGACCTGTTGTTTGATATAGGAGATCTTAACAATCAAAAATTACTTTCATGTTGTAAAGTTTCAAGTACGTAATATATATTAAAGATTTGAGCAAGCATTGCTCTAAAAATCAATGCATGTTATGTATGAAAATGCTGACGAGACGGAATACTTAACTTTAATATATTTAAGACAGTAACAGTTTTGGTTGCAACTCCAGTTTCAGTTTCCTATCAAATTTGATTTGTTTAATTGTGAATCACATTAAAATATACAAATAAAATCATATTTTGTAGGTTATTAGATTATAAAGTTCACGTATTGATTTTTAAGAAAATAATATATGAAGGCAGTTTGGAGAATAGAGGGTCTAAATGAGGTTGCGCTTATTTGTTATCCGTCTGTCGAATACTTGAAACATAAAATTAATTAAATCAATTGCTTTATTCAATATGGATACTGTTCGATTTATTAGATAAGATATACAAGTAGTGTACGCCATCGCATGGTACATCCAAGTACATGGAGTCTTCAATATATGGTATGATCCGTTGCGTCATTTTCTTGATTATCATGAACATATGGATTTCCTTCACAAACATGTAATATTGAGTTTTGCCAAGGGTGTATTTTGGGGAAGGTGTTTTTTCTATAACCCTTTGGACTGCTAGTATATCTTAAAATTTCTTTCTCAATAATAAAGTTGTCCTTTTAGAGACCAAACAAAAATACAAACTCACTACGCAATCACAAATACTGTCATCCTCACCACTAAAAAAACCTCGAATGTGGGGCAATTAAAAACAGAGTTGTTGTTGGTCAGCTATCAAATGTGACACATTGGCATGGGTAAAACATAGTAGCACCAGTGAGTTATCTAGTTCTCTGCTTGATTTATGCTAATGTCGGGTTGTCTTCAAGTGATTTACTGTTTCTGTCAGGAATAAATAACTACTGCGTAATAGGTTTTGCTTACAGTACAGTTGAAGATAAATACGTTAACGACATATAATGGAAAATCTACAGTTACATGGGATTTATCGTGCGGCTAGGCAACCATGTTTTATTTGTCAGTGGAAACCGTATTTGAGAAGGAACATCGACATAAACAGACAGAAAGCAGATGTGTAACAAATTAACTGTCAGTTTAAAGCCTTCAAAATAAACCTGGGTTTCTTCTGTGAGTTAACGGTATCGAACAGACTTGATCGAAATAAAACTAACCAGACTGTGATTGTTAAGGCAAATTCAAATGGAGTGGGAGGATAAATAAGTTTTATTGTCCTAACCTAACACTTGCCACAGGGGAAATAAAAAAGAAGTTCGCTGGTTATGAAATTTTGATTTATTTATATGTTGTTTAACTACCCATTCTACTGCTATGGTCATTTCAGAGAAGCTTCAGAGAGAGAGAGAGAGAGAGAGAGAGAGAGAGGTGGGGGATTAGATACACGGTAATTGGGCAATTATGTCCCTGTTTTCGAATAGTTTCCTGTTTTTTTATCGTGCCCTGTGTAAAGCACTGATACACGCCTCATCAATTTCCTGCGCGTGTTCACTAAGGATTTTTTGTATGCCTGCGGGAAACAATCCAAGTGTTAAATATCTTGAATTCAAACTGTATATTAATTTCTGGGACTTCATGTAATTTGTGAATTTGAATACTCTAGATAGAGATCTGTAGCGTACGGGCCATAATATAGGATTCTCTTCCGTTTATTGAGCTTATATTTAGTCTTAGGAATCAGGACCATAACTCCCAAATTACGGCCTTCGACCATTAACGAGATTCCCGTTACCATTTCGTGGATAGTTAACGTTTTCTTTCCATTAACACAATATTAACTCGTTTTTTCTCCTTCAGTTGGCCAGTGTAAATAAAGGTTAGAGCATCTCGATTGCGGCATATGTACCATGATGGATGTATCTACTCCAGAGTACCAGAACTAGTTCGTATGCTTAAGTACTGAATTTGGTACTACTTATGAATTCCAAGAAAATATCACACGCATGCAATTAATCAGACATCTACATATTAAGCACAAATAGACCAACACAGCTCGTACCAATACGTATATTGTAATGGTTACAAAGTTTGACCTTCCAAATAGTCTATCAAAGCGAAGATTATAATCATATTCAAAGAGTTTTACTCTGCGTGTAAAATTAAGATATTAAGAAATACATACTACTAGCATTAAGTTAGCACCTTCCAAATGGTCTATTAAATCTAAGATTACAATTATATTTAAAGAGCTTTACTTTGCGTGCCAATTGACATCAGCTGATATGCTGTGTGTTGCATGTGTCCAGGTGCAAATGTCTCTATGTCCCCGTTCTGTGATAACGTGTTGGGCTGTGTTTATCTTCATACTTCTAAAGATCGCATAACATCCTATTGAAGCTAAAACTAAATCAAACATGCGCACTTATAAGACGCACTTTTAAATGCAGTTTGAGACGCACTTTGGGATTCTATTATTACAAAAGTTGAACCGTTCAAAGTCTGTTTAATCAGTGAGGCTTACTTGAAACTGTCAAGTATTCTTCATTCATTTAATTAGTATGTTTCCTAAAACATCTTTGACGTGATTAGTTTCCCTCTTCATTCGGAGGAAATTGTTTGCGCTCATTAACAGATAAGTCCTATAGTTGATTTATGGATTCTGAACTGACGTAGTTAATTGTACAATGTGTATAGCTGGTGAACAGATTCAAATTTCAAATCTATTCAAATAATTATATATTTTTCGCAAATTCAAGTTATGAACAGGCAAAAGATGCAATAATAGAACACGTTTATAAAATAACTGCCACAGTGACATTGGGTAGTGAATGCATATTTTGTCCTTATAATTAAATTGAATAGATTGCAATATTTTAATTATTCAGAAATGATAGTTTTTCTTTTCTTTTTATGTACCTAATAAATGCTTTTGAAAACTGCTTGGTAATATTTATTTAAAAGTTGACATTTCAAATGTCATTGAGTAAATAGGAATTAAGACGAATGTCGGTAGTAACAAACGCACATTTGTATATTTATGATGGTAATAACATACTATTTTACATAATGTTCGTGGGACAGTCCAAAACTGAGGAACATGTCTGAAAAAAAATAACTCAAGTAAATAAAATAGTAGTGGCAAAGCATTATGAGAATGTTCATACATATATGTATCAAATGTATTGCTTAAATCTATCATATCATGTAAACCACTCTTATGCAATCGGTCAACATGTTGTAGTCTTCGTTATCATGTACATAATACCTTCACATACTTGTTTTGATCAAATGCATATTGTCACATTATGTTATCGCCAAGCCTCACTTATTCTAAAAGTATTATCATATTTTAAGTTGTCCCTTATAATAATCAATTGTTTTATTAATTTGGATAGTGTTTTCTTTTTGTAGGAAGGTTACAGTACATACTAAACACTTGATAAAGATAAACAAATGATTCCTAAATATACTGCGTAGTATTTTTAGGAATCATTTGTTTATCAAGTGTTTAGTATACACTGTTTAAATGTCTAGGTTACCGTTTAAAACGGTTGAGCAATGTATATTTATATAAAACTACATTTGAACATTGTATTTTATAGAGACATATTTTCAAGAAAATGCAAATGTAGTCTAAAATGGATAAGGACTATGTTGCTTGTATCGATCAAGCCAAACATTTTAATGAGTATTTTTAGAAGCTTTAAGTAAACATGGTCCGACCAATATATAATAAGTCACGTATTTTTTAATTTAAAATAAAGCATCCGTAATAGGCCTACAATATCAGTTCTGTATACATGTAGTCAATATAATGATAAATTACGTGACCAAATCATTATTCTTCAAAAGAGAGGGGAAATGAAAGAATGACTGTAAGCTAACAAACATAACGTGTTGAATTACTGGAGAATCATTTAATGAGGATAGACAAAAACTAACGAGGTAACACATCATCTTTCGACTGAGAATAACTTGTTTAATTAATGTAGCGCAGAACATAATTGAGACTGCAAAAAAATGCGGGAGATACAGACGTGGCCCTAGAGATTCTGAATTACACTAATAGTATCATTTATGCAGACATAAGGACGTAATTAGAATTTCTCTCTACTTTAAACGGAAACATGTCTGTGTATAAATAACGCTAGTCCTTATTTATACTCCACACGCGCCTCTGACGGCATCATTCCTTGTGCATTTTTTTTCTAATAAAATCAAAAATAGCTTTTACACTATATGGAAGTAAAACTGTGTACACATGGTGCGTGTATTCGTTGATCTCAAGGCTATAATAATAATTTCATTTCAAACTGCGCCTGTCTTATTTTGCAGCAATATGCGATTGTTTTCTCGGTTTAGTGACTTATTATTCATTTATTTGCGCTGTTTGGCGTCTTTTGTTTTCTAGAAAGATGTCTTATCAGTAGAACTGACTTTTACTCGCAAAAAAAATATTTATAGAAATGTAGCACTTTCTTCAAACAATATGTTTAGGAGATGTGGCTAAAGAATGTCATTATGTACATATTGTTTCAGAGCAAATAAAATGTATTTCTTAATTTTGCTATCATTTCATATATTGCTCTGTAAGTTCCAAATATTCTCCGAGGACCAGACAGCTAAATAGAATAACTCCTTTCAAGTCGAATTAAGAAACTCAAGTACACTCGTACATAATTAACATTTAAATGCCAAACATGACGTTTATTATTCTTAATATGGTTACACGTTGGTGTTCGAGTTGATTAGTCTTATAAATTCCAGTCAGCTTTTCTAATCATGTCCATCTCCCGCTAGTTAATGCGATTTTAACATGTTGTTATTCAAAATGACGTAGAAGGACATAATGCTACATATTGCTGCAATGTAGTCTTTTACATGGTATTTAGTCACGGAAAACAGTACCCTTGTACATTGATAAATTTTCTCAGCTATATCTACTTTGACGAATAGCACTTCTATAGTGTTATGTCCGTTGCTGGATTCTGTACCTTTTGTCGCAAACTTGTCTTGTACGGTCTAATTTTAAATTCGGGCCATTCGGACAAAATTCACATTTTATTCTCCAATTATTTCCCTTTGATAAAGAAATTTAAAATACATGCACACACATCTACGCATCCTAGAATGAATGCGTTTATATGATAAAACAATTAAGGTGGATTAAACGGCGAAACACATATACATTTTCGAACTGTGTTAGTCAGTTTTTATATATATTTTTTTATTTTTAATGTTAAAACAAGAATGACGTTATTATGGTGTATTTTGAGACGTTCTAGAGTACAGCTAAATACATAGAAGCACATAATAGAATTATGTGTTTCAGTAACAACAATTGCTTTTCTAGTGGCATTATGCTTGCAATCAATTTAATGTTTTATAGACGATAACACATATAAAGTCAAATGTTATCTGTCTTTTAATATCAAATTAATCCCAGGTGGTCGTTTGCTTGAAGATGTGCCAGTAAAAAATATCAATGACATAAATACACTGTGGAAATGTTTTTTTTTCAGCAATGACAAATAACCAGGAAGTTAAATTATGCATTGTCTCCAGGAAAATGCCAGAAACCTTGAGAGTAAAATCTTTTCTCTTGCATCAACAACAACTATTTCTTTAATCGAACGAATTTCCTTAACAAATTACAAAACCTATAAATAACTGTTTCGTTTTGCTTTTTAGTGTAGAAGCATTAAGATTCAAAATAACACTTTATCAGCCATTGACGATGACGTATTCAGATCAACACTTAAAATGTGTTTTTATAACATTTTCAGGTTTTAAATTAATACATTAGGTTATGTCAAGGCGTTGTAAATGGTGACATGTGTATGTTCATTTCTTCACGATATTTGAGTTTAAAAGGTATTTCGCAACATAAAAATATGGAATTAGGGAACTATTTTGTAAAAAAAAACATATTTTATATCACTTTTGAAATAAATCTCTGCGAAATAGATTGTAATTACGTAAAATTGTTGATGTTTTTTTCGTAAACTGTTCTACCAATTGTTGTCTTATTTATGCAGAAAATAATGTATTGTAAACCCGTTCTGTCATGTTCTTTGCAAATTATCTTTTCTTGTGTTATCTTTTAGTCCTTTCATTTAAATGTCCAATTTTAATTTAACATTTTACAAATTTATTGACTTACTTTAAATTGACAAACACAAAACGACTACTTACTACAATAACTTTTATTTGGTGTTAGCTCATTAAATGGATCTCCCTCTACCCATAACATTAAGACGTTATGCTGTTTGCTAACATTATCTCACTCTAACGTGTTAACCACATCTTTAAAATACGAGTTCAGGATAATGTGTTATGAAATCAGAAAGGCCTAACAAGATGTAGAGAAAAGTCACACATACTTTAGATAGTGTAAGTGATGAGCTAGTAAGTACAAATCATCATAAATTAAAAAAAGTTGTACAATGTCAATTATGTTAAGCAATTGAATATGAATTTATTTTTGTTCTTCGTGGAACCCTTAAAAAATGATAAATAACCGTATGGGGGTATGATATTTGTCGATTACAGTTTGATTTAAGAGTATTGCACTTTCATGTCTTATAATGTCCTTGTATTATGTATAAAAACGTAAACTTTAAACCTTATGTACATGGACACAAATGTAAAAGGCGTGAGCATCAAGTCACGTTTCATCGCCCCATGAATACAATCATATTAAAGAATATTACGATGAATTATGAAAAGATATAGGTACAAACGTTTGTTATTTAAAGCGGCAATGACTCTAATATTAAGATATCTTACATTTCAACTTGACACATGACCACATTATCTGGACTCATACAGAGTATAAACTTTGTAACCTCTCGGCAATAAGAGATGTCGTCAGTATGAATAATGAATATAAACTTGCGTGGTTTGTTATCTGTAATGAGTAGGTGTGTTCTGCTGGCATTTAAGAATTTCACCCCAATGTCACTGGCCTGAGGGATGTTTATGATGCCATGTGATTATTCTGTTGCAGTTGTCTGCCAATAATGAACAGAACTACATATAGCGTGTTTATCAGTTGAAATAAAGTTTTTATAGCGGGCATGTTTCATTGATGCTGTTGCTTTTTTATCTTTTCACCAGATGAATGCTCCCAAGATGTTAAAATATTAAATTCAAAATGCTCTCATTCAAGACTGCTTGAATTCGACAATAGCCTTATTTGATTACGTGACTAAGATGTCAGTATATTTTCTAATTGAAGTTATGTCATAAGGCCTAGTGTTGTATTTGTATGTCAGAATTACGTATTTATATCTGCATTTTGCACATTTACTAATCACTACGCGAGAATGTTATTAACAACACCATATAGTTTATGTCTGTATCAATAATGTATTTTCTCGGACTTAAGTATTTTTTATGTTCGATTTCGAATAGTTTGTTTGTGTCTATTGGTATAAGTCGTGGTGACAGGTTTCAGCACATAATGATACATGTACTGTCATATGAATATTAGTATGAGTCGTATTCATTATTATGTGGTTACTGGTATGTGACGTATAAGTAATTGTGTGACTAATGAAATGTCGGATTAATGCTTTCCTTTGATGACCATTTGGTAACCGCTTAAACTATATAAGATGTAGATCTTTTTGTAATTTGCGAAATAAATAAGTACACAATCAAGATTCGACATTTTCAAAATAAGGCCGTCCTGGTACATTTTTAACATAAGCTATGAAGAAAGAAATCAAATCGCTTCATATAAATCAATTATCCACTTTAAATGATTTTAAGTTGGATATTAAGTACATTACATAATAAAATAACGCCCTATAAATTGCCGAGCAAGCCTACATCTCGTTGTTCGTGACATTGACGATGATTGCCCATTGACTAGACATTTCATCTAACTGTCCATCGTTTATTTTCAGGTGTACTAACACGCCTGATGTGTACACAAATCAACTTATGATAAATTATGGAATTATACTTTTTGTACTGTCTAACTAACATGATGCGATTATATCTGAATTGTAACAACAATTAATTTCCAGAAAGAGTCGTTGTTTACACACTTCCAATGCCAGTTCAGTTGCATAAGACCTTATAAATAACTTACAAAGCAGTTTGTTCATGAACTGTCAAATATCGGAATCCGTGTATCAGAAGTAGTTTCATTCCTTTAAAATGCGAATGAAATATTTGTATGTAGATTATTAGTCTTGTGAATTAAAGTCGCCATGTTTGGTTCGTAAGTTGTAGATATAAGATGTATAACCTACATAATTCGGTTAATAAATTTCAACTAGCATGTTACCCTAAAAACTAATACTTGTAGGCAAGCAACACAGACACCTACCATTCGCCGAACAATTACCTAACGATTCTGGCACTCCTTTATAGTGTATGCCACGTTCTATCATTACACATCTTAATGTGGTGAGATAAAGCATGGAGCGTATGGTTATTAGCATGTGTTATTGTAATTAAATGTATCTGCCTTTTGTCATTTAAATCGTATTTATTGCATTCAAAAGTATCAGTAATTTTAAAGGCCACATATTAAACGATGTATTGCCTAAAGTGCAATATAGTATTATAGAAGTTTTGTGTGTACACCAATGGTATGACATTTGGCCATTAATAACGATATTGTTGACTTTGTAATGTTGAGTGCATATCACATACCTATCCTCAACTATAATTACCCATTGGTAATATTCAAACAACCACTAGATTCAATACTCAGATGAAAAGATAAACCTATAATACGCAAAGTCTATTAATGTCTTGTAGTTTAATGCAGTCACGTGCGCTTGTCAGTGGTGTGCTTGTTATTGCATGTACTGAATACTCGTACTGGTGCACTCAGTTGCAGGCAGTACACAAACGTAAACAGCCCCATTAATTATATGAGATAAAATAGAAGCTGATAAATATGCATGACACTAAATCGGGATGGTTTAGTTCACGTTTGTAGGGTGTTTCATATTTGGAATATTTGAAAAAGAATCGTGTATCACAAAATGTATGGTTTTGTTTGTGGTTTAGTGTTACCATAAGTATCTATCATGTTTGATATGTTCTATGCACATATATTATGGTCAATGATGCACATAAGCCTGATTATAAGTAATATGATTTACAGTGCAACATTTCCAAGAGAAACACCATTTGGAAGTAGCAAAATTATGTGTTGTTGTTGTTCGTTGAGAGGATATTGCTATAGAAAGGATAAATTTATAGTAAAATCGTGTAGTGGAAAAATCATGACGCTATTCTAGGGAGGCTGTTGCTCAAGAGAGATGTTGTACTGTATGCTTTGTTGCTTGTCTTGATGGTATTGCTGTTGTATGTATGTTGATGTACCTTAGTGTCGGCATTGATAATTTCATGATTATTTAGTCTATGTCGTAATGTAGCAATTTGCATTCGGAAATACGTTTTTTCTGCTGATACTGAAACATTATTGCTGAAATGGGTAATGGCATAAATATTAGAGTTGTTCCCAGCAGTGATTTTCAGAAAACTTATCAGCGAAACTTTGTTTTCCAGGATGACAAATAAGACAAGGATGGGTTTCATTCATTAATTCATTGTTTAGCTGGATATTTTAAGTTATAGACATAACATGACGCCACACTGAACTTTCCGATACGTTTGTACATATGTAAATTTTCTCTCATGTACTATAAAAATTAATCTTAATATGTACAATGACTTACCGCTCGGTCAGATGAATACACGAAGTTCAAGCGGCAAAACGTATTTATTGTGATATTAGAATCACTTTGCATGCCACGATTTAATGATAATATACGTTTTATATTAGTAGATAATATATATATACTATTATCAATGTTATGTTACATTCCATGATCACAAAATTATTCATCGCGTACTATTGTACTGCATATGGGCATGACACTGTACAGTACCATAATCCGTGCTGAGCTTAAAGGATTGAAACATTGCAGCCAGTTACCGATGGGGTATATGCAATGAATTGGGGATGAGGCGTTTTTATTTTCCTCATGATATGGATCTTCAGTTATTAATCTGTCACTCACGTATAGCCGATATATGATACGGAATAGCATTTGGTTCAATGCTGGTGTTAGAGGAACGAATTGAACGAATTCTAAGAATGTCGTCTAATGAAGCTATATTGAGACCAATGTCACTAAGTTGATTTATTATCTCACTATTATTTAGAAAAATATATCAGGGTAACTTTTTGTGTCATTAATCAACCTGGTACCATCACACAACACTTCGTCTGTCTGGTTCCCGAAACTATCTGACAACAGTAGGGATGATTTATTATTGGTCATCCAATTTAAAGCTTGAAAATCAAAGCATTGGCATGCATTGGGTTATTACTAGTATGTTGATAAAGTCTGGTTTCAAAGCATGAAATGTAATTTTTGATTTTATACATGTTCGCCCTCAAGCCCCTAATTGTTTGATAAATGTTTTCAATTATCATTTATATAAAGTATCGTCCCATATATATTAGAACGTGATGTTGTCAAGCTTACACTATAGATTATTATTTGAAACACAAATATTGAATCACTTGTCATTATACGTTTTCTATTTCTTAATCTACGTCCTTATATTTTTGTGGTTTAGCATCGCATCAACAGCTAGTGTCATTTTAGCTACTTTCAGCCTTTAACGATATTGGAAGATCATAGAGACGAAACTCTCGGTAAAATCTTTAACATTCCATAAGTTAACTGGACAGCACCTCGATTGACATATACAATATTGTCTTGGATTGAATTAGAACTCACAACGGTAACGAGCTTGTGATCACTAGTCCGATATCACAACCACACGTACTCGGAGGCCTCTGGCAATACTTATAATTAAGGAAGTCAAGACCACATTGTTCCAGATAATACAAAGATATTCAAAATTATTTTAAAGTTGAGTTACAGTATCAATACAAAAGTAAATGCCATATAAAGAGTTCTGTTGATATTTAATGAATAATGAAATGCATTGCTTTCTTTAATCCCTATTCTTAATCCCGCATTTTTACTGTCATCAAGCGTTAGAAATTCTCTTACTTGTGGTAAGGGATGAAAGTTAATTAGTTTCAGGAAAATTAATAAACAGAGCATTAATTTCTCTTTAATTTAACTGTTATTTACCAGTGCTATTTTTTAAATAGACCAAGGCCAATAACAAGTGCCCAGATGTTAGTTTGGTCAACCGAACGTGTATTGCACGAGTTTATGAGTCAAGTCAGTCGCTCAGCGTTAGGCAGTCGATCAGTGCGCATGATTCTTAAAAGAAACTTTGATTATAGATTAACAATTTAACATGTCATTGAACTATGACATTCTTAATGAGTTCATTGTCCGTGGGTTTTAGAATTAAGAATGCATGATAAACCGGTTTACATGACTGTTCCCCAAGCGTTAATTCAGAACTTAAATTTGTATTGAAAGTGTGGTCGCTGTTTGAGTTATTGTTGAAATTAAAGATCGTAAGCAGCATGATGGGAAATTATTTTAAGTAACGGAATAGAAGTGCACGAACACAGAGTTTATTGTTTGTTTGAGTAGAATAAATATGAAATAAAAGGAGTGTCCAGATTTTGAAATGTACATCATTTATCTGGATGGTCATTGAAAGAAGTAGTTGGGTGGTACATTCTGGAATCACGGTCATAGGACGATGGTTCTTCTTTACAGTAAAGTCTAAGTTGAACTTCATGCAAAAGAAAGTACTATGTGAAGTATGCTTGCTCTGTAAGTTTAATGTTACCAATGTAGCGCATTGATATGCAGTGCAACCTCTCCAAAGGTGCAATCCTCTCTTGCGCAGAAGCCTTCCTTCAACAACAACATGTTTTTTCCCAACCGTACGATTTCTCTATTAATTAAACCTCTCTAATGTTACGACCTCTCAAAAGCAACATATTTTTGCTTCTCCCAAAGGGCATTGCTTTGTAGAGGTTGCATTGTATTATATCTTACATCCGTTTGATTATCAATTAAAGCTTCAATTCCACGAGTAATTTCTTATGAACGAATTTAATAATGCAGACGAATGAATAGGGATGTAAATAGTATACATATGGCAGCTAAAGTTTTATTTGGTGTCCTTTGCAAATATTGTCAATGAACAGAGTGATTTACAGTGACATTCTCCCAATAGATCTTGACCGATAACCGAGAAAAACTATACTTGCCTCTTGATGCGTACTCTATGTCGCTAAGCCTTTTTAATCACCATTTGTATAAAGGAAACAAACAAGATTCGTCTGTCGCCTGAATTGTTATTTATTAGTTTTCTGGGACGTACGTGACTTGGGATGTTTACAAACAGTCCAAACACACGAATAGTGAGTAAAACAGAGTGATTTAGCCTGATTTATGTTGATTGCGAACAGAACATTATGTTACGATAAACAAGTTGGAAGTACGATTGATTGATTAACATGCATTATAAAGTTTCATAAACGATCCGATGCGGTGCTCTACGATATACCGTGTTTTGTCCTCTTCTTTTGTATAAGGTGTTACGTACTAGTATTGGACAGAGTTTCGGTTTGGCCTGGATAACCCGGTATCTTGGCGAAGGTGACATTCCTTGTATGTATTTCATCTATGAATCTTATTTGATCTTAAAGTTCATACGTACATGTAAACATATTGATTTGCGCTCTATGTCAATTTGCCAACAATAGTAGGGAAACATACAGACAGTTCTGATTCTTCCAAGACTCCTGTTATATCTTGATACGTATACCTCATTGCAGTTATTAAATCTGATGTACGAAAACATATTGATTTGCGCCGAATGTCAATCACACAAGAGCAAGACACGGACAATTCAGAATCGGCAATATAAATGAAATACAAGTCATTTTAAGAACATTACGTATAATAAAATGAAGGAACGTACAACTCAGATAGAAGTGGGCTCATAGCAGCATTGGATCTGTTAAACTGGAACATTGAACAGCAATAAAGCCTCGTACCGGTATTGATTCGAGTGTTTATGTCATACATATCTATTTTCGTGCAGCAAGTATATCATAAACAATTCATGAAATGATATAACATCTAATCATACAATATAACTTTTAATATTTATAGAAAGTTACATATTAAAAGTGTCATTTGATTTACATCAAAGTACTTTTAAAATTGTTACTTGTCATGTGTAAAGGCTCAGTATTATATAAACCACATGCGATTCTGGAATCCTAGAGTAGTTTCTGTCTCATTTTCGTTTCACTTTGTGGACAGCTTTAATTTATAAAATAGCCCGTGTGTGTCATAAAATATATGCCTCGCCATTAACTGTCTACCAATGTGTTAATATGCTTCAGGCTTGTAAAACTGGACTGATGTTGTTTTGGATTTAGAATGCAAAACAGATGTTGCTGGCTGCATTGAAATTGTAAAGCAGATGATGCTGCAATAATAATATGTATACATTGACATTCAATTTCAATGGTATTGCACATTACCATTAGAAAATGCACAATCCACTGAGGTTACTGTACACTATAAATGAATATAACAAGAATATCCTTACTTGCCCACCATCAAATGTGTCCTTTCGATATGACATTGTTCTGTTATCTTCAAACTCTATTCTTTATCCACGATTACATTATAATTATGAGAACAATCATTATTGAAGTAAAAAGATTTACATTTTATGTTTGATAATAGCAGACGCAGACGGAAATGTTGCATTGAACGCAATCGATATATTGCAATCGTAGTATTTTATCCCATTCCAATACAGATGCAACAAATGCCGCCTTCAGTCGTATGTTCTATATATAACACGAAATTGCAATTAATAGCAGTATAGAATGTCTGAACGGGTGCTTGAAACACACCCAGAGGCAAAGGCATTAGCAATTGTGTTGTTTTATTAATCCAATTTCCAGTAATAACGTGCAATAAGGTTTCATCTATTGTCTGACTGGTAATTCCGGCAATCAATTATAAACCTGGGAACAACTCGTTGCATGAATGGTAAATTACGCATTTGATATTTTCCAATAGTTATATCATTCCACCAAAGCCTATTTTATGTTTGACCATGTCTAATGTGGTGAATAAATATAGTAACAAAATAAAACAAATAGTATTTTTGACTTACAAGTGTACCTTTACCTGATGTTGCATAAGATGCTAAAATTTACTTGGTAATGTTTACCAAATTTTGGGGTCTTGTTGATATGTATCACCGCTATAAAAGAGTGTAGTGGTGTAATGACTAAACTGTTATTTTCATAACAAAAATCCCGTTTGGAGTAAATCATGTGTTTTATAGACTGTATCATCGTTCGAGAGGCACAAACTTATGTAATTAGAATCATATTATTAAAAACAAAGAAGAGCTAAATTATGTGTGCGTTCCCAATGTCATTGTCCACTTCCTTGTATTTGTGGCGTTGTTTGCGTTCTAATTATATGCAGTTTGAAAAGTAGATTTTAATTATTTCCTTAATATTCTATCAAAACATTGAGTTTTTTTCCCAAATACTTCCTTTATTTACGGGTGGTATGTTAAGTTTACAGTCGTCGGTGGAGATGTTTTGGTTAGGGTTTTGAATACAATTGTTGGAGTAAAAAAGGGCCTTGATCAACTAGTATGCTGCTTTTTCTTACTAAATAGTTAAACAAAGCCATTTCACCGATAAGATATTTTGAACGGATGAATATTCAAGAAATTACACCAGTTTCCTAGCATTGCGAGTACAGAATACTTAAGTCACAAGTAATGCGAAGTGTCATAAAATGTATTCTTGGAGAAGGGATAACCAATATATTTTAATTACACAGCCCTGCAGGTTAGAACGAATTTCTTCAATATTTATACATCGTTTCCACATTCATCATACTACTGTTTAAGTTCCTAAACGCTTATCTTGCAATTTAACAAAAGTATCTGTTTTGCTTTCTGAATGTTATCTTCATAATAAATGCTTACCAGAAAGAATGAACAGTAGTGTCTCGAGAGGTAGCACAGCTTTCCGGATTCATTAACCTGCCTATACAATAGTTTGTAATTGTAATATACGTATGACTTTTCAAGTGGAGAGCTTCCGTTGATACATGGGAACATTGTATTACAACGATCGAACGATGTACGACAGACGAGTGACATGATACACTATTTAGCAATTGTCATTATAAGGGTTGAAGATATCCGTAAGCGATACGATTCATTGACGTACCATTTACTCTGCATATTCCAACATGCGTTGTAAACAATTCTTAATTGTTAGTCAATAATGCTTTGCAAGCATTCCTAACCCTATAGAGGGTTATCTACATAAAGTTTGTATTTAGTTTTTTTGTTCCGAATCTTTGTTATGTCTTCCAGTTAAAGCAGAAAATGGTTATTTATTTACACAAATATTATCTTATTTGTTGCCCAATAATTGTGATTGTTTATTTTAATCAAGGTAAATAGTAGTTTCTTGAGAATACGAATAGCTTCAGTTACAATCCCGGTCCAGAAATGTGAATATAGTCACAACCTTCACTCTCCGGTTGCGACGGAATTTTGTTTCTGAGAAAAAAATGGTACGTGATAAGACGATAAATAAGGAAACCGTCACTTAAGCAAAGCCTTTGAATTATTCCAAAAAGTATGTGATAATTTAATTTAGCTATTTTACCAGGGTTTTGAACTATTGCTTTAATAGAATTACCTTGTCAAGGGAATATAAATTCTTACTATCTTTATGAACACATTTAATGACTTTATAAATCACGTATAACGCTACTTTGTATGCAGGATGAAAATTTCAAATATTATTAAAATCTTCGATGCTTAAATGAATACAAGATGAGATACATAAAAGTCAGTTGCGTGTTATTGAAATACCAGTACACCCATGATAATGTTCGCCCATGTACATGTGTAACCATACATGTATTGAACGCCACATAAAAATGTTCATGTTTGTTGTCACAAATGTCCTCAAGGTAACGAATAAACCAACGTATGTTTAACGTCAATCTCTCTACAATATCTAATCCAGATGAGTAGATGTATATCAAATCACAATTCGTCAATATTTTCGTGACAAAAAATGCACGTAAAAACACAGGACATTCACTTTTGATGTACATCCATTAAAGACCAAATTCTTAATTGAAATTTGTAGCTGTCCAAGAACTACACGTAAAAGAATACACGTAAAAAACATAGAATAATTATTCACTTTTTGATATTCATTCATCAAAGACCAATTCTTAATTGAAATGTGTAGATTTCCTACTGATATTCAAATGAAAGTTTGTGCATTGAAATTGTACATTAAGTTTTCATAGCAGGCTTTCTGTCTCGGAGACAATCATCATTCCTCTCGTAGCGCTACAGAAATTCAACAGAAATTCGATTCCAGATATATGTGTTCCAAATAATTGTTTCAAGTAACATAGAACATCGGAATTGATATTTACAACAGTTGAAATATAGACTGAGTACCGTGTTTTATCAGGAACACTCAAATTCAGCCAAGGTCAAAATAAGAAATAAGTAAGAATTTAAGACAGCTAAATCAGTTTTCGAGTCATTACCAATTCATGCTATGGACCTACCTTTGCAAAACTGTCTCCAATTCCACATGGTATGTCCCTTTCAGTTTAGAATTGACCTAAGTTGTATATGAGTAACAAACGCAGAACATAATACTAACAACAATGGGTACCCATACATTTATTACAATCGTAATGCTTTTGAGAGGCGTCTTGCTTAAAGAGTGGTTTTGAATGTTTCGTAGTTATTTATGAACGAAAATCACAGGTGTTCATCCTTCTGTTGATCTGGTAGCCCTTATAGTAATTGTTGTAAAAAGTGAAAGTAAGACATACGTGGTGTACGCGTCCAATCACCTCTTGATTTTATACATCATCGCCTTGTGATCTTTCTCCCTAGACGTTAATTATCAATTTTTTAATGTGTCACCGACCTTCAGATACTAAATCAGTTCTTCAAGACTCCTTTTGGTGAATTGGAGATTGTTTGTATGCTTTCCTATTAAAGAATTCCATTTCATTTTTATACATCGACCTCAATGTAATTGTTAAATCTGATGTAAGTAAATCTATTGATTGGTGCTGTATGTCAATCAAATAGTAGTAAAACGCAGGCAATTCAGATGCGGCACTATAAATATATGCCTGGACTCTATTTAAGAATATTTTAATATCAATAAGGACCTTACAACTAAGATGAAACTTGATTTTTTGTACCATTATATCTGTCAAGATAGAACATTAAACAATAGAAAGCCTCATACAGGTATTGATTAAAATATTTATGTCATAAATACCCTTTTCGTGCAGGAAGTAGGTCATAAAATGATATAACACATATTCATATGCTACAGCTTTTAATATTTATAGAAAGTTACATATTAAAAGTGTCATTTGATTTACTTCAAAATAATTTTAACATTGCTACGTGTAAAGTATTGAGTGTCAGTAGTATATAAACTGCATGCAATTCTGGAGCAGTTTCTGTTTACCAATGTGTTGATATGCCTCATTTTTGTAAAATATGACTGATGTTGTTTTGGAATAAGATTGCAAAACAGGTGTTGCTGGCTGCATTGAAATTGTAAAGCAGATGCTGCTGCAATAATATCAATACATGTACATTCAATTTGAATGGTACTGTCCATTACTTGTAAAAAATGCACAATCCACAAATGTTACTGTACGCTATAAATGAATGTAACAATAAATTTATTATTCACTTGCCCAACATCAATTGTATCCTTTCGATATGATATTTCAAACTGAATTTTTTAAACACGAATACAATAATGATAAGAACGTTCATTATTGAAGTCAAAAGATGTACATTTTATGCTTAATAATAGCAGACTTAGACGGATATTTTGCATTGCATGCAATCGATAAATTACAATCGTAATATGTTATTCCATACCAGTACAGATGCAACAAATGCCACCTTAGGCTGAGGTTCCATTAATAACACTAAATTACAATTGATAGCAGCATAGTATGTCTGAACGGGTGCTTCCAAGCACACCCCAAGGCAAAGGCATTGGTGATGTGTTTTACTAATCCAGTTCCACTTAATTTAACGTGCAATAAGGTTTCATCCATTGTCTGTCTGGTAAATTCAGCAATCATCTGTAAACCTGGAAGCTTACTCGTTGCTTGACTAGTAGCTTACACATTCGATTTTTTACCAATAAAGCCATATCATTCCGTCAAAGCTTATTTGTATTTTGACCGTGTCTAAAGCGATGAATAAATGCAGTAACACCTCACGTTTACCGCTACTGGGTTTAAACGACAAACCAAAAACCAGGGTCATTTTGGGACTTTGTTCCTTCAATAGTGGATGAAGACCCACACATTCGACTAGTTTGAACCAGCGGCCTTCCATGAGCCCACGGGATATCAACCCATGGTCATGAGCCATTGCAAGCCATTGCCATTGTATACAATAAGAACGACACCGCGGAGACTAAAGATTTCACTTAGCGATCACTTCTGTATTAAAAGCTATCGCAACATGGAAAGCACTTATGTTCGGATCATTTTCAATTTTCCTCAGTAAAACTACCCAATATAAAAACTGACATAATTATTTTGTCCAAAATGTGGTCATTAAAATGCTTCAATGGCTATGGTTTAAAATAATAATCACACACTCATGGCCGCTGTGAGTTCGAATCACAACGGAAACAAGGAAGTCGGAGGTTTTAATAATGTTTACATTGCAACCTCACCAAAGAAACACCCTTTTAGAGTAGCAAAGTTATGTTGTTGATGAGAGGTTGTTGCTCTAGAGAGGTTAAATTGATAATCGTGCACAAAGTATGCTGTTGTTGATGGGAGGTTGTAGCCAAAGAGAGATCCGCTCTAGAGAGGTTGTACTGTTTCGAGAGAAACGATATTTGATAAGACGATAAATAAGGAAACTGTCACTAAACCAAGCCCTCCGTAATATTTCAAAATAAGTATGTGTTAATTTACTATTATAGCTGGACTTTTAAATTAATAGAATTACCTTGTCAAGCGAATATAAATTCGTATTATCCTTATGAACACATTTAATAACTTAATAATTCACAAATAATGCTACTTTGTATGTATAATAAAAAAAAATACAATACTATTAAACTCGTCCTGCTTTCATGAATACAATATGAGATGCAGGCATAAAGAGTCACTTGCATGTTATTGGAACACCAATGCAACCGTTATAATGCCCTCCAGTGTACATGTGAAGCACTATTGAACGCATGTTCATGTTTTTGTTACAAATATCCACAAGGAAAGGAATATACCAACGTATGTTTAACGTTTCTCTACTAATTTTATTCCAGACCGGTGTATATTGGTAAAGTCACAAATCGTCAATAGTTTCATAGCAATAATTGATATAAAAAACACAGAACATTCAATTTTGATATACTCCCATCAAAGACCAAATTCTGAATTGAAATTTGTAGGTTTACTACTCACCTGTCCAAGTCAGTCGCGACAATCACAAAGACTGCTTCTTCTGTATGGTATAATGCGTAAGATAGGTCTTTGGTTGTTGATATTATGCATATGTCGAGGAAGGTGACATTTCTGTATGTACATTTACCCCAAGAATCCATTTCGTATCAACATCTTCATTTGCAGCGTCCTCAATCCTATCCATTACATTCAAAACTTCTAGTCATTCTTTTGTGAGCGACACAAGAGTGTTTGTTTAAGTTTGTGGTTTCTCTTTATTAAAGTGGAAAATTGTGCAGCAAAATGCTGAATACAAACTGTGCATTAAGTCTTCCTGTAGGGCTTTCTGTCTCGGAGACCATCAAAGTCACTCTCCTGGCGCTACAAAATTAAACAGAAATTCTATTTTAAAGATATGTGTACCAAATGATTATTTTAAGTATCATTGAACCTTGGAATTGATATTGTTACAATTGAAACAGACTGAGTACCGTGTTTTGTCAGTAATACTGAAATTCAGCAAAGGTCGAAATAAGTAAACATTTAAAATAAATGTTTTTTTCAAATAATTACGAATTCATGCCATGGACGCACCTTTGCAAAACTTTGTCCAAGTCCACACAGTTTGCCATCAGTATGTCATTGTGTTAATTTATGTCATTTTAAAATTGAACTTATCTTTACTTGCACAATAAAGACAGAACATGGTGCCAAACCAATCGTAACCCATACATTTAATACAATCGTACTGCGTTTGAGCGGTGTATTGGTTCAATTGATTTTTAAATTGCTGTAAGCGCTGGCGGTTTTCAATTCAATCCATTTGTCTAGATGTTTGCTTTGTAAGGATGTTATACGTATAAATGGTTCATGTCTTGTCTTGACAAATGAATATGAACGGAACACAAATGTGATTATTCTTCAATTGTTCAAAATGCAAGAATGACAATAGTGGTGTTTATGTTCAATCACCTCTTGAATTTATATATCATCGCCTTGATCTTTCTCCTTAGACGTTATTAAATGTGTCACTGAAATTAATTTCATAAATCAGTCCTTCAAGTGGGTTGATGCCATGGAATACTAAAGCTTCTTTAAATGTCTGAAATGTCTAGTATTTGTTCTAATCTATATAGCGTCGTACAATTCACAGAAAACACTTTAAATGCGGCACAAGATGACACAATTATAAAATTGGAAATAGTTTGCTTAAGAAATCTGGAATGAAATAAGTACTATTATGGTTATCTAACAAAAAACAGTTCCTCGAATTAAATTGAACGAAATATGTCCCAGTTGGTATTGATATGGATTTTGACCAGAACGGAAATGATTGATACTTGCAATTAGTTTAACATAATTTTATAATAGCAAAATTGTTACGATCTTGTATCATAAACCTAACGCTTTAATAACGTTGGAACCAATGACTACCCATATAAATCATCCCATCTTAAGACATTAAAGCGATATTATATGTGACTGGTGTGACATTTGTCTTATTATATTATCTGAAATGTTTCAATAGTTCGTGTCGTGTTGTACTTCCCAACATTCAATTATATTATTTTGTTAGATAGAGACAAATTAGTCTGGGTGTTATCATGGGATATTTTCATGTACCATTGATGATATTACAACTTGAAACAATAAATATATCATCATCAAAATTACAATCGAACTTGGCACCAATGTCAGTGCTCAGAGACCAAAAGGTTCCCATTCATAAGTTGTATATAAGATATGATAATATAATATTATGTGGACTGGTTACCGTACTTTTGAGTGGTCACTCGGTTTGCTGAATGCTGAAGCTTCATACTATTGCATTTGACTGGATCCAATGTTTAAAATATCATTAGAGGAAGGTCGCATTTGTCACTTTTGAATGGTTTATGTATTTTTAAAGTTATCTGAGGAAGTTCCTATTTTTACAATTTACGTTCTCTATAAATCCTGGTATCTGCACGCACATCTCTTTCTTAATGTATCTGGCTTGGATGTGAGGTCAAATCAAGTTTCACCAATTTATAGATTAAAAAACTAAACCATAATTACGGACTAAAATAAACCCACTGTACAAAGTACAATGCAAGTAAATTTAAACAATTATTACATTTGATTGGTCTTCTATAAACCAATATCGCACGTACTTTACAAATGTTTGAGCAGCGATAACTACTCTGTATATAAGAATATATTACAACAAATAGCCTTAAAATCACTATAAATATATAATGTAGGGAACCATGTCTCAGTTTTTATAACGTCCTCGGTTCGTTAGATACTTGACTTTAAAGGAATTCCGTACCCGAAAACCCGCTGTTTATTACGTAATACGCCATAGATAAAAAATGAAAACAAGTATCAACATTCTTAGGCACATTTCCCTAGATTAACATTTCCGCTACAAAATAACGAAAACCGCTTTGAAATCCGTCATCTAATAAGACGGCAATGTTAATTCGAAAATGACACTACTGTGTTTTTAAGCTGAGTAATTAACAATAGATATTTAAGTGTCGGATCATTATCGTCTAATGAAATCAACGAATTTGACGCACCCCATTCAATTTTGATAGCCAATCAAAATCACTAATGTTTACGGTTCAATAATTGAACCCAAGCCCAGGTTTGATGTCTAGTTTGAGATTTTATAACGCATTTTGGCCATTAATGAATTTATAGTATCATATCGTACCAATACAATGCACATGTTTAACGTTTATAAGGAATCTCGATAAAGGGGTGCAGTATTTTACCGCAATAAAACACCTTTTTTAGCGTTCCGTTAGAATATTTTGTTTAAAGTATGATATTTAATCTTTGTAAATAACGTAAAATATCATTTTACGTTATTTTAGCGATTTTAACCAAGCCGGATACGTTAATCACTTTATCATCTTTATAAAATGAACACATTTTCCAGGAGAGGAGAAATGTTTTACATAAGATATAAGATTTAAATACATATAGACAATGTAAGTTACTTTTAAGGTAAAATGTCTGGCGACGACTATAAATGTATTTGAGTACGGCTCATCATTTCATCATGTTTCTTTTCCATTTCAGAGTGACGGTCAGTATTTTTAAACATTACTTATAACTTGAAGGATAACTCATTATTGTCAAAATTTGTTGTCAATGCGGGACTAATTGTGTGTTAGGGTCGTTATTTCATATGGCAGCCATGTGTTTTAAAATGATTATCCGGGTATTTAATGACTTTGTTCGTGACAATCTGTAGTAGTTGTATGTTGAGCTGGTAATCAAGTTGGCTTTATAGTACGGTCTGATTCATTATATTCCATTGTCAGTACTTTCTTTTGCATGGATTTATTTTTATAGTATAATAATCGTTTGCGCATTGATGGGTCTTTGTGAGTTAATGTTTTCAAAGATACAGCGCGACCTCTCCGAAGCAACACCCTTTTGGAGTAGCCAAATCATGCTGTTGTTGATTGGTTGTTGCTCAAGAGAGGTTAAGTTAATAGTTAAATCGTGTTGTTGGAAAACAATAATGCTTTAGTTGATGTGAGGTTGTTGCTCAAGAGAGGGCCGCTCTGTAAAAGTTGCACTGTATTTGTTAGGTGTAGCTAATCGGTCAGTTGTTTTCTGTGCTTCCTTTTATCTGAATATCTGCCATGGTGCAACAGACATATCGATGTTCCGGACTACAGTACATCGTAATACAATTATTGTACTGAAAATGACAATTATTAGAAGACATGTGAAATTCAGTATCCTTATGTCTTAATATCATACAGAACTAGTTTTATTAAAGAGTACAATAAATTGTCATTTGATATGATTATCTAAACTTTATTGCGATAGGAAACAGAATTACAAAGAAATGAAAATGTACGAGCGCGCCAATATAACCAATTATATATTATGATCATATTTTGAGTCATGGATCTTGTGTACGGATATAAGACATTTAGGACAAGAATCCTAGTGCGCAATCTGTTCTCCTTAAGTTTTGTGTAGTTTATGTACTAGTTCATACTTATCTGATAAGCTGAACTTATAATTTACTAGTATATTTAATCTATCAAAATGATACATGGCATAAAGGCCATTTAAATATATATATATACATGTTTGTATATGCATAATGGATAACCATGTATATTCTTAAGGTTTTTTTTTTGTTTTGGGGTAAAATATTCTTCGATCCAAAGTGTTTGATGTAAACATTATTGACTGTTTTGTAAAAATAATATTTACTTATTCAACATAATGCAAATTAAGATGATATCAAAACCATGCCATTTGGAACGAATTAAACCAGTTCCCCTTATTCCAAACTATTTATGATATTTTATTACATGAATGTACAATGAGCCAAAGTTAGATTTGTCTTTTGCAATGTGTTTTGTTGCGATATAATATGTAATGTTTTATAGTACATCCATTCAAGTATACGACATGCAATTATACAATTCTCTCAACTGACAAATCTGTCTGAAGCTCCCGAAATATTTACATTGAATTAATGGCTTTATCCTTGACTATATGTGCATAAGACCTGAATGTGGTGGTTGCTATTTGTAGTAGGTTAATAGACTAGTTTTGGTGCCAGGTTTAGACAAGCATTCAGACAATGATGTCTTTACTGGATTCTAGCTTCGATATGGTGTCATCTGACATATGTTGTAAAATTGTCATCCACCATCTACATAATAGATAAAATCAGTTCTCACATTATGAACTGAATTTCGTATAAAATGTTTATGCAAAATATTTGATAAACTTTCCTTGCAACTAAAATAAGACAAGTAATTCTAAGTACAGCACAGCCTCTCCAAAGCAACACCCTTTTGGAACAGCAAAGCTATGTTGTTATTGAGAGGTAGCTGTTCTAGAGACGCATTCCATTAGTGTGCGTGTTGAGGTATTTACGGAAACTAATTTCGCCCGGTATTATTAATTTGATCATTCAAAGAAACAGTGTACCTCATTATTTGGATGCTGTACGGATGGATCAATCCACCCTTCCGCCAGTCCATTAAAAGAAACATAGTCACATGATATTACTAGAAGAACATGTTTTTGCATAACTAAACACACTTCGTTCGATCCTTTTTCCAAGTGTCCTAGTCCATTTCCAGTAGCAGCCATAAATAAAACAATGCTTATGACAAACTTGCCTGGCGTGCATAAAGATAGAGAAAGTGGTACGGTGTTTCCTCTTGTGTATTAGTTATATTTTGGGTTTGGCGGTGTAAGCCAATAACTTAGCGAATGTATGATCTTTGTTTGCTTTTCATCTATTAATCATATTTTATCTTAAAGTGTATACATACATCTAATTGCAATTATCAAAACTGACGTACGTAAACTTATTGATTTGCGCTGAATGTCAATCATAGAGCAAACTACAAACAATTCAGATGCGGCATTATAAATGAATGCCGTGATTTAAAATACTATCAGTGAAATGAAGGAACTTACAACTAAGATGAAACTGGGCTCATGGTAGAATTGGACCTGCCAAGATATAGAACATTGAACAATAAAAATATGAATACCGATATTGATTAAAGTATTAATGTCATAAATATCTCTTTTTGTGCCGCAAGTAGGTAATATAAAATCCATGATATAATATTACATCTATTCATATGATATACCTTATAATATTTATAGAAAATTACTTATTAAACGTGTCATTTGATTTACTTAAAACAACTTTTGAAATCGTTACTTGTCGGGTATAAAGTTTCAGTATTATATAAACTGCACACGATTCAAGAACACTAGAACAGTTTCTGTCTCATTTGTGTTTCACTTTGTGGACAGCTTTTATAACATATCGCGTGTGTATCATAAAATGTATGTCTCGTCCATGAACTATGTCTACCAATGTGTTGATATGCCTCATGCTTGTAAAACAGGACTGATGTTGATTTGGAATGAGATTGCAAAACAGGTGTTGCTGCATTGAAATTGTAAAGCAGATGATGCTGCAATAATAATATGTATAGATGGACATTCAATCTCAATGGTATTGCACATTACCATTAGAAAATGCACAATCCACTGAGGTTACTGTACACTATAAATGAATATAACAAGAATATCCTTACTTGCCCACCATCAAATGTGTCCTTTCGATATGACATTGTTTTGTTATCTTCAAACTCTATTCTTTATCCACGATTACATTATAATAATGAGAACAATCATTATTGAAGTAAAAAGATTTACATTCAATGTTTGATAATAGTAGACGCAATAAAAGTATTTATACATATACATTCAAGTTGAATGGTATTGTACCTTACTTGTAGAAAGTGCACAATCTACTAAGGTTACCTGTACACTGTAAATATATGTGACAAGAATTTCTTCACTTGCCCAATATCAAATGTGTCCTTTAGATATGAAATTGTTATTCTGTAATCTTCGAACTCTATTCTTTATCCACGAATACAATAATAATGAGAACGTTCATTATTGAAGTCAAATGATTCATATTTAATGTTTTATGATAAAATACGCAGACGGACATTTGCATTGAACGTATTCGATAAACTACAATCGCAGTATTTTCTGCCATTCAGATATTATAACACGAAATTGCAATTAATAGCAGTATAGTATGTCTGAACGGGTGCTTGCAAATCCACACCAAGGCAAATGCATTAGTAATGTGTTTCATCAATCCAATTTCTAGTAATAACGTGCAATAAGGTTTCATTAATGTTCTGTCTATTAATTTTAGCTATCAATTCTAAACCTGGGAGCATACTCATTGCTTGAATTGTAACTTACCTCACGTTCACTGTCACTGTGGTTTAACGACTCACCAATAACCAGGGCCATTTGGCGGCTTTCTTCCTTCACTAGTAGAGGAAGACCCGCTTACGTACACCTGGTTAGAACCATAGACCTTTCATAAGCTAGCTAGACAGCTACCACCCAGGTAAACTTTGTCACTCGTGGTAATGAGGGGTTAGTAATTTGTAATCAGAGTAGAACATAACCGTTAGACAACGGGGTTTAAATCTTCACATTTGCGACCATTTTCATAATATTATAAAGACCATCACATTATGATACGCACTTACCTTCGGACTGTTTTTCAAATTTCATAAGTATCGAAACTACCCAATATAAAAACGTCCAAAATGACGGTCAGTTTGAGACTACGGTGGCTATGGTCTCTGAATAATAACACCAAGCCCGTGACCGCTGTGTTCTCAAATCATACCGTGAGTCAGAAAGTTGAAGGTTCTGATAATGTATATCGGGAAAGTCACCAAATGTCCTGCCTGGCCATACCTTTAACCCCTGAAAAAAGAAAAAAAAACATACCATTTGTTAGTTACTGCGTCACCTTTTTAGACGTTGTATAAGATACTGACATCATCTTGGCTTTCATCATATTCGGGGTTCTTGCTGTTATATATCACCACAATAAAAGAATATAGTGTTTTAGTGACTGACTTTTTTCTTAACTCGGAAATAAATCCTGTTTGGAGTAAAACAAGTGCTTTATAGACTGTAGCATCGTACAAGACACACACTTAATATGTACTTATAAGCAACATATTGAAGATAATCAGTAAAAACTAAATTATGTGTGTGTTCCAATTTTCATTTTCCACTTCCTTGTATTTGCGTTGTCGTTTATGCTCTCATTATAAAAATGGTTCGTACAGGCATGAAGTAGATTTTAATTATTTCCTTAATATGTTATCAAAAGTCCCAGTACTTCCTTTGTTTTCAAGTGGTACTTTATGTTTATTGTGCAGATATTTAGCTCTTATTTATACGACTGATAGTTGGGTTAGGACACTATGTTAATCTCGGAAACACCTCTAAATGTGCTGCGTTGTTTTACTGAATAGTTAAACAAAGCTTTTGCGTCGATACGATGTTTTAAACTGATTAATATTCATATAACACTTTGGTTTTCTGGAATTGTATTAAACACAAAATATACTAGTCATATGTAATACGAAGAAGGAAACTGACTACTAGTATGAAAATTACTATGGACCCTGCATGTAATACAGATTTCTTCCAATGTCTATTATTTATTCTTCAATATAACCTAACGTGGCGATTTTTCTATTGGTTAATAAGTTTTTATGCATTGTATTATACAATTTTACAAAATGCTCTGTTTTGTTTTCTGTTATATTCATTATAAATATTTACCAGCAGGAATATGCAGTAGTCTATCGAGAAATAGCACATCTTACCGAATTCATTAACCTGTCTATATCATAGCCAGTAATTGTATAATACCGAATATGACTTGGGAAAATCTGAAACTTCTGAAAACCTAACTTTTCAACTATTCCCATAGGTGGCTTGTACTCATGTTTCACACAAACAATATATTATTCAACATACAGGTATTCAGTCCAAACCAACAATACCAGCAACAAGTACAGGAAATTTAAGCAGAGACATATTTTTTATTGACCAATTATCGAGCATGGCTGTAATTGAACTTTTCAATTGAAGAGCTACTATTGATATTATAATGATTTCTTACACAAATATTTTCTCTTTGTTGCCCAATAATTTCAGTTGGTTATTTTAATCAGGATAAAGAATAGTTTCCTGAAATACGAATTAATTCATTAACTAAACCTGTCCACCGAGACAACCAGTAATGTGAGTTTTGTCAAATCATTCACACTCGGTTTAAGACGAAAATTTTGTTTCGCGAGAAACGATATTTGATAAGACGATAAATAAGGAAACTGTTACTTAACCAAGGCCTCCGAAATATTTCAAAATATGTATGTGTTCATTTACTATTATACCAGAGCTTTGAATTCTTGCTTTTAAATTAATAGAATTACCTTGTCAAGGGAATATAAATTCGTATTATCCTGATGAACACATTTAATGACTTAATAAATCACAAATAATGCTACTTTGTATGCATAATAAAATATTTAAATTACAACATGTACTATTAAACTCTTCGCTGCTTTCATGAATACAAGATGAGATGCAGGCATAAATAGTCACTTGCATGTTATTGGAACACTAGTGCACCCGTTATAATGTCATCCCGTGCACACGTGTAGCAACATACTGAATGCCAGATCAGCATGTTCATGTTTTGTTACAAATAATCACAAGGAAAGGAACATACCAACGTATGCTTAACGTCTATTTCTATTTCCAGACGAGTGTGCATGTATATTGATAAAGTCACAAATCGCCAACACTTTCATAGCAATAATTGACATAAAAAACACAAATTATTCGTTTTTGATGTACTCCCTTTCAAGACTTGTAAATTTGTAGATTTGCTACTCACCTGTCCAAGAAAGTCGCCGCCATCACAGAGACAGTTTGTTTTCTATTTTTGTTTTGTATGGTCTTGTGCGTATGGTAGGTCTTTGGTTGTTGATGTTATGCATATTTCGAGGAAGGTGGCATTTTTTGTATGTGTATTTTCCCCAATAATCCATTTCGTATCAACATCTTCATTTGCATCGTTCTCAGTCTTATCCAATACATTCAAGAGCTTTTAGTCATACTATTGTGAGCGACACAGGGATATTTGATTAAGTTTGTGGTTTCTCTATATTAAAGTGGAAAATTGTGCAGCAAAATGCTGAATACAAACTGTGCATTAAGTCTTCCTGAAGGGCTTTCTGTCTCGGAGACCATCAAAGTCACTCTCCTGGCGCTACAAAATTAAACAGAAATTCTATTTTAGAGATATGTGTACCAAATGATTATTTTAAGTAATATAGAACTTTGGAATTGATATTATTACAATTGAAATAAATCGAGTAACGTGTTTTGTCAGGAAAACTGAAATTCAGCAAAGGTCGAAATAAGTAAACTTTTGAAATGTTTTTTTCGAATAATTACTCATTCATGCCGTGGACGCACCTTTGCAAAACTGTCTCCAAGTCTACACAGTTCGTCCTCAGTATGTCCTTGTGTTAAATCATTTCATTTTAGAATTGAGCTATTTTTTACTTGAGCAATCAAAACAGAACATAGTGCCAAACCAATGGTAACCCATACATTTAATATAGTCGTACTGCTTTTGAGCGGTGCAATGGTTAAATTGATTTTGAAAGTGTCGAGTGTAAATTACTGCAAGCTCTAGCAGTTTTCAATTCAATCCACTTGTCTAGATGTTTGCTTTGTATGAATGTTTCATGTCTTGTCTTGACAAATAAATATGTTAAAACCAAGATGTCGGTGAACGGAAAACAAAATTAATGTGATTATCCTTCAGTTATTCAAAATGAAAGTATAACAAAAGTGGTTTATGTTCAATCACCTCTTGAATTTATATATCATCGCCTTGATCTTTCTCCTTAGACGTTATTTAATGTGTCAGTGAACTTCAGTTCCTAAATTTGTCCTTCATGTCGGTTAATGCAATGAAATACTCAAGCTTCATTAAATTGTCTGAAATACCTTGAATGTGATCTAATCTATATAGCGTCGTACTATTCACTGAAAAAATTTAAATGCGGCATAAGATGACACAATTATATTAATGAAATTGGAAATAATTTGCTTATTAATAACAAATCTGGAATGAAATAAGTTATATTATGGTTATCTAACGAAAACAGTTCCTCGAATTAAATTGAACGAAATATGTCCCAGCTGGTATTGATATGGATTTTGACCAAAATGATTGATACTTGCAATTAGTTTAACATAATTTTATAATCGCAAAATTGTTACGTGCTTATATCATAAACTTAACGCTTTAATAACGTTGAGACCAATTACTACCCATATAAATCATCTCATCTTAACACATTAATGCGGTGTTATATGTGACTGGTGTAATATTTGTCTTATTATATTATCAGAAATGTTTCAATATTTCATGTCGTGCTGTACTTCCCAACGTTCAGTTATATTATTGTCTTAGATAGAGACAAATTAGTCTGGGTGTTATCATGAGTCATTTTCATGTACCATTGGTGAGATTTCAACTTGAAACAATAAATACATATCACAATTACAATCGAACTTGGCAACATATTCGATGTACATATTAAATACTCTTGAGCAATGTCAGTGCACAGGGATCAAAAGGTTCCCATTAATAAGCTGTGAACTGGTTACCGTACTTTTGAGAGTTCACTCAGTGTGCTGAGGGTTCATACTATTGCATTTGACTGGTTCCAATTTTTCAAAATTCATTAGAGGAAGGTCGTATATCTCACTTTTAAATGGTTTATGTATTTTAAAAGTTATCTGAGGAAGTTCCCATTTTTACAGTTAACGTTCTCTATAAATCCTGGTTTCTGCAGGCACATCTCTTTCTTAATAATTGTCATCTGGATAAAGTGAACAAATGTAGTACAACATTTGCAGGAGTGGACAAAGTTTTACATATGATACAAGGTTTGAATACACATATACGCCTGATTTAAACAATGTAAGTTCCTTTTAAGGTAAAATGGCTGGCATGTTGGACGACTAGAAATGTATTTGAGTACGCTCATCATTTCATCATCTTTAATCAGTTCTTACTTAAATTTCAGAGGGACGGTCAGTGTGTTTAAACATTGCTTATTACTTCAATGATGGGCCAATATTACCTAAATGTGTAGTGTATTTTATACCCAGTCCATTGCGGGACTGATTCTGGGTTAGGGTCGTTATTTAATTAGACTGTCTACCACTTTAAGGTGATTATCTGGGTAACTATCTAAGTAGTTCGTGACAATCAGTATTAGTTGTATGTTGAGCTGGTAGTCAAGTTGGCTTTATAGTACGGTCTGATACATTATTTTCCCCTGTCAGTACTTTTCATTTCATGATTTTATTTTTAATTGTATAATAGTCGTTTGCGCATTGATTTGTCTGTGTGAGTCAATGCTTTCAGAGATATACTGCAACCTCTCCGAAGTAACACTCTTTGATGCTCTAGAGAGGTTAAATGAATAGTTTAATCATGCAGTGGGTAAGGGTAATGCTGTTGTTGAGAGGTTGCTACTCTACAGATGTTACTTAGTCTAGTAAATGGATAGTTAAATCATGCAGTGGGCAAACTCGTGATGTTGAAGGGAGGATGTTGCTCAAGAGAGGGCCGCTCTGGAGAGGGGAGGTTGCACTGTATTTGCTGGTTGTCGCTCATCGGTCAGTTGTTTTCTGTGCTACCTTTTATCTGAATATCTGCCATGGTGCAACAGACATATCGATGTTCCGGACTACAGTACATCGTAATACAATTATTGTACTGGAAATGACAATTATTAGAAGACATTTGAAATTAAGTATCCTTATGTCTTAATACCATACAGTACTAGTTTAATAAATAGTACAATAAATTGTCATTGATAATCTGAACTTTATTGCGATAGGAAACATGATTACAAAGAAAGGAAAATGTACGTGCGCGCCAATATAACCAATTGTAGATTATGATGATCATATTTTGAGTCATTTATCTTGTGTACGGATATAGGACATTGTATTGACGAATCTCAGTGCACAAACTGTTTTCCTTAAGTTCTGTAAAGTTTATATACATAATTTGATAACATATAGATATGCTATCAAATTATGTTGAACAATGGTTACTTAAAAATACAATCAAACTTGTTTACAAAGGTTACTCTTGGGAAAGACATAATTATCATGGCTTTTATTGACATGTGGCCTTTCTTTGGAAGTCATTTTTTTCTGAATAATTAATGACGGTTTTTAAAAAAATGATCTTTATTTACAGGATGGCCTTTAATCGGAGGTGGACGCTCACACGTATTAGATCGTGTATAATCGAATGACTTTACCATATATTCTGAGTATTTATATTTTGGTAGGAATATTCTTCGATCTATAGTGTTTGATGTAAATAAATCGTATATTGTGAACTTTAATGTATTCAGCATAATGAATGTCAATAGCGAATCAAAACACGAACATAGATATTATTCTCTTACTAATATTCTAATACGCTTGACGTGTAAGTATGGTTTTAGATAGTATATTATTTCTACTGATTCAGATAAATATTTCAATACATGACTATACAATGAGCCAAAGTTAGATTTGTCTTTTGCAAGGCGGAGTTACATTTGTTGTGATATAATATGAAATGTATTGTAAGACATCCATTCAAGTATACGACATGCTATTATACAATTCTCTCAGCTGACAAATCTGTCTGAAGCTCCTGAAATATTTACATTGAATTGATGGCTTTATCCTTGACTGTATGTCTATAAGAACAGGATGTGACGGTTGCTATTTGTTGTTAGATACTAGACTAATTTTGGTGCCATAAAAGGAATTTGTAACAAGTTTAGGTAAAACCAAGCATTCAGACAATGATGTCTGTACTGGATTCTAGCCACGGTATGGTGTCATCTGACAGATGTCGTACAATCATCATCTACCGTTTTTATAATGGATAAAATCAGTTATCACATTATGTACTGGCTTTTGGATAAGGTACAACGTATATACGCAAAGTACTTGGTAAAACCTATCTTGAAAAACAAAAAAGTAATTCTAAGTATTTTTGTAGACTAAGAAATTTCAGAACTCCATTAGTTTATGTGTTAAAGTATTTATGGAAACTAATTTCGCCTTGTTCAGTTGATCATACAAAGAAACATTGTTACTCAGTATTTGGATAAAATGTCAGAAAAATGTATGGATGAATCAATCCACCCGCCCTCCAATCAATCAAAGGAACATTAACACTGTCACATAAAAGAAACACGTCTTTCCAACAGTACATGTACTTAACATATTTACGTTCGATTATGTCAATTACAGTCATGAATAGAGTTATGCTTGCCTAATGTGCATAAATATGGAGAAAGTGGTACGAACATATCTTTCAGGTGTTTTAACAAAGTATTTTGTTTCTTTAGTTGCACTTGTTTTACCATAAGTGTAATATACACGTTAACGACTCTGATTAAGAGACATGGTCGATTTTGTTGCGGAATACACACTGCATCCTCTCCAAAGCAACACCCATTGGGAGTAGCAAAAGTATGTTGTTGTTGAGAGTTTGTTGCTCTAGAGTGGTTAGATTTATAGTTAAATAGTGTAGTGGGAAACCATGCTGTTGTTGAAGGGAGGTTGTTGCTTAAGAGATGGATGCTCTGAAGAGGTTTTCTGTACAAATGTCCTTATTTTGAGAAAAATGCAATTTGCATAATTGTATGTAATGCATCACCAGGCAGGCAGTGTCCATATAATGTCAAGGTTTCTTCTGTGAATAATTAAAGCGGTCCATAATCAATCTCAAACGTACACTTGACCGAAAAAAATGACACGCTTATATAACAATGTAGAACGGCCATCTTCTGTATTGGTATCACGTAAATCCATGACTGGTTCACCATGTTCTTATAGAAAGACAGACTGTGTTACATTAGGTTATATCGAACCATAAAAATGCCATAAAACATGGGAGCGGTTTTTATAATTCCCTACGGAAATACGTTTATCTACAACTTGCCAATTTTTAGGCAGAGTTCTAGAGTTCTGCCTACTTACGGGACAAACAATTGACATAAAAGTCTAGGCACGCTCTCTTATCACGCTTTTGTTGATTTGTATTCCAGGAAAGTGTGATGAAACGGAAACATTTTTTAATAACCCTCTCTCAAAATTGTGATATTTATATAATATCGGATTGTACGCCGCACTTGTACTCTTGCCAGAGCTTCGAGTGAAATGATATCACTGTACCCTCGTAATCTAACTCTCCTTAAAGAAATAGAAAACAGTATATCTTTACGCTTCAATGTTTGTACTGCCAATAAAAAGATTGTATTGCATCAATAAATACGCTCAAATAACTTGATACAAGTTATAAAATACGACGGCGCTAACAACAAGTGTTTAATGCTTGCGTTTTATCCTGGTTATAAAATGTAACCAACATTTTTTCCGCCATTTATTCACCCAGTCTGTAAATCCAAGCCTTTATCTGAGCTGAACCACAAGCATTTACGCGAACATTGCCGTTTAAGTGGATTTTACATTTTGTGTATAGTGTTTGCAATGTGCCAGTGTATGAGTATACGACTTGTACACTCAATTCTGTCAACAAAGTCTACCCTTAGTAAAGCCACAATCTGGCCTTTATTGACTGCTGAACTTTATTCGGAGGTGGTCGAAAACACAGCTTTAACTGTATATGTATTACAACCAGAAGTTAAGCTGAATATGTCTTGTATTATATTCCTTCTGTTGTACCATTTTACAGGAAATAGGACGTCCATGTATGTTGTTATTCATGACCGTTTCAAATCATGTTTGCAAATCGCGTTCACACAAATGAGTGATAAATTGTTCATAATATTGTTACGCAAACAACAGGTCAATGGACGCTGAATGTTTCTCTTGTGTAATTTATTTTTCTATTAATTTGACCTTGTTCGTAATTTAATTATCAATCGATAGAGTGAACGCACGTATGGGCTGAATACTAAATACTATCTTGGTTCTCATTCAATCCAATGAAAGGCATAGATGGCTAGCACGCTGAAGCGGTGGATTATAATGGTTTATTAGGACTTAAATGGCCACACGCGCCAGCCCCCCCCCCCCCCACCCAACCCTATGACTGAAAGTAGTAAGCGATATATGACTGCATAATTTATTGCTATACATGGAAATAGTTCACATGAAAATGAAACCAACTTTTTTAGCCATTATTATTGTTATTTTGGGTCATATTGAAATGGATGGATGGATGGATTTCAGAATATGAAGCATGGTTTATAATATATGTTAAAACAATACCAAGGATAACATAAAAACGCGCCAGCGCTTGTTTCCATTGTGATCATTATTTTATCGAATCCAAAAACACAATATTCTCTAAATTTAATTCAGAGTTTCAGACAAGTCCCAGATCTCAGTGAGGTTTCCTGCTGCGGATCATTGATAGAAAATATTTATCAACATAAAAGGTTTCAAATGATAACATTTTCAATTTAAAACAATCCCTATTACATTACTTCCCAGTACAAGAAAAGGTTCATTCACATTACATTTTTTAAACATTATGTGCATCTTTATAACGCATTTGTCTCATGAATCGCACAATTTACACATGATTCACAATAAAAAATTTCAGAAAGTAGGTTATCTCCCTTGGAGACATCCGTTGTATTCGGATTACTTTGGACACAGTGCCATGGAATTCAAAATAATACTGCACGTTTAAGTGTATATAAGAATAAAGATGTATATATGTATTAAGAATACATGTTCACATAATATTATATCCAAGAATAAATAATATACCACTTCCGGATTGGGTCAAATGTCTCGTTTTTCTTTACATTCCGGCTTTCGGAGAACTTGGTTTTCATAGAGTCCGGTTCTTACGGCTTTTACTGTATCAAGTCAAACCAGTGAAAAGGCATTGTGTACAATACGGTAGCGCTATACACTGACCTGTGTTCTTCTGCTCGGGGCATTATGGGTATTTGCATGAACTACTTACAAAATGAAATTTATGAACAATAACATAACGTGACGTCAATGTATGGTACACATTGGAGCCAAGCGTTCTTCAACATTGCGTTTAATTGGATAATTAGTGTTATTGACGAAAGCACACGAATAGAAATGGTATAATGTACTTATTTTACACAAATAAAGATATTTTGTTAATAATATAAAATCAATATGGTTGTTTTGACATTTAAAATCCTTCTGCGGAACTATACTTTTAGCGTATGTGTATAACTATCCAAATGTAGATAGTAATCAGTTCTATGTATAGAGGTTAGACAAACGTAGTGACGTCACGCTAAGTATAGAACGGTGAAAAGGGCCATCCAGTTGCCCTTATTCGGAGGCGATTTTACTCTTAATAATCAATGGCGGTTTTAAAATAATGACCTTTATTCACAGGGTGGACTGTATTCCAAAGTGCTCACTAATACAAGTTTGACCTTATATATAAAGAATACATGACAAACAAGAAGAACGGATGTAGCCGTATTACATCACAAGACACTACTAGACTAGCCTTGGTTGTCATTAACAAGGTAATGTGATGCTGAGTGAAGCCGACAATTTTATTGACCTTATAAAAACGACAACAGCAAAAGCAACTTTTATTCAACATTAAAGGGGCATGCCCTGGAACTGAAGCGTCTCGAATATAAATCAAATTGGTATCATTTGAATGCCTAAATTAATTAATGAAAGCCCTGTAAAATATTTACGAAATATCCCGCTAGTTGACTCAAAATACACATTTCAAGATTTACCAAACCTGCCGATTACGCCTTAGAAAATATTCGTCATTTTCATAACTCGAGCCTTTCGGGATCTGTCAAAAGCGGAAAAATGTCAACAAACTGTGAAATGGTAAGTATTGCTCATGTCATGTTCATTGTTTGCGACATAAAGCTTATCTGTCGATCAATTATAGATACATATCATTATTTTGCTGCTTGAAAGACAGCGCGCACGCTTAGTTAAATTCTCAGACGAATCAGAAATATCGTTGTCGTCAATAAAAGGCTGTAAGCCTTTTATTTAAACCGGCATATAAATTCCCACGCGCGCGTTATAGGGCCATTTTTGAAGGCACATTCTTCTTTGACTTTTCGGTAATAATTGTTTTCATAACTGATAAACGCATTTTTGGTGTATAAAACCCAAGACACAGCAGTTCCTGGACATGCCCCTTTAAGACTATAGTATTATAACAAAACCTCTAGTCAACTAACAGTATGATTGTGTGGTGACAAGCAATCACCAATACTGAGTAAAATATGAAATGTAAATATAAATCATTTAAAGCAGAAGCTAAATAATAACGATAAAGTTACGCAAAATAATAAACAACGACCGTATTGTGGCATTGTTGATTATCTGTAACAGTGGTACAAGAAAAGTACATTTTGTAATCAATAATGCACCATCACTTCGAATGCATGCGCTTTGGCTATGTTGTAGAATTATTGAATAAACGATACGCTTCCACCATTATTTGAGTCGATGCCATCAGCTTTTATTTGGACATGTTTCTATAGACGTGGAATTGGATTCAATAACATTTATCAGAACAAACGGTTGATAGATAAATTGAAATGCATCGACTGTTCATTTATGTTTATCTTACTTTGCGGTTTTCACTTTTTGTTTCTTGCATTTTAATTAACTATAAGTTAAAGCCCCATTAGCTTTTTGCTGTAGAAAAATATATGCAAACAAATTAAATGCTGATATTATCCTAAGATAATTATTACCGTCGAAACAAGCCCTTTTTCGTCTGAAAACACTAATTTTACTGTGATTTTTACTTTTGTAAACTTGAAATATGTAGAGCGCGTGACGTCACTTTACTACGTGTGCATAACATAACTGCGGGAAAACTCAGGTGTTCTATAAATAGTATTTATTTCAATGACATTGAAAAAAATACGCTAGTAGTTTCGGAAACGTTTTTTCTTGCTATAAAGTATGCACGGGAGAAAAACACATCGGATTCCTCTGTTATAGAACAAGCAGAACCTATTAAGACCAATACATTTATAAGCTTATGGGATTTTTAACAATAAGCCATTTCCGTTAACTTGTTTATCGCGCTGAAATTGATCTCGTGACTGTATCGAAAAATAATCTTGATGAAATAAAATATAATTTTCCAGTTGAAATAAATTGTTTATTGTTTACAATGTGCATTTTATAACAATCTGGAGACATATGGCAAAGCTTTATGTCGATAGCCATATATTCAATTCAGTTGTATTTATTTTAACACATGATAAACATACGGTATATTCTAAATAAGCTGACGTGATAGTTAAAAATAAACAATTTAAAACCCTGCAACGTCACCAAAGCAGTTAGTAACATTTTTGGAGGGTGATAAAAATAGTGAATTTATTAAATATTTTATATCATAGTGAGTGTTTTATTATTATATAGTTCGGGAACTATAACTTTCAACTACAGATAACAACAGTATCACTAGAAATAAAAACATACAAACATCCACCATTCTAAACAAACTGCCTCAAAAGTGATATTTGATCAGATGTCTGGAACACGTCGATATATTACAACTTATTGAATCTGATATACCCTCTGTAACACAAAGACAACCTAGTGACCTCCATAAAGACATCAGTATATGAAGATTTCTTCATGTTATTATTGCTGCTTTATACAGTGCAACCTCCCAACAATGGCCACCTATGGGAAGGATGAAATGGCTGTTGCGTGGAGGCAGCTGTTGTTGAGAGTGTGAAAATATAATAGTATGTCAATTTGGGTTGCTAGTATACTGGCTATAACAGTGAAGTGGCTGTTGTTCGGAGGTGACCGTTCATGGAAGTTACACTGTAGTAAACTTGCACGTGTATCATTGTGCGTGACAAACGGACAACATCGCCTTAACCTTTGTTACAAGTCCATATACGTTAGGTTTTATTTACTGCATTGCACTTGGGGAAATCAATCAGGATGTAGATATATTTAAATAGTTAATATGTCTGTGTAATTAACGTCTGTACTGATGGGATGAAAGTGGGAGTGTATATAAAACACCCATTACATGACTGTTAAAGTAAATATAATCTCGTTTTTGTACTGCGTCTATTTTATTAGACACGTGAGAATGAAAAATACATGTGAATTGGATATATACATATCCAATCTGTTTGACATTTCGATGATCAATAGCTTCATGTTTGCTTTATCACCATCGGGCTGTAGTCTCGCAATGCCATTGTGTCATTCGATATTCCTTTGTTCAGTATTTTTGTACCAATGACACTTCCTGTATAGATGGTATCTAGTTAATGTTAGAAACATGAAACAATTCATGTGATGCCACCCGCATACATTGTTACCATATATGGAATTAGTATGTCGTATTGGCTATTATCAATTTAAAATCTTGTTAGTTTCATGACGTCCGGAAGAAAAAGATCGACGTGTACATTCACATTGTTCACTGCATAACCTTTTGACTTACCAATCTTCATACAAAAAAACTAGAGCCATAGTCGTAGCCCAGTTATAGTTAGTGCGCTGGAGTTGTAATCCGGTGAATTGGGCTCGATTCTCGGTCGCTGCAGGTCATGAATAATGTGATAAAATTGTTGATTTTATTCCATATGTGGAGCTGTTGTCGGCTCATTGTGGATGGGTTAATTAGTACTGGTTAAACTATGTACTGTCTACGATACTGGTTAGGTGCATTGGCCGCCGTATATAACTGAACATTTGTTTTAAAAATGGCGTAAAACAAACTGAAACAAAAACAATAATGCACTATATTCTCCCAAATAATTGTCCCCACCGCACCCCCTATCATCTTTTGGGAACTGCCTTGTTTCATAGGCTGGCTTCTCTTGTTGTTTTACATCTTCTGTGTTTGTGAAACTAAGAAGGACGGTATGTGCATGCATGTGGATACTTTTTGTATTGATTCATAATCATGGAGCATTTATCAGATAGTTAATGAAATGAAAATGAAATTAATCAACTTTCGAGCATAAAATGCAATCATTGCGATATCCGTTCATGCTCTCGATATAGCCTTTTAATTATTTCATAACTTTCTGTGAACACGGTTTATGTACTACTATGTTTATAAATAATTGTATGGTTGGAACCAATACCATTGTCCAAATCAAAGTGACATAACACGTTGTGGCTGTGATGGAAGTAAACATAAAACCACTGAACATGCTTCACGCGCAATTCCACCAATTGATTATATTATCTGTTGAAGAACTGTACGCAATCTGAAATTCTGTATTTAGGTTTTGTTCAAGGTTCCGTGGCAATGAACTTGAAAATACAATAATGATTTAATAATTTGCGTTTTCTAAAAACATGTCAAATTTATATTTATATGACTATAAAACTCATTTGAAAGTATGTGATGATATGATAAAGATTGACTGTGCGCTTCCTGATTACCAAAATTATCATCTCAGAATATGGCGGACGAATGGTGTTATTCTTCATAATTATTATATAGGTTTCCATGAAAGGAAATACTTTACCATGATAAATTTTAAAAACAATGACATTACTTCGAGTTATTTTCCCTTAAATTTTGCATTGAAGTCTATGTGAGTAATCCATTTTTCATTCATTAAATACTTAAGAACATCCATTGCAATGAAAACTCGTGGTAAAAAAATGAAAATTACACAATATTATTATAATTTTATAAAGAAATATATAGGCCATCGCGCATAATATTAAGAAATTAATATTAATTTTCTCTATTTTTTTCATCAAGAGCATTATCTGTTACATTTTCCTCTTTAAAAATCTCGCCAAATGAGTTATCCGAGATAACTATAAAGAAATTAATGGAAAACGGGTAATACTCTTATTGTAATACTAGTATTATGTATTATCATTTTTGTACTACTGAGAAAATACATCGGACACATTGGAGCTAGGATCCTAAAACTTAATGAAATTATCAATTGAAGGAATGCCGAGAAAAGTCAGGTAACTTTGCTAGAACAAATGGAGTTGATACGATAGTTGATACTCACGTCGTTAAACTTATAGATATCGTTGTATTGTTTTGTTATGTATGTACATGAACTGCTGTAAGACTTTGTTGATTATTTTCTAGAAATCTCCGTCTTCCATGAAGGCCAACTTTGATTATTCAGGCAAAAGTACACGAAACCTTCGTCAGGACAGAAAGCTATCATGGGAGTGTTTACTAATGCATACTTAACTTTTCGCCCAATGGACATTTCTAAGTCATGGTCATCAAAATGGATTATTGCTGTTGTGTTATAATACGATAATTGTAATAGGTAACAACTTGTGTTTACTTCTATGTAATATGCTGGCATAGTGCCTGCTGAAAAGGATCTTTATTAATCTTTGTAGTTTAGACAACATAAATAATTCACGTGACGCATGGAACACACCAGATAACCTCGGAAGTTTATCTGATTCAGGCGCTTTCTCCCCGGGAATAATAAAACACTATCGAGAAAGACCAAGTTAATTCCATCACATTGTCGTATCGTGTGGCAATTTCAAATTACATATACAAATAAATTGAAATTATATGTAAATGATATATATATATACCAGTAGTTGGTTAGGACAAATCTGCATAAATAGCAGATAGATATTTTTTTATTTAGACTTGTACATGGTACATCATTTACTATAATATCAATAAATATTCAGAAATTATTAGTAATTTAGATATTTGTCATTCCTCGTTAACAATACTTGCTGTTGATTGGTTGAGCTGGATCACGTGCTGATCTTATATTATCCCGTATCCATTCGGTGATCGATGCTTCAAAATAAACATCAATAAAAAAACATAAAAGTTTGGTCATTTAAAAATTGAATTAATGAATGGTACTGAATGGTAAAATTGTAATAAATTCTACATAAAACAAAATAACTTACCCCATAATAACCTTAAATGAAAAATAGAATTGTCCTAAAATTTGACCCCATTCATGGCATTCGACTGGTATATATACTAAAGTATAAGAAGGCGTAAGCAATACGGACGAATTCTTCAAATCAAAGTCTGCAGCGGTTTCAGGTATATATTATTTTTGCACAAAATAAGACCAAAACTAAATTCCTAGACCAATCCGTTACTGATAAGTCGAACAAGAAATTCGTTACTTTACCCAATACGGCGTAAATACAGGGTCAGAAAATGAACATTGGGCTTGAACCATCGCTGTCGTCTTAATGCTTATGTACGGAACCTTTTAACACGCCGTATCGGATCAGTACAAGCTTGCATAACTAATATAATGTAGTCTATTACTTATTCGCCAGTCTTTACTTGAAGAAAGACTCATATGCACACGGAAACGAAAACAAAGATAATGACCGAATTGTTACTATTCACGCCTACCTTACATACCAGAGCTGATGCTTTTCTAAGTAATTGCATATATAGAAACACGGGGAGTGACAACATGTACCATACAATTGATAACCAACGACTAACTATAGTGTACATTGTCGTGCTGTGAATAATTAGTAGACAGAAATAACATTGCAGGTCTTCTTAAGGAAACTATTGTTTGTCCTTCAACAATAATTATGTTCTAAAAAGCGATATTTTGCTTGCCTCAGATTGTCTTTGTTCTGTTATTTTAGATAGTTAATATTGTTGTTTTATTAAATTGTGGACGTCATGCAAAATACTGAGCACAATGGTATGTCATTAATAGTAATCACTTCTTATAAACAGGTTTTGTGTATTATTGTCTCACCTCAATTAACAGGGTCAGCCAAGTTGTGTTATGAGCCACCTATCTTTTGTGCGCACGGTACCTCCCGGATCCCAACTCTTACATTTATTACATGTGTTGGCCAGGTAATGCATAATTTATAATGCATTTGTCAAATTGTTACTTAACGTTTTACATGCACCATACTTTAAACATGATCATCGTTTCTCTTGGTTATAAAACCATGACAAATTGAAACAAAGTTCAGTAAAATATTGTCTAAAATACACAGAGTAAATTTAATGCGTAAATACTGAAACACAATACTAGTATCAGTTGACTGCTGAAGCCTATACAATCAGTATTATCAGCAATATTAATGTCTGTGCTATGATATTACTAGTACAATACAACCTCTCCAGAGCGGCCCTCTGTAGAGCAACAACCTCTCTATAACACCACCTTCAAAATGTCCCTAAGCTGATATTTACTATAAATTCAACCTCTGTAGAGCAACAACCTCTAAACAACGACCAACACTAGCAGCTCCCCCAGGGTGTTGCTCTACAGAGGTTGTACTGTAAATCATGGTAAATTCAAAATGGTAAATTGACGTAACCCTGATGTATAAGATAACCTATAGTACATGTCACGTTTCTGTAAGAACATAGTCATAACATATTACACTCGTTGATATTGTGTTACGCGTGATTGTCATCTTTTTACGATTTTGACTCTACAGTGCTCTCATTTCGGGTTTTGGAACTAATTTTCAGGTGAAATAACATTTAAAATCGGCATTTATAATTCCCAACCCTGCCACCATGATTTATAGTAGCGTAATAAAGTTTGTTAATGGACTGTGAATTATTATCAGAAATGTAGCAGAAATTCAACAAATGTCATATTATTGATTTCAATGAAATTAATTATTCAGATAAACAAATTACTGCATTTGTTATCATAAAAGTGCACATGTTAGAGTGGAAATCCATCCTAACATAATTTCCACTATAGGTAAATACAACACATTGTCATGTTAGTTTTTAATCCTTATAGATGAGCTTTTCGAAATGATTTCAGTGTTGTCAGTTCTATGTCTGGTTATTTGAAATGATTTTATCATAACGAAAGTAAAAATATTGAAGACTTATTTCAAAAAGTAGAAACTGATTCACAAGAAATGTCAAAAGCAATACAGTCCGCTTTTCCTCTTGCATTGCAAACGTAGTATACTTTATAGTTTCAAAACGTTTTATTATTCGTCTCAATATCTCCATATATATATGAATAAAATTCTTCCAATTCTAAATGTTCCATAAGTTCGGGGTGCCATGGACGACTGTGTACGTTTGTATTACAAAACACATATTTGACAATCATATGGTATACAAGCAGAACCTTTGTGTCATATTGGACTTTTATGCTTTTAATGCTGCAAACAAATACACTGCTAGTCCGAGATATGGCTTAGTGACAGCTCCACCAAAACATGCGTTTTTTCTCCTTTTCTTAAAGTTTCAGGTCTGTGTCTTATACACGGAATCTCAACTGATCAAAGAAATTTGATATACCATATTCGTCCAAATCTTCTGGCATCTCATGTCAAGTAATACATTTGATACGAAACCCATCCAAATGTGGTACACTGGTGGAGACTGTGTGTTGCCATTTATTGTTTTTTCATGCTCCTATATGTAAACCAATGACAACGTACCCCATATCTTGTTTCGATGCCTTCTAATTTAAGGCATGAGCTCTTGACGCTCTTCGTTTTGGTATCCCATCCAGACAGTACATTGTTGGTAATTAGCCTTGTAGTGTTCATCAGTTCATTTAATGTACTTACATCGTTAATTAGTGTAAGATTATACAGTATTTTGTTTATGTCTCGTCTCATCCGGAAGTCGGACAGTTGTTAATCAGCAACACTTTTCAGATGCTACAACGTAAGTATTAATTGACACTCTATTGGCTATTCAACAGCACCATGTCTAGGGTTGTCAACTTCCTAATCAATATATAACTTAGAACACCACTGCGACCTTTCATGTTATATAGTGACAAATCTGAGATAATCAATTTAATATTACATTGGACAGTGAATGGTTTGTAAATGTTTATCAACATTGGGTCAAACGCTATAACAGGTGTATTGAACATAACAGTGAGTATTTTCGTATGTGAGATATAGATGCAGTACCAAGATAAAAGTATGGAGGAGACAAACTATATACATGATAAAGATATATCAAAACCAAGAGACAGATCGGTTTTGTAATGTGACTGCACCTTCGTAACAATACATCAAATATACGATTGATGAATATGATATTGAATGATACGATATTAAATCAACAATTGGACCCTGTGGTTGTGAGATCAAATTAGTCCATGAGGAATATGAACATTTTGTTATGTAGTCTGTTTCCTTTTTTTCGGGGATGGAGTTGCCGACTTAGAAAAAATAATATTCAGGGCCATCATTTTATCAAAATATCACTAGGGTAAATAATACATGCAGAAAAGAGGATGGTATATTAAGCATGTTTCTGGTTACTAATAGTGTTACCTAAAGGAAGCAAGCTTATTAGGTAATATTAAAGTCCCATTAGCTTTTTGCTATGTAAATATATGCAAAAGACAAACAATTGCTGATAGTATCCCAAGGTATTTATTACCGACGAAACAAGCCTGTTTTCTTCTAAAACACTCATTTCGCTGTGTATTTTGCTTTAATTTGTAAACTTGAAATATATAGAGCGCGTGACGTCACTTCATGCCGTGTGCATAATACGACTGCGGGAAAACACAGCTGTTCTATAAACAGTATTTTTTCAATGATATTGAAAACAATACGACGGTGGTTTTGGAAACTTTTTTTTCTTGATTTAAAGTACGCACGGGAGGAAAACACACTGGATTCCTCTGTTGAACACACAAAAACTATTACAACCGATAAATTTGCATAATTATGGGACTTTAAATTATTTCTAAATTAAATAACTGATTATAGCATCATTGTATATATGCTTTGCATTAAATGTAATGTATGCTTGACAGCATTAGTGAGCAACATTTACAGGTAAAGCTAAATATGTAGTTATTTACCGAAGAAATCTTGAAAATGTAACACACTATAATATGTGTATCTGAATGATGGATAAAGAATGACATTTGATGAATGAAATGTCTGATTTTAGTTCGTGATTACTCGCTGATCGTAATGTTATTCAATTACCTTCAACCCTGACCCCAGCATTCTTCACCTCCAGCATGTTAAGGCTGCATGCTCAACAAAGGTTTCATATGAAATGTTGTTTATTTGAAACCATCCTTAAAGAGGACGTGTTAAGTGAGCTTCAACTTTCGTTTAGACTAATGTCGATTGACTTATAGGTTTTCTTGTGCCATGATTTACAAAGCAATTAGCCTTGAAGCTTGCTCTGTCGCTCATTTATAGAGAAATCTAATATTCTATTATCCATGGATTGTTCTTGTTACGGGGAACAAGGATAGGATAGGATAAAGAACACACGCGCTTCGATATTTATACATATCTATAAAAACAGTCAAATCTGCGTTAGAGGCCACATCCGAATAAAGGCCACCTTTTAAGTAATGGTCATTCTTTGAAAATTTGTCATTTTTTATTTACAACAAACTGACCTCCGAATAAAGGCCACCCTTTAAGTAATGGTCATTCTTTGAAAATTTGTCATTTTTTATTTACAACAAACTGACCTCCGAATATAGGCCACCAGTCAGTAAAGGCCACATTTCATGTTTCCCAAGTGTAGCATTTGTTTACAAGTTTGACTGTATACATAATTCAGGCTGATCTGAATACAGGAGATGAACATGATTTTTGGTACCTACTTAATTAATATGATATGTCGTAGGTGGGACATTGCAGCTGATCAGAGTAGCCGCTGGTTTTGTATTGGTGGTAATAAAAAGAAAAGAATATCTATCGGTAGAAAAAAAACAAAACAATTTCAATGTGGTACTGTTTATGTGTATATGTTGTTTGGCGGCCCAATCGGCCTCTGTGATCATTTCAGAGCAATCCCACAGACATGGAACATAACATACATGAGGACCGGGCATTTATATCTCAACTCTTCGAATTGTTACATATCGTGCCCGGTGTAAAGCACTGATGCACGCCTCATCAATTTTCCTGTAATTTTCTTTAAACAGAGCTGAGGTCGGTATAATGGTGGAACTGAAAACGACCCTGAACTATTTAAATGAGTAACCGAGATTCGTACCCACGACCTTTCGTTTAGTAGTCCCGCGCGTTACCACTAGACTGTCAATCTCACCCTGTGTACTGTTCATAATTATATTTCATGTGCAAAATATATGACAGAAATTGTCACCTACTTAAAATTACGCCGCGAAGAGTGATTACAAAACCACTATTAAATATGAGTTATTGATATCATTAGATGTTATCAGTGGCTGTTATACCATTATCATGTCATTATATTAAACGCGTAATTAAGTTCGATCACAAAATGAGAAGAACCGACACGTTTATGTCCTCCTTATACTTGGTCCAGTATGTCTTATTTTACTCTTCAATGCACAGTCACAACTCCCAAGGTTACTATAACATTTTGCAGAATATAATTAACACTAGCACATTGTACATCTATTGTCATTTTAATGTCTATAAATTTCATTATATTTATAAATCACATGGGCTGTCATAACTGCGTGCAAATTTTATGTTCATCTGTTATGTACGAGATTAACCCATATTCGTTATAATGAGTTTACCCGACTATTCTTCCAAACACATCGGTTACAATATACGTTATATACATATATATAAATCTCTATGGGACACTATGCACGGTGGTTAACCGGCCCGGACTTTTTTGGATAAAATCAGCGTCCCCAGACTATTTTTGATCGAGCAAAGGACTTTTAATGAATATCAAGTGTGTTCAAAATATTTGATATTTTATATGTTCTACTTATTTTATTTTAACTATTTATGTGCGACGGAACGGCACAAATGTATATTAAAAAGAAAATAATGTTAAATCAACATCACAGAGAACAGAGTCCTTGCACAAATGTAATCAAATTGCATTTTCCCTCGCAAGATTGGGCGATATTGTCGAGTGAAGGAATAAGATGGCAATTTCTACAAAGTGTTCATGTTTTTCAATCGATATCGTTACTGAACTGAATAATAACAATGTATCAAAGGTATCTATCGGGTATTTATCCAGTCAAAATTCGGTTCATTGTTGTTAAAGAGAAAAACAACAAACTTAGCAGTGAAGGACTTCTAGTGATCATGGAAACGGACTAGTTATGATCAGTTCCTTTAGATCGTTAAAAAACTGACAATTTGATGTCTGAAAGACCCACATTTGACTAAAACACCTAGGCAATGTACTATACATATATTTTAGAGCAATAAACCTGCATGAAGTCTGAAAAATCGGTGTACTTTCTTAGTAATTCAGGTAAATGTTGATGCACTTTCACTTTCGCTTTAGACACTTCACTTTTTCTCGATGTAAAGAATATATTTACAAGAAATTGTTAATTATTTTGAATATATGGAAAGAACAGACATGTTAAAGTTCCGTGGTACAGAAATTGTAAAATTCTTACATGTTTTTGCGCCTGAATTAGGATGTTGTATATTGTTTTTAAGAAATTAATCCGTAAAAGTCCTTTGCTCGATCAAAAATAGTCTGGGGACGCTGATTTGATCCAAAAAAAGTCCGAGCCGGTTAACCACCGTGCTATGACTTATTTCTATTTAGAGTAGTCAATGTTTTGCTCTACCCGCTATCTTAGTTTTGTTTTATTTCACTAATGGTATATTTATGCAATATATACTCCTCATACAACTCCTCACAATTGTATTAATCTTGTTTCTTTCTTTTCTGTGATGTTTAACGCTGTACCAATAGCCGTAGCCATTTGGCGACATTTCCACCTTTAATTAACGTCGTGCCGTACCCAAGAGTAATCCCAGGGCAGAACTGATTAATCTTCCGTAAGCTAGCTGGAAAGCTTCCTCACATTTGAACTTAGTCTGTTCCTTCGTGGATTCGAACTCACAGAGGTTGAATAAATCCAATTATCATACCTTTGTTAAAATACAGGACGTCCATATCAAGAAATTACAGTACATGTCCTCTGAATTAAAAAAAATGAACTAATTCCCTGTTTAATGTTAGCTTTGACGTCAATGTATGGACAAAACCTAACTTAAAATGAGATAATAGGCCATCTGCGAACATGCTGATTTTTTACTTAACTAGTATTTTCCTTTTGTTTTTAGTTTAAACAGGATTATATATGTTTAGTGTGCTCATTACATTTTAAGACAAAAGGAAATGTGTTATCAATTTCCTTACGTACGAGTGTGATCTACGTCATTATGTTCCCCGTTAATTATAAAATAACCCCGACTCCAATGCCATTATTTATAATTAAAACAGGACATTCAAATAAAAATGATTTTCAAAGTTGTGAAAGTCATTCCTGTACACTGTGTCTTTATAATTTGATTTACATATTTAGGACAAAAATTTCATTTCATCACAACAAAAGAATTATATATAGAATATCAAAATAGAACATGTGTGTTGAATATGAAAAACAAACATAATGAAAGCAATTATTTTTAATTTGTTATCACGTAGTGTGAAGAAAGCATCAGCTCGCTGGGCGTATAAGAACATATTTGATGATGATACCCTCATAAAAAAACGTCATTGTTTTGTCAGTGAGAATTCATATACAAATAAAGTCACGTTGTATATATAGATATTCTTGTACACCATGTGTTTTAGCGCTAGTTAATGTGTTTTGCGTTAAAAAGATTGTCATTCATGCACAAATATACTGTTATTGCCATTAATGTTCATATTCAGTAACTCCCATAAATATCGAAGTCGTGACAATGTCTTTATATTTTTTTTACAAAAAAAGAGAAAAGTTTGTATGCATATTCTTGCACAAACAACGTCAAGCACTATTGCCCTGTATCAAGCTGGAGATGTGTGGGGGAGTGTGTGACTTTAGGCTCGTTATCGTAGTTCTGTTTGAAGAGTAATCACGGAAGCTGTGGCACATACAGTTAACAATAGCTAACAAAATATCGAAAAAAACAACACTTTGCCTTGAAGTTCTCAGTAAACCTTTGAACACATACGTCTTCTGTCAGATATTTACTGGAATACCACGCGAGTGGTCATATTACATCTTCTTATTGGCAATTCACTGTTACCTTCCGAATCCCTTCTCTTTTTGCCGGGTGCCTGGCTAAGATTGGCATATACGGTAACCACTACTAAACTAGCTGGCGACTCACTAACCGATCACATCAGTTCTTACCTAGTCTCTATTAGGGTTCGAACCTTTGATTTCCCGCATCGAAAGCGGACACACATGCCACTCGGCCACGGTTGCGGTTATTTATGTTTTTGATACCAATGTGCACACAAGACTATCGTGCTGGACAAAACAATATGGATATGTTGAAAAGCCTGCAAGTCATATTGACTTATTGAATCAAATTGAAAACAAACATGCAAAACAAACAAAGCACGATTATATCCAAACATCTTTTATAGAACAGATGCTCTAAACGGTTTGTTATTACTATTTATGAAGAATCAACGTTTTATTCTGCGTGATTCTTTAATTTAATTATATTTGGCATGGTATGTAAATGCATTGTATTTAATTAGCATTCAGAAAAACAAAACAGTCAGAGTTCCGAAGAAATTAGCAGTGGTTATTACAGTTGATTTTATTGGACCCTTTTCTTGGAATTATTTCATTCCTAATCGGTGTTTAATTAATTTATCGAAATATATCATCTATAAAAAATAAAAAAGCACTTATTCAGTTATTAACCAAAGTGCATAAATATATAATACAACCTCTCCAGAGCGTCCCTCTCTTGAGCAACAACCCCCGCACCCCCCCCCCCCCCGTCCAACAAATAGCATGAGTGTTCCCTACTGCACGTGGAAATAACTATAAATCTAACCCTGTTAAAACAATACCCTCTCAACAAAAACAACATAATTTGCTACTCCCAAAGGGTGATGCTTTGAAGAGGCTGCACTGTATGTATACTAAATCAGTTCAAGGCGATTTTAAAGACCGAATACATTGTATATATGTATATAAGTACAAATGTTGCTGCGGAGACAGCCATGGGGAAGCTCCGCGCAAAACAATGCGTGTTAGCCTTTAACTTGTAGTGTTGTCCCTGTTCATGAGTAAACACTGGCCATTTACTATTTTGGTCACTGTTTGACCTTAAACCAAATGTTTTAAGATCATGTTGTACTGTATAATCATTTGGTATGCACTGTTCATGACTGACCTGTAAATATGTAAACCTTTAAAATATGTTGAATAAAAAGATTAACATATTTAGCAATAAATCAGTTTGCGGCCATAATTGGTGTCAGTAAGTTATAATTACAGGATACAGAATAACACGTCGTTATATTTACAAGCGGTGCCGTGAGAACAGCACGTCGTTTTATTTGCAAGCGGTGTCGTAAGAATAACGCGTCGTTTTATTTACAAGCGCTGTCGTAAGAATAGCACGTCGTTTTATTTGCAAGCGGTGTCGTAAGAATAGCACGTCGTTTTATTTGCAAGCGGTGTCGTAAGAATAACACGTCGTTTTATTTACAAGCGGTGTCGTAAGAATAGCACATCGTTTTATTTACAAGCGGTGCCGTAAGAATAGCACGTCGTTTTATTTACAAGCGGTGCCGCAAGAATAGCACGTCGTTTTATTTACAAGCGGTGCCGTAAGAATAGCACGTCGTTTTATTTGATAGCGGTGTCGTAAGAATAACACGTCGTTTTTTTACAAACGGTGTCGTGAGAATAGCACGTCGTTTAATTTGCAAGCGGTGTCGTAAGAATAACACGTCGTTTTATTTACAAACGGTGTCGTGAAAATAACACGTCATTTGAATGACAAACGGTGTCGTAAGAATAGCACGTCGTTTTATTTACAAGCGGTGTCGTAAGAATAGCACATCGTTTTATTTACAAGCGGTGCCGTAAGAATAGCACGTCGTTTTATTTACAAGCGGTGCCGCAAGAATAGCACGTCGTTTTATTTACAAGCGGTGCCGTAAGGTATGTGCGACTCTACCTAAAGAATCGCTATACACCATATCATGATATGATAGACAAAAATTAATTTAACACCTTTTATACCACTGTGCTAACGCTTGCAAACAATTTTAGAATATGTATATTTTATACTTAAGGTATGTCGTATAAATCTATTTTAGTATTTATTGTTATTAATTTTCATGGGCTGGTTGATGGTTAATTATACTCATTGCTTTTTTATTTGAGTAACAAAATACTGACTGATTTAATAGATTTATAATAAAACATTAAAAACATGCTTTAATTTACGTCCATATTGTAATATTTGTGCCCCGGGTATTAAAGCAATCTAAACGGTATAACTGTATCACACCTTTGTATAACTAACATAACAAAAACGCTTTTGAACTGTGGGTGCGGATCAATTAATGTACAAATGTTTTATGTTCTCGTGTGTCGCATAGTTTAACGGACGTTATGATAATAGAATAGGTATGCGATTTTGAAATTAACCAAATGATATGTTTTATCAAATGTGACTCCTTTAAAATTTTTAAACAGTCCTCGTCGTTTGGACTGGTCGTATTTCGTGTTTTTCCCCAATTAATTATTAACTAATAATTGAATCTATTTATGCTACCAGTTATTGACATATCTTCACTTGTTGCTAAAGAATCGAGACACATGTATTTATCATTTCTGTGATGTTTACCTCACTTGGAATACATTAATAACGGATGAACTATTGACCAACATGCTAATATAGGCTGGGTAAGGAAACATCGACATCGTACTGATACATGTACATTAGCTGAATATTTCATTATTATACACGACACTATATTTATCTACGAGGGTTGTCCCGAAATAGCGTAGACAAATGGATTTTTTTAACAACGCAACGAAATATTTTTTGAAAGATGTCTTATCAGTGAAATTGACTTTTACTTGCATTTCTTTTTTAATCACAATGTACATATAGAAATATAGCACAGTATTTGTTTCCACGATATTGCAAAAAAATAAGAAAAAGCGTCTGACAACATTTCTACGAGATGTCGCGAAAGAAAGGCATCGTGCAATTATTGTTGTATATAAGATACTTCTTATATTTTACTATCATTTCATATATTGTTCTGTACTGTTAATTTAAAAAGCTAATGGGGCTTGAGGCAGTTACCGTCCAGCATTTGCCCTGTTATTACAACATAGATATTTCTTAAGTGTGCGATCGTTCTTCTCATATTAGTGGGACAATATAAAAAATAATCTAACACGGGCATAGAAGAAGTAGATCTAGTACAACAACTATTTATCATGCAATCATTTTTTCTCATTTTGGTCAAACAATATAAAAGATAATCACAACGAAATCAAAGTGGTACATTTATTTGAATAGTAGATTATTTATTCAACACTATTGTGTATTTTGGGATTCTCAACGGTATCAACCAGACTAAATGAAGAATCAAATGAGATCACGGATTAGAATTTCTGCTGATGAAGCAGAATTTTCTCGATCTGACAATTTGTGATGAAGGACTAATTTGGCAACATCGTGCTTGCAATCACATCGTCTGCGTGTCTGATGCTGTAATATTTTCCATCCCATTTCTCTAAATAATGATCTACGCTAGGTCAAGGAAACGTATAATTACTATAAAATTTAAAAGAGATGTCACGCAGTGTTCTATTGATCAAATGAATGAAGTATTTCCGTGTTTGGATTGATGGAAAACTTCTATGAAATGTTCATTCGGGAGCATGCCACACGCTAAGTTAACCCTGAGAACAAAGGTCACCATTAGGAAAGATAGAAAAGGGCCTTTATTGATAGGTGACCTTTATCTGGAAGTTTATGTTCTAAATATTTACAGATTGACCTTTATTCGGAGATGACAACTTACACAGGTTTAACTGTACATTTTTGTACATTAAATCTCTTCACTATAAAAACAATGTCACAAACTGGAAAACGCGATCAATAAAAGGTGTCAAAATTCAAGTCAATGTACAGTCAAATCTTAAAGGCCCGTTAGCTTTTTGAATTTAGTAATACAGAACAATAGATAAGATTATTTTAGAATATAAGAAATGTATTTCATTTGCTCTAAAACAACATTTACATAATGCCTTTCTATAGCCACATCGTATACAAATGATGTCAGATGCTTTTTTCTTATTTTTTGCAACATCATTGAAAAAAATACTGTGCTTCATTTATATAATTTATTTACTTCGTGATAAAAAAGAAAATTTTAGAATGTTTTTATTGAAACTTAAAGTCAATTTCACTGATAGGACATCTTTCTACTAGTAGGTAAAATAAGACCTACTATAATTTTAACATCCAAAATGCTAATGGGGCTTTAAATCATAAGCACTCTTTGATTAATCACTAGCAATGGTTTCCGGCAATAACCAAAATACGAATATATTTGGGGACGAATCATACTTCCCAAGCAGATAAAGGTAAATGTATGAACAGAAAATATAGGAAGGTTTTGCGACCTGTCTATCCTTCTGATGGTAAAATAATCGTTGAAAATGATTTTACTTGCTTAAACATAAACGTTGCCAAACCTATAATTTCTGTGTTTATATGTACCATTTTCTGAGAAACCTGTCTACGAACTTGCCAGTTCAATTGGTTCATAAATGTTATAAGCTCTCTATCCATACATTGTTTTATTATATTTCTTAGCTACAGACAGGATTTCCTGAATGCTGCCCCTTATAATATGAAATGTCTGTTTGTTTCTTATATAGTTTTGATTTATTTTATTCAATACAGTGCAACCTCTAAAGAGCAACCCTCTCTTAAGCAGCAACAACCTCCCCTCAACAACAGCATGATTTTCCACTGCTTGACTTAACTATGAATTTAACCTCTCTAAAGCAACAACCTCTCAAAAACGACATAAGTTGGCTTCTCACGAAGGATGTTATTTTGTTGAGGTTGCACTGTACCGAAATGTCTGATTTCTGGATCGAAACTGAGGACAACTAACTCTCAGATACAAACTTCAATTATTTCTGAATTCACTCGCGAGAATTGTGAGATGCCTATCGTAATTGGGAGTTCAAACCATCGTAATTGTGAACTTTTGTATGGATTTCCCTAGATTGTCTCTTCGTGTCTTTCTCGTTATTATCGCTGACAGACATAAGGCCATAATACTACTCATATACCACCGCTGGTGTCAGGTTTTTTACCGACGATTGACAATAAACTATATTGGAAGGAAGAAAAAACACCAATTGAAATGTGATAAATGAGGAGTGAGATGGTGTATGAAAAACTCTATGTATAGTAACAATTATACGACGTGAACGACCGAGATCACACGTGATGTGTTCCAATAGTGTGACAGACATCATTCATAAATGTTCATATAGAGTATAATTGTTACAAAATGATGGATGAAACATTATATTTTTATTTTGTGTGTGAAAAATCATCGTATGCAAGACTTTTGTCTGAAATATGTAATGTAGTAAAATTGTATTAAGCGCAACTAATTGATGGTTACTCTAGGTGATGTGCTAGATAGTGCAGTGAACATCGTAACGCTTTTAACATTGAACTATATGATATATGGATTGTGCAAATATCATTTTCTGGGTTTACGCCTGTCTTTTAGTGATATTTCAGAAATATACCGATGGGCACTAAACCAATCAGATTTCTGGGATTTTTCACCTGTATTTATTATATGACACATGAGAAGTGAATGCTTTGTAACCTTTGTCGCAATGACTTCAATTAATACATCAACGTTAACCTCTTCCGTTCTAACTCACAAACCAGGGTCACGTTCTATCAACGTACTTACACACTTAGGCATAACATCAATAGCCCCCCCCCCCAAATAAAACATAACCCGAGCCTCGTTCCTAGACATGTATTGATATATAAAAACGCAAATACAGTGTACTAAATATTGACGTAAATATAAAGTAACGCTTACGATTTTTTCGTAAGTTACGCATTGTTGATATTACGCGGATCAGGTGTCTTGAGACAATAGATAATTATACCTTGCATGATAGTTTGAAGTGGTTTTTATTTGCAGACTGGTGCAATCATAATTCACATATTAACCTTTACGTACCATGTCCATTCAGTCTGGCTAACATTGCCCCCCAACACCAACTGAAAATGATAAGTATCATTCATATTAGAATGGAAAACTCGTTATCAGAATAAGAACAGACCCTATGTCTTTCTCAGATCTCCAGTAATTTGACGTATGGCCTTATTTGCGCCTATTTGTGACATTCTTCAGCTGTTTGTGCCAATATCTATACATGTGATTGATTAGGACTAACCGTATTCGTGAAGATGTAATTTAGAAAAATCTCCTATTTTGTATGATATACAAAATGTATTAGATATACAGTAGAATCTCTCTTGTTCGAACTTGTTCCAACTTACAAAACTGTTTGGGTTAGAGAGGTTTCGGCTTACAACGTTTTATTAGTATCAAATATCAAATACATGATAAGATTATCGGGGTCAGCTGACTTGTTCGGTTTAGAGAATATTCCGAAGTAAAAAGGTTGGGATTATGTCGGTTAGACAGCACATGTGTTTGACAAACTGACCTTATATAGTTCACGCTGCTTGCACGCTTAGTCTTATTTAAAAGCCCATTAGCCTTTTCAATTTAATAATACCGAACAGTAGTCAAAATGATAGTAAAATATAAGAAATACATATATTTTATTTGCTCTATAACAATATTTACATAATGCATTTCTTTAGCCATATCTCGTAAAAATGTTGTCAGATGCTTTTTTGCAATATCATTGAAAACATACTGTGCATTCCGTGATTAAAAAAATTCGGTATGTTTTTATTGGAAGTACATATATCAGTTTCACTGATAAGACATTTCTCTGCTATTAGGTAAAATAAGACCTACTTTATTTTAAACACTCAAAAGCTAATGGGGCCTTTAGCTTGTGTATCATACTTATATCATAATATTAATAAAAACAACATACAGACATAGCAAGTACGGTCATCCTTATTTTTACAGTTTATGCAATCAACGCCTGCCTCATTTGTACCAGATCATATTAACTGGCTTAGTCTAACTCAAATCACTCAGTCTGATGTGCTGGACATCGCAAATTCCTTTTTTATGACGGTTCAAAACTGCATATTTCTCATCTTTGATATGTGATGACATCACTGGCATCTCATAGAAAAGTAATATTTTACAAAATATGCATTTCCACAATATTGATTTTTGATCTTGTCTGTCATTTATTGCACCGTCTAAATTGCTTTGTGACAGTTGAAATAAATCGATCTAAATTCACTTGACCTATCAGTGCAGCGCGATGTTCATTTTAAATTGAAATTCGTCATCAATAGTAATAACGCACACATTGCACATGGTCTGCAGAAAAAATTAACCCGATGAAATTGGTGCCACGTGGCAATTATTTCTAAGAAACGAATGGAATTTCCTTTTTTAGTTTTGAAATTGAATATCAGAAAGGAATGTGTCGTAAAATGGTGTGATTAGAACGGATAAAGCTACAAAAGCCTGTCTTAAGTCATGCTCGTGAACGATAAAATCGTACACCGCTTGAAACGATGATTTGCAAATCGTTTATTCTCTATACCGTATTGCAGTACACGACCAATAATGATAACGCTAAACTTGTAATGTAATATTTCAATTATCCTTGCATTTTAAGAATATCTTAAAGTCCCATAAGCTTTTTGCTATAGAAACATATATGCAAAAAAAATAATAATTGCTGATATTATCCCAAGATAATTATTACCGACGAAACGAGCCCTATTTTTTCATAAAACACTCATTTCACTGTGATTTTTGCTTTTGTAAACTTGAAATATGTAGAGCGCGTGACGTCACTAAATACGACGTGTGCATAACTTGACTGCGGGAAACGCAGCTGTTCTATAAATAGTATTTATTTCAATGATATAGAAAAAAATACGATATTGGTTTTGGAAACATTTTCTTGCTATAAAGTATGCACGGGAGGAAAATACACAGGATTCCTCTGTTATAGAACAAACAGAAACAAACTATTGCGACCAATAAATTTATATGCTTATGGGACTTTAAAATCTCCTGTTCAGTTCTGCATTTCAAATTAATTCTTGGCTGGCATAATTCCACGAACCCCAAAAATGATTTAAAGTGTACACCTACTGTAATGCTTAGCAACGCCCAATTAGATCTACCAGTGTCAGTGAATATATCATAAAAAAAAAGTTTGGTTCAATTTAATTGTAGAAAATACTGTTATACTTTTGTACAATATTAGGTTTTAGTCATTCTATAAATGCCAAACAACAAGCTATACCTAAAACAGTATAATTTAGCAAAGTAAAAAAGATTATAGGTACTCAGAAGCGATCAGCTTGACTCGTTATTTAGTTCAAACTTTAAATAGTTTACATCGATTATAGAGCAAGTTCTTACAACTTATATTTACTACTCTCGGTGACTACTTCCTGGGGTATGAACAGTACTCGCGCTGAAAGAAGGGATTGTGTAGGTTCAGGTCAAATTCCGCCACTAACGGGATTCGAACCGCAACCTCCGGGTTATGGGTTTTGGGCGTTCTATTCCTATACCACTGCTCCTCTACGTTATTTCACGTAGAATGTCCTTGAAGTTCGCCTTTCCTGAAAGTATCAGAACAAACTTATTTTGAGTAAAAATCGATGATTTTTCTCACTATACACACGAACTTAAATTAACTGAAGTTATTCTTATTGCCTCATTTCAACACGATAGTTTATGATGTTGTAACGAGATACGGGCTTCAGTCATATTTTTTATAGAACGTTTTACACGCAATACCCGCGTTATTGAAGACTGAGCTATCTGACACGTATTTATGAGTTACGAGTTGATATGAGAACAATTACTTCACTTGGAAAACTGAGCCAAGGCTTGGAAGCATCTGTTTTAATTCTAGACTAAAATTCAAAGACTTGTGTGTAGAACAATGAGAGAAATACTCTATTTGTTTTAGTTAACGGCACTTCCCTGTGATTAAACTTAGCATTAAAGACGTTACTGAAAAAAACTGTCCAAGTATTGCGTATAACTATTCAGATTAATATATTACTACTACAATGTATACTATAAATGACAGAATTTTACTTAATTAATTACTGTATTTTAATTTATTTTCGTTGGGCTCAATTTTCGTGTTTTTACTAAAATTGTTATTTCGTGGGGATATAAATTCGTGGATCAAGATTTTTGAAAAGAAATGCCTTATATCTGCATTGAAATTTGTGGGGATATGATTTCGTGGATGAGCCGACCCACGAATTCTACGAAATAATTTCCCCAACGAAAATTAATGGTTCTAGAGGACTTTTGTTACATTATAAACATGTTATATTAACGCCGTATTACTACATGTAAGTAATATGTAATAGATACAGTACGAGTTTTTCTTCAAAAGTGTCTTAAGAAGACGGTTCGCTTAAGGCCGGTTCGACTTGCCAAACGGAAGAGCTGCCGGAAGAGACAGAGCTCTTCCGAACTGTTCGATTGGTCGTCTTCAAATTTCAGAAGCTCTTTTATCTATTCCGCCCGATGGCTAGAAGAGGTGGAAGAGCTATTGGTCACATGACCAAACAGCAGTGTTTACAATGTCTGAGTGCGCATTAGTTTATGCACGTGATTTAAAGAATGTTGATTTGGCGGTTAGTTTTAGTTAGGATGAAGATATTTCGGCTGCGATTGAGTTCGATTGGGTTTCTCTCCTAAGCTCTTCTAGCCGGCGTAGTTTCTTCTATGGAGAGTTCAATCGAACTGGCCTATAGACAAATATACCAATTTGTCCGAGGCGATTGTCTAAGCGAACCGTTTTCTTAGCGTCTGTAAGAAGACATTTTTTAAAGAAAATACGAGTACGTGTATCTGACTTATACGACGATAAAAGATTATGTCCGCGTAAAAGTTGAGTTAGTGAAAAGTGTCGTCTTACAAACGTTAGATGACACTTTTTGAATATCTCTGCTGGGGATATAGTCGTATAAGAAACGTTACTGAAACATCTCACAGAAAGAAGTCAGAACAACACGTTTTGTATGAAATATTTGAAAACTTTAAAACAATGAAAGATGAAGGTCTGAAGCTATCTCCGTTGTAAATTGTTACTAAACGTCTCCGTGGATTTCACAATTTAAACAAACTCACTATGTTTCTCGTCTCTTCCAAGGTAGTTTGTTATTTGCATAAATAATTAAATTGGTAATGATTTTACAATTTCAGGAAAGACAACAAATAAAGACGACACTTACAAGTTTGTTCCCGCAAGCATCGGAAAAAGACGATAGAAGTAATTGGAACTAACGATTTCTCTATATCGGAGAGACTTTCCTAACACAAGCTATATATTGGGAGTGTATCGCCATCCTTACGGCAGATGCTTCAATGCATTGTAGTAAAGTTATTGGCGCCTGTGACACTCTCTGGAAAATTATCAAGCCGATAAACGTTGGGTTTTCTCTCAGAGTAAGATTAAATAGGCTTTCACTGGTCGCGGGAATTCGCTCGTCGAGAATTTACTACGCAGCTTAATTTCTCTGGAGATTTTAAATCCATTTGTATACGATAGCATAGCAGGTCACAATGTTTCTTTGTTGCGCGACTATTGAGAAAATTTGTTCTGGAAAATAAAGGATACGGAGCACTGCATTGAGTGAATAAACACAAACTGTTCGGTGAGATATAATCAGTGTATGGGTAGAGATGAGCGTAAATGGAAGTTTTGGAAATGATTCAGATGTTGGGAGCAGACATGATGGGAATTTCGATACTATGGACGTTAAACTACGGACGGCTTACATCGTTGTCATGGCGATTGCCCTGGTTGTGATATTTGCTGTAAGTTTTGCCGGAAATGTGTTTGTTTTTCTGATTTTCTACAAAAAGCCAGCATTAGTGACAATTTCTAATCGATTTATAGTAAATTTATCCGTGTGTAATGTTTTAGAGACATTATTTGTTATGCCGTTCGTGTTTGCCGCGCTTGTTACACAGGAATGGCAATTTGGTAAATTTTGGTGCCAAACCACGGGGTTTCTTATGAATGCGATCTTTTCGGCCAGTACTCTGACACTAGTTATTATTGCAATAGATAGATACTGCGCAGTGGTTCGTCCTCTACATTACTCGATGCATATGACAAGCAGACGATGTTCAACCATGATAGCCACGGTTTGGTTCTTGGCCGTTTGCTGTTCAATCCCGCCTTTAATCGGCTGGAATCGATACGAATATCAAAGAAACAAACTGGCATGTACAGCGGTATCTACGAGTAGAAAAACAAACAACATGTCATTCACAATATTTCTTGTAATGCTATGTTTTATCATTCCATTGGTCATAATACTTTGGGCATATTGTGTAATCTTTAAAGCAGCCAAGGACAATAGTGCAAAGGTGCGTAAAAACAGCATGATTCCTAACGTCATAGACGACCACCTGTCCCAAACACCATTACGCCATGGTCGTCGCGGAAGCTCTGTACCCATCTTGGTCCATCGTCTCAGTGTATCAAGTCGGTCTAATGCTGTGCTGTGGCGAAGAGACGAATGGAAAGCGGCTGTGACAAGCTGTATGGTAGTGTTCACGTTTATAGTGTGCTGGTTATTGTATTTCATCATTATCATATTAGAATGCCTCATATCAGACCATGTACAGATCACGCCAGTTATTAAAGCTATTTCGATCATATTAGCTATGTCAAGTTGTGCGGTAAACCCTTTAGTGTACGTTTTTCGTTCAAAGATTCAACGTGTCGAACTCAAAGGAATTCTGGGAATTCGGAAGGACCGGGACCATTTGTGCAATGGAATTGCAAATTCAAATCAAAATTGTGCCAGGCGACAAGGAATAAACACGCCTAGTATTTCACGTCAGGGTAGCGAAGAATCAGACATTGTGACCAAACTGCATCATGTAACTACGGCAACGACGTTAACGTCTATGATAGTGTCAGAGGAACCAGAATATCGTAATACGGCAAGAACTTAGATATGGTTGTAGTGATTTTTTTCTCTTTTTGTAAAAAGGACGATCAAAACGGTATCTATTTTATAGAAAAAAAGAAATTTCAATTTCTTCGCCTGATGAGTAAATTTGAATTTTCTATTTTTATCTTAGCAGCCGCATTACTACGAAGTATCCGTAAAAAGCGATGACCATCCTTTTTTATGAATAACCATGACAAGATAGATATCTATGATTAATTTTTGAATTCATACAATTTTATACATTAAATGTTGGAATTAAAAATTCCTATTTGACGCATTCGTTCCTTAGTAAAACACGAATAGATGCGTTACAACCTCTCCAGCGCGGACCTCCTTGAGCAACAACCTTCCTTCAACAACCACCTGATTTTCCCACTATACGATTAATGTAACCTCTCTAGAGCAACAACTTCTCAAAAATAACTTAATTGCTACTCCCAAGGGGTATTGCTTTTGAGAGGTTGTGCTTTTAATGGGGTAAAAATAGACGGTTGTTACCTGAGGGCCATTTCTATCAGATGATTGATAGCGGGTTGGCTTTTGTTATATTCTGAGTTATTGTCTGTACTTATGTCTTCAAGTTCAAACAGCGAAGATAAGTTACAACGATCCATTGTTTCAACATTTTTGTCTATTTACATCAAATGTCCTTTGGCAAAGCTTGTTCGAAATCACAATAAAGGAACAATGCTAAGTAGAAAGCATCCATTAAATATTCACTTCATGCCTTGTCCAAACGATGCCACAAGGGGATTCGTAGTTAATCCGTCAATTCCAGGACACGGCTTGACACAAAAATTGATTAGAAATGCATCAATTTGTAATGGAATTGTTTTAGAATTGTCCCTACATGTAATTCACGTGCTAAGTGCTCAAAAGTCGTTTCGAACTCGTGACTTCTTGCGCATGCTCAGTAGAAGAGCACACCCATCATCATCCTCGTAATTGATAAACCTTAAAAAACAGTTGGCAGAACGTTAACAATGTTCTTTTATCACGTGTAAAACTTATAAAAAATGTGTTGCATGTGACAACATAATTATTGAAAATTATTGAAATTTCATACCGAAAAGCTGGTGTGTTGTTTTTATTTTGCTCAATTAGAATACAAACTGTAAAGAAATGTGAAGGATGTTTTGCTATTTACTTCTTTGTTTTATATCGCAGAAGCACGATCTTTTCTTTTAAATAGATTACCATGGTATTAAAGTAAGACGCATAAGAAAAGAAGAATATTTCAAGCACATCATTTCACGTAAATTACAAACATTAAGACAAAATAATAATAATAATTATTGGTAATAGTTTATGAATATGAACATTATACAAATAAATCTTCAATCTGGTTATTAAGACTAATTAAGGTATTCGTATCCTAACTCACTATTTGTTCTGATGTACGAGTATTTTTTCAGTGCTATCTATAGAAATGTTAATATTGCTAAAATAATATTACCGACTGTTATTAATTCTTAGATCGTTACCATGGATACTATAATTTATTTTACGACATCTTTTTATATTATTCGAGTTGTCGCCCTTTTTCGAAAATAGTATAATGTAAATTTCTTTAGATATTGAATGGTCATCCGTATTTTTCGTTATCATGTGTTTCATTAAAATTGATTTTCTTTTTTTTTCTTTAATCTTTGGAAAATCGATTACTCTCATAGACTTCAATCCAAATTAAAAGGGAAAATAACTTTGTCGTCGTTTTTGAAAAATCTCCCGGTAAATCATTTTCTTTCATGGAAACCTATAAAAAATAAAACATTTACAAAATCTGTTTGTCCTAATTTGTTATGATAGTTTTGGGAGTTAATACTTCTTGATTGGGATGTTCATACCTTAACCCTGAAAGCTAAATTAAAATTTAATTACAAATTGATCTTCGGCTTGTTTAGAGGTTCGGTCTTTTTTCCATCCTAGTTGTTTAGTTAATTGATTTAAGTTCAATTATTTTAACATGGTGACCTTCATTCCTCGGTTTTATTTGAGTGCTAGATTAATTAAGAAAGCAGGACTCAGTACGAACATCTAGGTCGAGTTTAATGTCACTTAATGAACTCCCTAGTTATTTAAATCGTCGCTTTAATGCGCCTGGTTAAGTGTTCTCTCTAATTGGAGTTTTTTTTTGGCTTAATGATCAGTTAACGGTTTTGTATGATTATGACCTTTAGGGACCACAATGGAAATAAGGGTTTCGCTGGTGTTGGTGTGCATGTCGTGATGATTATGACCATGTTTATGTTATGTTATGTTTCACTACATATTGTTATATTGATCATATATGAAAAAAAAACTAATGCCGAATTATATCTTATCTTACTTTATTTTAGGCTACTGGTAGATTAATCAGTTTGTTGAACGATTTACAGCTTTCAGTCTGAATAGTAGCCTGTATGAAAATATAGATGGATATTAAATACTCGTTCATGTTTAATACAGTATTGATTTGGCCGAAATTTATTAATAGTACTAGTATTTAATGTGCATTTAATATAAGATCTGGCATAAAACCTTGTATTAGCAACGACTTGTCTTTGTTGATATTTTTCACAATACAATTACACGTAGTATTATGAAACAATGCGCCATATAGATCTACATGTATGTGTTAAAGAAACATTATTGTAAATTGTGAGTAATTTTAATCTTTATCATTGACCTACCGGTTATTATATCGGGTACATGTGATGCCAAATTGTGGTCGTTATAGTATTCATAGATTTCCAGTTAACTGTACCATAATCATCTGACACTACATGATTACCAGGTCACGTGTTTACTTGAAATCCAAAACTTTATTGATATATTAGGTTGAATTTCTAATAAACTGAATAATTTACTTAAAATATTTGTATGCATCCAACGTGTTTGTTGATGGCTGGCATGCCATAGTTCATATTTTCGATTAATAAATCTGATATTTAGCTGCTCATTATTTACCAGACAAATATAATCGAAAAAGCATTTATTTATCGTTCAGTCATATGATATGATATGACGATAAAATAACCAGTTTTTAGAATGTTTATAACCTATACAAAAACATGCTAGTTACTTGATATCACAGCTACAAATATTTCTGTAAATGCATTTTATTTACTTTTTATAAAAAAAATATTTTGTTTGGAATAATAGAAGACGTTAAAACAGAATCTATGGTATACCTCTTTGAGAAACAAATTAGCTGGTTTCTAAAATGACATAAAATCATGAATTACAATAAACCAACATATCATATGTCATATGAGAAAATGTTCGATTCCAAAAGTTTTGTTTTATTTGAAAATATCAAACATATGCTGGAATATACAAGAACTTAACATTGAAACTAAACAATCTCGCTTTACTTATCTGCCATGCATTATTCAAAGTATTTATGTTAGGTCGTGTTCATATGTTTACATGGTGATCTAATATTCTTCTTGTATTCTCACCAGCTTGTTTGTTGTCGAGATTATATTTAGACAATCAGAAAAAAATCTAACAGGATATGCACTAAGCTCATGGTGACTGCATGTATAATACACGTACATAACTCACGGTAAATCACGTTATTTGTCAATTCTGTCAATCATAATTATGCATCATTGTTGCTATGGAGATAACGCGGAAATGCACGTGATGAAAGAAAAATAAGTTGCGCATTGATCTTAAACGCTGAACAAGAATGATGCGATGTGGTCACGCTTCACAACAAATACAGCGTTGTCATTGTGAATTGATTATATGATGCCATCGTACATAGATGAAAGGGAACTGGCGGCAAGTTATTGATAAAATGATCTCATTTTTGACCCATATTGCTATCGCTTAATATGTAGTGTTTGTTAGAAAAAATCCCAGGACATTAATATTAGAATGGTCACGTGACAAATCCTAAAAACGATCAGGTTCAATATTAGAAAATAGAAATCGTATTTTACGATTTACATGAATATTGTTGGTAGGTAGGTTTTGTTGTTATAGTCGACTCATGTCCATTAAATTTTATCAAGATATCATTAGAATTGTATCATGTTTGTTACTCATTCAATTTCTTCTTTTGAAATTTCTTGTTGTTTTGTAGAATACACGTAATTTCAAAATTATTTCATTGTTTAACTTTATTTATTATTATGTATTGTTTGGTGTTAAAAACACATTATTTTGTTATTGTTGCTGTTGTTGTTGTTGTTGTTGACGATGATGATGATGTTTTAACAATATGTGTATTTAATATTCTCGTTCAGTAACGGAGTTATATACAACATGACATATTTTATTGACGTTAAAACCTTGTTGAATATAAAGAATTCAAATGTTCATTTAAACTAATGTATTATTTTTTAAATTTATCAAATGATTCTTAATATTATTGTACTAAGGACACTTCTTTTGGGGGGTGGGGGGTGATCATTTTTACCAACAAATATCAGTTATGGACAAGTGACATTTGAGTAGCTAGGTGTCTTATGTTATAACTGTCGATTATTGAAATAGCACTTTATAGGTGACATGGCGGCATGTTGCCTAATAATATTATGTATTTATATTTCATTTCTTAGGGTTTAACGCATTTTTTTCAATTGAAATTTAGTTATATATGGCAGTCGGTTCACATCACCAGTCGTCCTAGACTATATTTTAACTAGAAATGAATAACCTTACAACTAGAAGTTAGTCATTTTTTCCACATAAATAGGGGTTAAAATGGCATTTTTGTCAAATTTTCATAGAAGAGTATTACCTACCGCGACTAGATTTCGAACACGGGCTTCAAGTTCAGCTCGCTAAAAACTGGACAAAGGACGTTATATTTGTATTTAACAGAAAACATAGATCTTACTGAATGAACTTATTCAATCTAATAACGTAACGGATAATACACATCAAAGCGAAAAAAGTGAATAATATTATGTTTTTATCTTAATTTAAAAGATAACTTTTGTTTATAAAACCGCCTCCGTGGTCGAGTGGTTAAGGTCGCTGACTTCAAATCACTGTAACCTCTCACGGATAGAGCGTTGTGGGTTCTAGCCCCGCTTCCGACCATGTCTTTTTACGTGAGAAGGTAGACAGTTGCTTACGGAGGATGGGAGTCTAGTTCTGGTTCTTCCAAGAACGATGGTACGGTGAACTGTCCGCCTCATATGACTCTGACTGTCAAAAGGGGGCGTAAAACTCAATCAAACATACAGAACCATAAAAGCGAAGACAGACTTCGAGCGTAACGTAAACGTACTTACCAAATCAGAAAGCAAGAACAAAGAGTAAAGTAAAATATAAAGTGCTGAATAATGCATACTGTTGATGGTTGATCTATCATTCTGTTCTGTTGTCTGATTATTTTATTCCATTACCTAATGCCCCAAGTCTCAGACTATATTGATTTGTTTGGTGAAACTATACTATGAATAAAAGTACTTATTTCACATAAGACGGTTTACAGCATCGAGGGATAAGCCATTTTACTGCGCAGAAAATTGGTGTTTGGATAAGAACGATTTGGTTTTGTCACGATATGTACATAATTGATGCCCTTCTGGAATTACCTGAGCCAAGAATAGATGCTCTTAAAGAATATAATGCAAGCAAGCGATATTTTATGGTGTCTATTTCACTTTTCCTTAGGACGCCTGGCTATATTCGTCCTCTTTAACGGATCGTTGATAAATTAAACGTGTTCTTCGAACGAAATGGGTCTAGAAAAGAACAATCACAGCTTAGATCATTACTCCGACATTAATGACAGTACACTCTCAATAGCCTTTAGACATGCTTGTAAAGAAGCAGTTATACCGATTGATAAGTACAGATGTACTTGTTTGAACTCAATTCTTGAAATTACCTACTGCTGCTAATGCTTTTTTTATTATGGTATGTATTGTTGAAATATATGAATGTAATTTATAGGCTATCGGAAATATCATCAATTTCATGTGTATATTTTTATTTGGGGTGATCGATGGTAACGCAATGGGCTACTAAACGAAATATCGCTGGTTCGAATGACAGCTCCGTCTTTCTAGTGTCCCAGCCCAAACTATACCGAGCAGAATGCTGTGCTTATAATCACAGAAAACGGGTCAGGTGTGTATCGGTGCTTGACACCCGGTACGATAAAAAGTAAGGATAAACTGTCTGATTCTCCATTGTCTTCTCTCCCCTCTTTCTATGTGGCGGCTCTGAAATGACAATGGCGGTCGAATGGGGTAAATATTAAACAGCAGATAAATATATTTTAATTTACGAGTTGTGATTATTTCATATAAATGATAAATGCTAAATTATTGCCAATGAGTGAATGCGCTCTTGGAATTGCTAAATTAATAGCTAATTAATTACTTATATTAAGTTATTAAAATTTAAAACAAATTTATCATGTTACTTCCTGTTGGTTGTCTTGTGAATGTATATTATTATGATTGTGCTTCAAAGAAATTTTAGATATAGAAGCAAATGTGCTAGTTGTAAAAAATATTGATATATTTATTTGTACCAAATTATGTGTAAACAATTGTTGTTGTTTTTTTCTTATGATTTTACATCGTAATGTTGTTAAGTGTTCACACAATTCATGTTTGTTGTATTATTTTTGTTGATGAAATCACTCATACAGATTCATTATTTTTGTACTATGTATTGTGGGTACAATGCTTTTTATGACACGTGTTTTTGCGTCAATGGTTGTCTGTGTTTAAAATGTCAATTTTTTAATGTTTCAAATGATTCGTGTAAGATGACGTACCCAGTTTTCGTGGTATTAACGAAACATCGGCGTAGTTTTTAAAAATGAACGACAAAATTACTGTATAATAAACTAATTCAGACATTTCTTTTTTTTAACACTTCAGACATTTTTGTTTTCAAATTTCCTGTCGTAACGCGCATGCGCAAATGAAACAGTGCAATACGTAAAATACCACGAAAACTCGTTACACCGCGAAAACCGGTTACTCTACCATATGAGGTAGTTGATGTACATCGTTACATAATCTATAATTAAATTGGATATGTTGAGACTTCAACAAATACAATATTTATAATAGATGATTACTTAAACCAATCGTTATACTTGGAATAGCTTGGAAACTATGGGTTATTCATCCATGCACCATTGTAGTGAATCCTACAATTTCATTTAAAAGTGTGTTTTTTGTCAAAACACAAGAAGGGTTAAAAATTAATTTGTTTGATTATTATCTTTCAAGTTACAAACTTTTGTACCACATTCTACAAATTTATCAAAATGAAACCGATAGTTTGTAATTTGATTGTTTTTATCTGATTATCCATATTTGTGCAATATATTGTCGTACATATTTGTAATTGCGGTAACGTTTTGATGTCGATTCATTTGATTGTTGGTTACGTTTATATTGTTCTTGTATTTTGTAATTTGATACATTTTATATTTGTTACATATGGTTCATTTGTTTTAAATTGTTACTTGGGTATATAATTATGATACAGTTCATTAGCATATTACTAGAATTTATACACAACTATGATTCGATACGTTGAAAACTACGAAGCGTTACTTTGTTCAAATGTACAGCTTGTTCAATATGTAACATAGTTCGTTCTCGATAATGAAGGCAAAATAAATAACTTTGCTGGTAACTCAACGATAGTTCAGCCGTCACTCGTACTGTGTCCATCGCATGAGTTTTGACGTGGAACAAAGCACTAGGGTTATCTGTATCCGCCATGTAATTGTTAACTAGTTCATGTTCCAAGTTGCAGCGCGAGGCTATATAAGTTCAGTTTCCATGAGTACTTACAGTACTTTAATAAGATAACTTACTTTGGACTTTGGTACTTTCTGAATTCAGGCATATACATGTTAACCTTGACAAAATAAATGTATTACTGTATTTACTCACACAGACACATACTGACTGCTACAAGCATTAGGTGTAATGGGGGCTGTTTATCAGGATTGGATCAAAGGGGACTTAAAAAAGTAATCAAACATTATTTCACGGACTATTTTGCATAGACGCCAGTTTGTGTGGAAAAATGCATTATATACAAATTTCAGGAGAAATTTCCGATGAATTACGCACATAAAACGCATTACATGATATTAAATATTCAATATCTTAATTTTGTTTAACACGCTCCACTCTTTCCTGAATTCATTTGTGAATTGATATTTTATAATATGTGTAATACAATTATGTTAACAAAGTTGCTGTTTGTGTCACGGCAGTTGATAATTTATTGTTAATCAAAACAAAAAGTGTTCAATATGACAATCTATGTGCTTAATGGCTGCTCGTTAGAACACGGCTGTACCGCCAACAGACCTGCATTCAGTATGCCAATAATACCATAACTATTTACTACGTTATCATAATTTGTCATTGGGGAAAATGATAATGCAATAACCAATTATATAATGTCCTGGATGTCAAAATTTGTTACGATATGTTAGGCTCATGTTTTGTAATTGTTAAAGTGAAAAATGTCAAACAATAAATACATTGAAAACAACGACTATGTTGGGTTATATTTGTTTACACTCCTTAGTTTGTAGCATACACTTTATCAAAAGATGGAACAAAATAAAAGACAAAATCTACAAAATTATGGTGTGTCCGGGCCGACAATTGCATCTGTACGTACCAGTAAACTATGCACGAACTTCACAAAATATAGTGAACACAACCACATTGGTATAATTATAACGACTTCTTATTTGAAACAAGTTTTAAATATTTCCTCAAAATTGAATTTGTCTGGACATCACGTCAATATTGGGACATATTTATTTTGCTTCCAAATCATCGCCTTGTTATCATGTTCTACCGTATAGGCGCAATTGCAACGACAGCTATATTTAACTTAGCACGGAGGATGTTAGACTTGAGCGGGGATATATACTGAGTCCACATCACACGAATTAGAATGAAAGCATTCTGCGATTAGCAGAAAAATACATGTATCGAAGATAAATTACATCTTCCTGTTAAAACCTGTGCATTGATTTTCTAAATACGAACAGAGAAACTGAAGCAAGTATTTTGCAGGCTTAAGATATTAATATTAACAAGAGTCGAATATAGAAACTAATAATTACACACCATACAAAGCTGCAAGTCTTTCTCTCAGATATTTTTGTATTGTAGTAAATCATTCTTATTTTAATGGACTCTATAATGCGTTCGCTACTACAGTCTCGTCTATATTAATGTCTGAGAGGTTTTGAAGCATTTCTATTTTGCCGAAATATAATTTGAAATCTAACTGTGGAAATGTTGAACTGTTTACTAATGCTGATTGAACTATGTTTTTCGTTCGTTGAAGGTTATGTGATTAATTGCACGATCAATGAACATCGTCTTTAAACTGTGGTATTTGTTTTTCTGCACTATTCAAACTCATTTTCATTAAACCTTTCTCTCGGAGTAATATCCATTTAGCGAGCTCGTGATTTAAATAAACAGTTCTTAAGTTAGAATTATGTCGCCCTATTGCAATCAAATAATAATCGACCAATATGTTATTCTTTAAGTGTTGATAACATTTGATTTAAAAAAGTGTATTGATGGAGTATGGAAAGGTATTGTTCGATAACGTTATAATATCATAATTAACTCATTGGTACCGCGCTGTAGTGCGGTGTCCTTATGGTATGCTGTTGCTCAGTATATCACTGGGGCAATGGGCGAAACCATTAATAAACTGGTTCTCGTTTGTATACATTTGTAATAGAGTTATAAATTATTGCATATTGATCGGACCAATCACGTGTGCTCGTCACGTGATTTGATGACGTAATGTTATAAATTCATTTTTATTCCGAATAAGTAACACAATACCATTATAAAAAAGCTCGTTAAAGGGACATACCCTACAACTTGGTGCATCTAGTATCTAGGCAAAATGATGATAAATTAGAAGCTTGTAAAGAAAAAAGCCGATGAAGAAAGTTTCAGTCAAAACTTCATCCAATTAAAAATAAAATCACAAAAAATATTAGTTTCCATAAAAGATCGGAAGCTCTTTGGAATTTGTTGTATAATTTTTGGGTGGAAGTGATTTATTATTCAGAGCTATGATTTTTGCGGCTAGTACCTAAACTAGTCATTTTATGACCCAAGTTCTTCTTGCAATTATCCATTATATATTGTTTTACATATACATCTAACACATTTTTACACTTTCACAGAATGTTTGTCAGTTGTAGGGTATGCCCCTTTAATGCCATTGTAAAATTTTGATGATTTATTGTAAGCATACTTGTAATATCAACTATAACTAGACCCGAAGGGAAAAAGGCACGAATTTCAACCAATGGTCCCAGAGATATTGCTGCCTTTGTTTAATGAAACACTTTGTCCTATAGATGGAATGTACAATTTTGTTCAGTACTCCGCCAGTATAGATTGATACTATATTATTTATGGTAGAATTCCCATGTGCCATTCTGCACAACTAAAGCCATGATCTTACAGACTGACGTCTTACTTGTATGATACCGACCAACGACGAGACGAAAGAATCAGGAAGAATAATGTACCAAAATTTCCCTTGGTTTTATACAATATATATGTTGATAACATTATATATAGAGATGCGTAATGAGTATTAACAAAAAAATAGTAGTTTCATGTGAGAAAAAATTAAATTGATATTAAAAGTATACTAGTAACAAAACTGTATATGTGTAAATGGCAATTATTATACATAGACAGTTAAATTTAGGGAAACTCGTGCTGAACAACATATAATTTACGTATCTGCATCCAGGTCAAGTTTAATGTAACCGTTAATGACATAATATACTTTGCACACATCTTTTAACTTTCAGTTCAGCCTTTTTGTATTCTGGTTCTGTTAGCGGCAGTCAAACCATGAGCCTGATAGGTTAGTATATAATAACTGACTAACTGAATACGTCATATGCTTTAATATATGCAATGAGCACACATATATGCAATGCATCATAAAACATGTTATTCAAGTGGTTTGCAAAAAACTGATGAACCATACAGACACAAACAGATTGGTATAATCGAGTCTACGTATAATAGTATGTGCTTCTGTCTTATTGTTGGATAATTTGATGACTATGACCCCAGAAGAGATCCCAGACATCATCGAAGTACTTGCAGTAATGATGTGTATTGGGTTGAAATCACCACGCAACACAAAAAGTCCCCAGCTTTGACCATTTTGATTTATTCCTGGGCAAAGGGACCTGCAAGATTAGCAAGACTACCTGATAGATCTGATAGGTGCCGTCCATCAGCATTTATTGACACAGGAGTTTGTTTTTAAAGCTTCGGACGCTTTAACAAGCGTTAAAGAACCCGGGAAAAAATTATTTTCGCGCCCAGTTTTGCACTCAGATGAACTGTCTGACAATCAGGGTATTTTTTTACAAATGCAATCGATTCACCTTGTACTGTCTGTGAACTAGTGATCTGCATTCAGGATTTTATTTCTGATCCCGTAACACACTGCTCTAAAATAACACATAAATTATGTTTTCATTATTTGAATTGACTTGCGCTGTGTGATTTGTTCAGTATTGCCGTTTTTGCCTATTTCATTAAGTACATTCTGTAGTATGGAATTAATTTAAAAGTTACAATTGTGTTACAAACGACATCGATCATCGTAAAGATTTACAAACGATTATTGCTGACATCTGATCATTCATTACTGTATGTGAAGTTCCGTATCTATCTGTAGAATGTTTTAATATATCTTCGCATCAATTTTCGAGAGAAACCCAGCGTGGCGGATAAACATTGGACATCTCCTATATAAAGGACCCCAAAAGTTACAAGAGGATTAATATCGTATTTGTTGTATTGCCCCTTATCAGTACAATCCTGTCTGGTCACAGTTACAGTTGAATCTCGTTATCTCAAATTTCTTGGGACCGTGAAAATTAGTTTGAGATAACCGAAATTTGAGATAAACAAATACTGTATAATTATATATGATTTGAAGTATTTGTGTACACGCACGTACAGTAGCCTTTATTTAAGATTACAATACATACATGTATGATTACATTTTGCTTGAATAAAATATGTGCATACGTAGAGAAGAAACAAAATAATTATGTATCTATTCAGCATAATTAATATCAACAATTAATGTCCCAACATAAAATACTTATTTACGAAATTTGTTGTAAGAATTCGAAAAAAACGGAGCGTCTAGCTTTACATATTTTCGGATGTATATGCATTCCGTACATAATATATATTGTAATTGTAGGTAGACCTGTCCCTGGTAAGTAAGGTCTAAGGTCATGAATGTTATTTTTCTATATTGATAATTAGTCCTGATGTTTAATAAGCATACAGTTACAGAAACTGGTCTGCCATAGGTACAATCCACTAGTATTAGCCCATACTCTGGAATTAATTCGACTACATGTCAATAAGTCACATGTCTCGCATTCCTGGTTCAATGCCTTTAAGAGCATTTATTTAATTCCTTTTTGGGCGGTAACATTCTTACCATTTATAAGAATTTCCTCTGATTGGATCCTCAATGTTGGTAGCTTATATTAAGCATTCTATTTTATTATCAAGTTCTCTTCGAATCGTTTACGGCGCGGTTCTTTTAATGATCGAATTTTCGCTGTCTCATTTTCTAGCAAATTCTCAATGGATCAACTCGGTAAATTAAATTCCGACACTTGTAGTCGTAAGCGTTTATTGTTATTCTCGATATTTCCGTCTAGCAAAGAGACAAAAACTCATGTCACGTCCTTGAAATTAATGAAACAATACAATGAAATCGCTTGGGAATTTTAACAGAGTGAGAGAGTATCTCTTATAGAATTTGATATCGTGATTTGAAACAGCATCATCACATACAACCATGATTGGTGAGTAGGTCATGTAGTCTGTATAAGTGTAGATAACCTCTACCAAGTAGACCAAGATCCCTCGAGTGATTAGCTACATGTACATTAGTGATGCAACTGCTCAACGTGAATGTCTATTTTTATACGCCCGTTTGAAAAACAGGTCGTATTATGGAAACACCTATGGCGGGCGGGCGGCGTCCACAATGGTGTTTGCTCTCTAATTCAAACAGTTTTATTATCCTCACCAAATGTTTGTGGAAATGTTTATGGTCATGAGATCTCGGTCAAGCCATTCGGCCCAGGCACTTCTGAGTTATGCCCCTTGACGCTTCGAAAAATGAATTTTAACGGGGTATTTTGTGACCTGGCACTCTTGTTTCATATAAAAAATGCAGCGTCGAATGTGTTCCCAGTGCGTTTATCAACAAATCTTTATGGAAAATCTAACATTTGTAAATTAAGTGTCTGATTGTTTTATATTTTTTTGGCAGCGTGATATGTTAGATTGCGGTACTTTGATGCGTGTTTACTAATAAGTTGAAAGATGGACTTATGGACACTCTTTCGTAAGCAACAGCACCCATAAAAAGCCTACAGCGGCGAAAATACTTAGTAATTCAACATATGTATCTGCTTTAAGTGTGATTTTAAAAATGATTAAGTTGTCTGACATAATCAAAGATTATAGGCTGTCGTAATGGTATCATTACGAAACACTATATGCGCTTGTAGATATAAATCATTTTTGACGGGGTGATGCAAAATAACTAATTCATCCATGCTCTATTTTATATTCCAAATATATTTACTATGTGACATTTATTCAATGGGGGGATTTTAATTGCGAGTGCTAGACTACCTAGGAGTTGTCAATTTAATTTGAACTACACTGATGAGACACGATAGAGAATCCTGCAAAGCGTATTTTATTAATTATATTCTAGTCAGTAATCTCCTGTTTGTATTCAGTAAGAGTTGTTTCTATTACAGTATATACATGTGTCCTTACATGTAGTGTGGTTCAATCTGAAAAAAGTTTATTTAGAGCTCGTAAGTAGATTACGTTTATTTAGAGCTCGTGGGTGCATTGTTGTGCTCTTCGCGTAAGTAGAGGATGACAGAGTGATATTAACTCAAATACAAAACACTCATTATACGATAAAGTAAAAATTAGGGTCAGAAGATTCAGATATCACAAATACATAGTTCCCACATTTACAATATTTACCTCTTGCTAGTCAAATTTCTTATGCGCTTAATAGAAAAAAACTTAAAATTAGTTAATAAACAACTCATTTTATAAAAGTTAACTTAATCATGAAATCGTTAATGCCATAAGCACATCATGTTTAAGAAAATGTAGTTGTCACATATGAATATCTTATATTTAGAATTATCAAAATAAAAATATAAATATGTTCTATCAATGCCTATTGAATGCAAAGGGGTTTGTCTCGAAAAAAAATCAAAATATTTTTTCCCATGTAACCCATATATATTATAGGTTACATGGAAAAAAAATTTTCGTGACAAACCCCTTTGATTGAATGTGTAAAAAACATGTGTAAAATATATACAACTAAGGACAAATTTATAAGTCAACAAATCCACCATTAATTTATACAGACAAGTAAGGTACACAATAATTCTAAAATGATTCAAGTCCGGTTGGCTTCGTAAGCTGTTTGGCAAGTCCACACGCGCATTACTCCACCAGGCTAAGTCTAAACTATTTTGACATTTTAGTTTTTTTATTGGAATAGATCATCGATTTCCTAAAATTGTTCTATATATTCATTAAGTAAAAATGTATTAACAAATCTAGGTGACCGATTGTAAAAGTTGACCAGTGTAAGAGGGTCCCCGATTTTAAATACAAATGAAATTAAGCCCATCAACTCAGCACATTGTGCAACCACAACAGAACAATTTCTGCATATTACACACAATTCCAACTCTTCCTGGTCTCTAAAGAGGGCAGATATTGTTTTAGCGTTTATGGTCTTATCAAGGCCCAAAACCTTCTAATTGAATTCTATTTCTGAAAATAACTTTTTTCATGAGCAACTTCGGAGAGATCTTAAAACTGAAAGTGAGGTATTAAATTTCAATCAAGGAACATTAAAAAAACACTAAAGTTTTCGGAAACTATTTTCGACTTAAAACAAGCATTTCTATAAAAAAGAAAACCTTTTTTTATCCGACTATTATGATTTCACTGAAGAATTACTTTAGAATACATTTAATGCAAAAGAAGTACATGATGTAGATAAGAAATGTTCCCCGGTATGTAGTAGGAAGAAGATGTCGTAAAGTCTCGTAAACTACAGACGTACAGATGGTCACCCCTGGCGTTAATTACGACTCTATGTTAAGTCTTGCATTAATTCAACTAAGTTTATTGAAGTGATGGAAATAGAACATAGGCTGTAATTTAGCTGAATACCATATTTAGATTCATGAATGAGATATTTCTGAGAAGAAAATACGATATTGTTTTACGGCCTCATACCAGAATCAGCAACTGTTCAGTTTGTACAGAGGTCACCAAATATAGCAAAGAAGAACTTCAATCAAAGATTCACAGTAAAATAATGGTTGACCTTTAACTCGGTGAGTATTTTGTTGATTTATCTTACTTTATGTGGTGTCACTTACTAATTATTACCCGTCGATTGACACAAAAAAAGTGCGACATTTAACGTTCAAGTTGCCACATTTATGAAAAATGTTGGTAGTAAAACGTATTACTAGTAAATAATTTCTGAGGATGCAAACGCGACTGAACATTTGATCCTTATATGAAAATATTTAATCATTTATTAAAACAAAATGCTCTTTGTTCCAATGTGGAAAGCATGAAAAAATAGTTCCGGTTTTACAAGAGCTAACGATGCATCAGTAATGATTAATAACGTTTATTTTCCAATAATAACAAATCTACGCATTTTGATTGGTCAACGGAGGGAGTTTATTGAAGTATAAACTCCTTTTCAATCGGAAACTTTTTGTTTCAAATCTGTTCATCGTCGACGGACTACTCTTGACCTAGTCATATGTACTGTAAAAAACGATTACAGATTCAGTTATACAGGCTTTATTCATTGTGTGTTATGACGTCAGAGGGAATTAACACTTTGATAAACGATCAGAAATGAAAGTTTAATCCTAAAATGAACGCCATACAAAACTCTGAGAGACAAGAGCTTAGCCGACAGAAGATTATTTCGGTCCTCAGTCAAACGCTTCGCATTTCTATAAATATTTTATTGCCAAGCATGTAACTCACTCTGGAATTAAACATCTGAAATGCATGATTTAATTCGCCTGGTGTGCGTAATAGATCGCATAAATTGAGTAAACATAATTTTGATACAATTCAAGTAAATATATTGCATTGACTAAATATGCATGCACGTCTGTCGCCAAATAATCAAATATTATCATACAATATGTGATTTGAAGGAAAAAACTCACAGTCAATATTACCACTTCAAAGCACATCAGAATTCACGAGGGCTGATGATAGTGAGCTTTGTTCAATTATTCATAATGACGTTAAACTAGTGGTTAATTAAATTTAATCAAAGTAGCATGCACATGCGTTCGTTTCCAATTGTATAATTCCAATATAAATAGAGAAGGTAGAAAGCGACACGAAGGCAATGCCGGAATTCGATTTGAGCAAAATCTGATACTTAATGATAAAGATTTTTTTAATTGTTGGCACTTATTATTGCATGGTATGATTTATATCATATTATGAGTGACTGAAATAATTCCTATACGATTCATTAATCTAAAGTGAACTAAAAATAATCTGGGAATTCATTTTGTACCGCCTACTATATATCTCGTAATGTACGAAGCTAAGTATAAATGTCTGCGTAGGTGGCCTGACATTGGTGTAAAGAAACCAAGAAGGCCAAAAGTCACAAGGGCAAAATCTGTAATTAGAGTCATTGAAAATTGTTTATTTATGTGAGTTCAACACCTTTTTCAGCGCAGCGGTATTAAATTAATTTGACCTATATTTGTAACCAATGAAATTGTTAGATACAAAATCTGCAGCTGAAGTAGAAGTTTTCTCATTGGTTAAAGGCTAGTTTGCTACAATTTTTGGGCAGAAACCATTATTATTTGTTTTACTGCCTCTGAAAATAATGCAAAAATAAAAGCCAAAAAACACCAATACAGCCACACATTAAATATCAAAAGTTCAAAACGTTTAAACCATGACAAATTAAAAAATGTGGAATTCATATACAGTACTAGTAACTAACATAAATGTGTTATATGTAATATGATTTAATGAAATAAAGTACATGTATGTACACTTTTAGCATTAAACTCAAGATTTTTTGTCTATAGTCTTAACTGTTAGTACGCTGGAGAAGGTCACATATAGTTCAATCTTTAGGTCCGCAATGTTATTGTATACACGCACGATCCCATTTTACCTTATTCCAGTTATTTGTTAGTTTTCTAAGTTCTAATTTTCTGCTGTATACACGCCGATTATCGTTTTTAAAAGATATTTCTCGTTGCAACTATCTTTCAGTTATATACGGCGAACGATTCATCTACTAGTAGGAAGTTTTAATAGCTTATCCTTCCACAATACAAGGAACCAGCAACTTCTCCACGGAGTAAAATCTAAATTGTTATCAAATTTTTATGGAAGGGTATGACCTTTCGCGACCGACTGCTCATTGACAATTGCCAAGTGTAACAGACTATATTACAAAGCTACATAAAATACCCAATATAAATAATTAAATAGTTGAATACTAAGCATTAGTAGCCAAAGGTTATAGAAGTAACGTTTGCAAAGTCCAATACTGTGACATCTGCCAGACGAAAAAAACAAGGACAAGTGATGCCTCCTGTTTTGTGTTTCCTGCGACAAAGACGCTTGATACTAATAGTTAATTGAAACGAGTCCGTGCTGGAGGAAATTTAGACGATTCAGAGTCAGAAGTGTCAAACTCTAAGATGTTTTACAATTATATGTATAATCATTTACTTATTTACCATCAAGGAACGAAGATGACGTTTTAGTTTTGTTCGATGAACGTAATACCCCTGTCATAATATGCCACGTGTCCACTGCGTTGTACGACGTTGTTTGATTTTCCAGAGCGTCGCGAAACCGCCAGCAAACTCTGATATTGTTCGTGAAAATGGAGATGTAACGGTGTCCTTATAGCAATAAAGGATGCGGAGCTAACGTGTCTTTCTATCGCGTAACTACTTAGTTCTTGTCGGCGCTTTCACGACACAGGTGGCTGTATCAGTGTTTGGTCACAAAAACAAAATAAAAATCCCGTCACTGAGCTTATATTACTATCAAGGTGAAAAGCCTACTATATATCTATATGCCAAACAATGTGGAACATCGCATCTCGTTTTTTCAGCATAAAAGATGTGCGCTGAAGGAAAATCGCTACGCATGCCATTCAGATAAACTATAAGATATTCATTCCTACCGAAAATCTCATGCAATTACATCTAATAACTGAAACGGAAAAATTGTGTTCCTTTCGTTATTTAACTTCGCTGCAAGCCATTTTGAGTCAAGCGCGAGTGATGTATCAGGCGATCTGATTGGTCGGCATGAAATGAACAGTCTATTGTACACACATATCCGACCAGTCAGATCGCTTGATACATCACTCGCGTATTTTATGCTGAAAACGAGTTGCGATGTTCCACATTGTTTGGCGTATAGATATATAGTAGGCTTTTCACCTTGATAGTAATATAAGCTCAGTGACGGGATTGTTTTTTTGTGAACCAAACACTGATACAGCCACCTGTGTTTCACGACACTCACTCTGTGACAGCGACGATAAAAGTAGAACAATACTACATTTACATGATACAAAAAATACAATCCTGAAAAACACGGATTTAGAAAGAAAAAACGAAATCACGAGCTTTCATTTGCATAACGGTGTTGTTGACCGCTCCACAAATATTAACCATTATGTGTTATTTCACTTAAAACATTCCGTTGTCTAATCATGTGACATTATACAATAACTTTCACACACTTATATTTGAGCAGTGCACTTTTATACATACTAAAATGTTTAAAAAATAGTTATAATTTAAAACAATGTGCAATCTGTCATTTTTGTCCGAACTAACTAAGAATATCCGCATTGCTTAACTGACGTCTGTTAATATCAGTGAATGTTTTGAACTTTTTTCAGTGTGCGTCAGTTGATCAAATAATTCGTGTACTGGCACCGTGGTTATAAATAATGAGTACAATCTCTGAGCTCGTATATCAATTTCATTATCAATGTTGAAAATATAGAGCTGATTAGTGTTTAAATACATCTTCAGATAAATTAAGCTTTCAGGCCAATGTATAAATTATATTATTATTTTCAGATCAAAGTTAACTTAGAAACATTAAAAGAAAATATATGAGATTTGAGCTCGGAGACCGAAAAAGAGGTTTAACCTTGGGGCTCAGGCTCTAGCTGCTGCGTTTATATTCTATAGAAACCATCACAAACCACATTACCGGACAGTGATGCTTTCCTTCTACAAGGTGTTATTTACTAGGGTTAAACACCAATTTTCAACAAGTTTTCAATTATAAACAGTTATAGATCACCTAACCAGTTTCCCTGGACTATGATCTAACCAGTACTAACTTACCCTTCTATTAGGAACTGGCAACTTCTCGACATGTAAAGAAAATCGACATTGTTGTCAACTTTGCGTGATATGTATGATCTGCGGCGACCGGGATCGAGTCCGGATCGCAAGATACAAATTCAGCGCACAAATCACTGGACCAAGCTGCGGTCTACTCAACAAGATGTGCGTAAAGTTATGACGTCAGAGAATGATATCAATCAAAATCCTACACAGTTCGATGAAAGGGATTTGGTGGACTGGGGGTTTAATGGTAACAAACTGGACTACTTATCGAAGGGTCGGGGGTTCGAATTTCGGCTCCGCCTTCTGATGCTTCAGGACCTATTTATTCATTGTCCTTATTTCAACTCCCGAGCCCCGTTCTGTGTTCAGAAAAGCACAGTAAACGAGAGGGATGTGTTTTGGTGCATAACCTCACCACATTGCAATGGTGTTATACATTCGCTTATGACAGTGAACAAACAAGAAAAGTTCAAACGAATGTGATTTGTTTTTCGTTTTATTATTTAGTACTGTACAAGTCAGAACAATAAGTATATTAGTTATACAATACAACCTCTCTAGAGCGGCATTTTCTCGACCAATAACCGAACTTCAACAAAAGCATAACTTTTCCAATGCAACATTTAACTATTTAACTAATTTAACCTCTCTAGAACAACATCCTCTTAACAAAAACCTAATTTTGCTACTCCCAAAAGGTGTTGCTTTGGAGAGGTTGCACTGCATAAAAATGGATTTCCAAGCACTGTTCGAACACCGCTAATTCAATATGTGAAGAGTCAATATAACATAAAGAATATTTCAACATTCAATTTTTCATCCGAAAAAAATTCAATTCCCACATTAATAATATTTTAATGTGCCTTCTCAATAATACTTAGCAAAACATGATTCATTTTTCTAAGCAGATTAACATTATAACGTGCGGTTTTCGTGTGAGAACGAATATTCTCATTCCATTGTATTTCCGCAGCAAAATATGCGTAATATCATTTTAACGACATCTTTTTAAACTTCCTTTTAACAACTTAAGAAGATACTAGAAACGCTATCAAAAGTCGGTCAACTCAGCCAATCATTGTATAAATGTATAAATGAAAATGGTGCACTTGCAAGGCCATGACGTACCATATCTCTAGTGGTTATGGGATCACGACAGAGACATTGATCAGATACTTAGAGATATAAAGCACGACACTAAGACTGAGACAAATGATAGAGATAGAAATCAAGCCAAACGTACAAGTGAAATTTGTGAAAGTTGGAAGATTGAGGATGAATTTCATTTTGTATTGGAGTTTAACAGATACGATAACGAAATGATATTTACCCAAAACTCTTTTAAAAGGACAAACAGATTTTAATAAATTAACCTTTTGAATTCGTCCGACCGAAAAACTTTTAACAATATTGGCTTATATCCAGTGTGTGCTTTTAAGATGAGAGACAATATATTGAATAATGAATGATGCTTGACATACTTTTATTCCTAAATGATAAGTTCAATGGGCTTTAGATCCCATTCACTCAATTTATCTTCTTTTTGTGTATGTGTTTAGTTCTTTAACTTATATTTGTTGGATCTTGACATGATTTGTTACATAAAGTTCTGGATGATGAACACATGACCAAATTCAAAATAAAAATATTCTATTCTGTTGTGATAAAACACAAACATTTCTTACATACAAACGATACATCCTGACTACTTCTCGATTATATACGTAATGTGTATAACCCTAAGGAAATACAAATGTATGCATGTAAGTGTGTGTAAACGCTCTGCATTATAAAGAAAGGCATCAGTTACTGAAGTTGTGTCGATACAAATTAAAATAGCTGACTAAGTCGGGAAAGTGGAACATCTATGTTAACTACTAGTACTTGACATTCAAATGCAAATATCCTTCCAATCCATTTCAACAGACTTGATATAAATGTCAGCAATATGCGAGTCAATAAAGTCCCATAAGCATATTAATTTCGTAATATAAAATCGTAATAGTTTCTATTTGTCCTATATAACAGAGGAATCCGGTGTGTTTTCCTCCCGTGCATACTTTATAGCAAGAAAAATATTCCCGAAACCACTATCGTATTTTTTTAGATATCATTGCTGTTTTCCCGCAGCTAAATTCACAGCGAAATGAGTGTTTTTAGAAGAAACGGGGCTCGTTTCGTCGATAAAATGTATCTTGGGATAATATCAGCAGTTGCTTGTTTTTTTGTATATATATTCTATAGCAAAAAGCTAATAGGACTTTAATACAATGTACATTTGATATATCTAATAGTTCAAAAAAGGATACAAGTTATATACCTGATAGCCTAGTGAATATAAATGATATCAGTGAGATAGATTCCAGTAGTGTTCTATCAGGCTATGACAAGTACAATGAGTAAATTCATATTGACTCCGTCAGTTCAAACCGTAGATGGTTTGATGCGACGAACTCTGAAATATTCTATCCGTTTGATGTTACATGAATAATTGTATCATCCATGTTTCTGTAAGTCTGTGATGTATTTGATGGCAATACAATTGTATGATTATTATGTCATCAGATTGTACAAGAATGAAATATGTATACCGTTGTGGTATGGTCTTGTATTGGTTCGAGGTAACTTGTTCACGTTAATTTTTTGTGAAATGCAACATGGAACGGGCCACTTTATGTTGTCATGTAACCATTACCTTTGTTGTGGAGAATTTGTTTCTTGGGTAAGTTTTTTGCCATTCCATTTCGTTTCGAGTTAACTTCAAACAAACTGTTAAACGATGTTATCAATCAAGAGAATGCTAAGATCTCGGAAAAATCTCGCTTAAAACGCGACTTGGTTACGCAACTACTCGGGCATTTCCGTAACTGAGAAATACGCCTAGTATATAAGTGTTGGGTTACAAATTTTAGTTATAGGTGATTTCTGGTCACTACTTTTTTAACACAAGGTCCTCGTTTTCAAGAATCATTCTCCGAATTACATACTTTCAAACGTGTTTCTCGATCGCGATTGATAGAATGGGCATCAAATTTATATTGAAAGAGAAACAGGTTGTATCAATACAGTACAACCTCTGTAGAGCAACACCCTGTGGGAGCTGCAAATATTGGCCGTTGTTTAGAGATTGTTGCTCTACAGAGGTTGAATTTATAGTAAATATCAGCTTAGGGAAATTTTGAAGGTGATGTTATTGAGAGGTTGTTGCTCTACAGAGGGCCGCTCTGGAGAGGTCGTACTGTAGTTGGATTCCCAGGGTCAGCCATGATGGAAAGTAGCCCGTGAACAATGACAACAAAATGGCGACCAGCCTATTATGTCCGAGGCATTTTTCTTTGAAAAACACTGAGGAGTTCCGATTGTCAATTTTCCAGCCTTTATAAGTTTTTTTTTATAATCCTCTCCTTACGAAAGTATTTTATTTTATTTCTTTGACATTTAATACCCCTGTCACCCCATGCCGTTACCATTGCGTTGGCATGGCGTTGTTTAATTTTCTAGAGCACCGTAAGATTGCAAGAAAAATCTGATATTTTCTAGAAAATCGAGATGTGTTATGGCGTCTTAACAGCGACAAAACAAAGGCATCGGTGCAGAGCTTACATGACGTTCTATCGCGTTCCTATGTAATTCTTCTTGGCGAAACATAGTCTGCACTCTCATGGCGCTTTCGCTGCAAGCTCTGAGCTTTCATGTGGCCGACCAATCTCCGTGCAAAACTCCACTGACAAACATAGCGTTTGCACAGCGACCGACCTAAGTGCGCGCCCGCGGAGCTCCCGTAGTGTTGTATGAGACCTTACTGTGCTACCATGGCGAACTTACAGCGATCCCACTGCGCCTATCAGGAAATTGGTCACACGAATTGGCAAGGGGCAGGATAAAGGGGCAGGATAAATCTGCACTGCTTGATCATATTCTTAAACCCCGTCACACCAGGGCTGCCTTCTCGGAAATGGAAGATACAATACATTACCAAACGATCGGAGAGAAAAATAGTAAATTATGCTAATATTGAGTTGAAACTGAATATCATTTTTTACTTGTTGTCCTCTTTATTATATATTACAAAGTTAGTATTTCAAGAAATGATCATAGGCTTCCTTAAATTCATTTTCACTCATTCTTTCTTCAAATATCATTAAAACTATGATTGATATGTACTTACTGTGCTATGAAAATAAGGCATAAAAACTTGCCCCTTCTTAATACTGGTCTTCAGGCATCTTTTGTTTTCGATAGGTTTATATTATAACGTGATCCGTGTGTACCTAGGTCATATTTCTTTAAATGGCCAAACTATTGTGAACATGCCGATTAGCTTTGAATGAATGATTACGTAGTCTATCTGTTAACCTCGGCGAATTGTTCTGGCCAATTCCGTAAATGATCGAGACTGAATTTCTGTCACTGGCTGGGTCAACTCTGTATTGCAAATAAGCTATTATTGCCCACCCACAATCAAATATTTTATTAATGATCGTTATTTTCCCATCAAACATCATTACCGTAATTGTTTACTTCCTTTTGGGCGCCTGTAGAATTAAATGAGCGTTTCGCGGGTACAAAGGTTAACTGGTTCCCGTTCCATGTTCCAGTGCACCAATTGTACACACAAGTCAACGGGAACCATGAGTTTAGTACAAAGGAAGGCTAATAAAGGAACGTAACTCATGTTATTAACCAGAAATTTACAATTTAGCCTGACTTACCTCCCTTCGATTTGAAACACTGATGGAAAGTGTATTGATGTAAAATATACACGAAACTACCAATACGAGAATTTGCAATGTCATGATCGACTTCCTTGTTATCTGCTATATCCAGACATTTTCTATTATAAACCCGCATTACCATGATTATAGGATACTGAATAATTTGATAACATTATTTTATATCATAATAATTGTGATGTGTGTATCTGTCCGTTCTCTGTAGACTTTGTAGTGTTTTCTGTTTATTTTCGCTGATGTCATTGTCATCCTATTTGGTCCATATTTTGTAAAAACTAAGTCATTTATAGAACTACGAAGAGAGTGTATTTAAAACATCAGTTTTCAAGACAAGAATTCTAGATATTGTCTACAGTTATACGAAAACATGTTTGTGTGCGTTGGTCTACTGATCTAGAGGTTGCGAGTTCAAACCCCGGGTGAGGCTCACGCTGTCCGTGACAAATTTGACTGAAAATGTTACCTCCTAGTATGTAAAATTGTCCTCCATCTCTGAATTATGTTGGTTAGCTTAGCTTGCGACTAGAATGTGGTTTGTACTGGTTAAGATCTAAATGAAGTCCAGGGAAGCTGGTTAGGATAACAGTCCGCCACGATATGACTGAAATAATGGCGTTAAACCCGATGAAGTAAATAAAACATGTCTGTACATTAATGAGCAATGCTTATGTGTTTCGTATGATAGTATCGGGTCCATGACAATTCACCCTTACTTGGCCGTTCATGATACTCGATTCAAGGCGAGAAGCTGGTACCGGAAATACGAAAATCGATCCTCTTAAGTAACATAGTACTTGTCGATTTTTATGAAGCTTTCCTTGATTCTTTGAAGCATTTTACATGTTTATGGCTCGTCTTGTGCACAGACACTTGTTTAGAAAAAAATTCCCCACCCATCACGTTCGCTCTTATGACTATCAATACATATACATGTACTAGTTATTTATATGTATTCATAGTCATAAGAGCGAACGTGGTGGGTGGGGTAATTTTTTCTAAACAAGTGTCTGTGGTCTTGTATACGTACGTCAATCATGCCTTTATTTTGAAGTATAACCTATCTGTCTCAATTTAAGATCGAGTGCTAGTCCATTAAAACAATGAGTGTGTCTATATACAATAACAAATAATTTTACAGAAATGAAGCCTTTTATTTACAGTATAACCAATTACTCTGTCTGTCTACCATCCGACCTTGACGACAGACATGATACAAGCTAATATTAGCTTTAGGAGAAAGCATAGAAGAGTAAAGTCAACAACCGCTAAGATCTAATTCATCGCAAGAAAAGTCACAATTTCCGACTGATTGTGATAGCCTACTCGCAAGTCAATATGTATTAGGTAAACACAGCGAACGTATCAATATTTACTATACAGGGTCTTGCCCTTTTATCTCTTTCTGTATTCTAAACACGTGTGAATAATTTAGGAGTTATATCTGACTAGGTAAAATGGTAAACTCATTTCAGTATTTGACAATTTGTATTTGGCCGTAGTTTGGTATTTTGTGCAAATATCACGGAATATACTTATAACCCGGACACTGTTCGCGATTTTTTCTGCCGAAATCTACACGGAAGCTCTACGGTCATTCGTCTTTTTAAGTGGAAGCATCAATGTAAATATTTAAACAAGCCCTTGATTTGTTTGCACGAAGTATACGCGTAAAGAAGATCTAAGCCCTGATAATTTGTCAAACCGTATAAGGGTTTGCCTTTCCACAAAAGTCAAATGTTGATAAATTACAGTCCTAGTGAAATCCTTGAGTATTTTCAATGGTCGTAAAGCAAGATTGATTTTATGAAGAGTTTATAGTGAATGTACTTACCCTCTGTTGATTTGTTATATGAGTGACACGGTGACAATAGTTACCCTTGTTCCCCAGTGGAACATTCATACATCTTCAATGATCACTCAAACATTGCGGCATTTCAATTAAGATAGGTGAAATATTCAAAAGTTTCATTTTCTCAGCGAATGAAAAATGATAAGTCGCTGTTGACTTCGCCTCATTGTTCCGGTCGAGTGTTATCTTTTAATAACTTAAGAACATCGTTCAGTTTAAGAAATTCTTCAGAAGAGCAAACCACGTTCTCTTTAACGGTAAGTGATTTAATTTCGTTTCTGCAAATAGAATATTCGTTTCATACAATCATAGTGGAGTTACGCAAAGTATTTTTTATTAACAGACCGTAGATGAAATTTCAAATGTTCGAATGCAATATGTTTCCTTTAAGCATCTGATATGATATTAATTATAATTTAATGCTTCTTTAGATATTTATACATTTGTGAAATTGTGTTTCAGTGTATAAGGATCCATGTTAATTTCCTCGGTTTTTAAATTAATAGAGTTAGATTCGCGTGTCTCATAAATACCTGATTTACTTTCTGTTCAAACCACTGTGGTTAAAAAGGGAAATATATCATCATCGTGTTCATATATTTTTTTACTCCGTTTGTAATCTCTATTAAATTAAACCTTAATGCAATTTAGTGTACATCTACGCTTTAATTAAGTATTGGTTTTCCATTTAACACGCGCGCAATTTGCACGAGATTTTGCTACAAAAGAAAAAAAACATTTCGTGATGCCTTAGTATGTAATTATATTTTTGTTCCTTTTCATTTCAATTGTAATAGTTGAAAAAATCATTCGAACTTTAGAATGGATCTGGTATCTTTATGTTTTGATCATAAAAAAGTAATGCTTTTTTATTGTTGATGTGTTTGTTCGTTTCATATACACAAAAAAGCCAAACAAACAGACTGGTTGTATTCAATTTTTTAATAGGAAAAGACGCGACAATAATCTCTTTCAATAAATTGACTATTATCGTTCTAGTGTCATAAACGAAAATGGAATTGCAAGATTTGGCTCTATTGGTACACATACACGAGTTATTGTCAAATGTTCTATAGTAAGATTTTAAATTATTGAATATCGTACAATAATCTAAATAGATGTCAATAAATTCAATACATTGCCGTAGATAGTGTCACAAATATACAAACAAGAATATGAAATATTGTATCGAAACGAGTAAAGAAAGACGTATGAAAAATATAAGAAACGCGAACGTCGTACTGTAAGGAAATAACTGACGTAAAAATAATGTTTAAGGGAACAAATGTTGTTGTTGTTTTTTGTGATGTTGTTGTAGTGTTTTTAATGGGGTTTAACCAACCAGCAGTGAAGGATCTGTGACTTTACATTGTAATCGATTGATGTATTAAATATTCTTAACAGTCGAACAACAGTGAATACAAGTGTTATCAATGTGCTATGTGTATAATATTATAATATCAACCATTGTGTGACATTGTTACACAATTGATTCTTCAGCTTATAAGGACATTTTGTTCATTATAGAGATAACTATGGAAAGTGAGCTCGGAGAGGAGGTGCCTAAAGATCTACCTGATACAACAAGCGATAACGATGAAGGCATTCCACTGACTAATGAAACGACGGATGTAGAAAGGGCAGATGAACCGAAAATTGAAGAAGAAAATGAGTAAGTTTTCTTGATAGTAATATAGTGCAACCCCTCAAAGGCAACGCCCTTTAGGAGTAGCAGAATTATGTTGTTGTCGAGAGGAGTTGCTCTAGAGATGTTAAATTAATACTGAAATCGTGAAGTGGGGAAAATCATACTGTTGTTTAATGGAGGTTGTTGTTGCTCAAGAGAGGGCCGCTCTGGAGAGGTTGAACTGTACAAATTTTCGTTAAGGAAACCAGTCAGCTCATCCTAATTGTAACAGGAATAAATACTTAACAGTATTGTATCTAGTAAACAAATCATTGTGTTAGTCATGAGTGATATTCGTCGTATTAAGTGGGGTTGGCTGTCTACTTTTGGAATGCCAAATTGGTTACTTTGGGGCTTTTTCTTAGAATATATGGTTACTCACAGTTCAGTTTAAGACTTTCACATAAACAGGCTCATTTCAAAATGATGTGCACTGTGATTATGTACTGGGTTTTCGAATATTTTCCAAATTTAGGACTTTTGCGGCAAATCAGACTTTAAGTAGGTTCAGTCTTCGTCTTCCGACTAAGACATTGTAGTAAAAATTATGTTATAATTCGAAAATGTGAGTTCACTTTTATATCAATATCAATAATTAATGTTCTACAATATCATATCATAAACTCCTACTAAAATATCCGTCGATCATGGAATGTTTATGACAAGAATCAATAAAATCTCTAGGATACTCTTAACTGCACATAAGTTCATCGTACCTTAAGTCATTAAAAACCGGCGTTATCATATACAGCCATTTAAGAGCATCTATACTATGTTCAAAGTGATCTTCAACATGTCCTTTATCAAGTTCATCCAGTGTAAATCAATAGTGTAATTCTTTATGGTAATATTATTAACTCGGATAATTGACAGTTCACGATAAAATTTGTGTACAAGTAATTACAAACTAGCGATAGAAAATAAGAGCGTAGAATTTCGTAATAAAGGGTTTGTATAGGAATGGACTACAAAGTCGACCGTAAGCTAATGTAATTAGGTACATCATCAATTATTTACTATTTGCAGTGTCTAGTACGTATAGTGTGTATTTTAATCAAATTAGACAATGAATGAAAGGGGGAAATAATTATCCTTGGAAGGAGATACGTACACTGGTGAAGCCAGTCGATTATTATTCAATAAGACAAGGAAACATTTGGACAATATCTCATTTGCGTCTATCGGAACTACTCGGGAATTTCCGTAACTTAGAAGAGACATATGCCCCGTACATGTATAAGTGTAGGGTTGCAAATTTTAGTTTCACTAAGTTTCATTATATTTTTTTAATCGCGAACGATAAACACGTTAGATAGTCTGTAATTCTGAAAATGATTCTTGAAAACTAGTACCTAGTTGTGAAAAGTAGTGACCGGAAACAGCATCACTGAAATTTGTAACCCTACACTAATGAACGTGGCGTACAAGTCTCGGTTACGGAAGTTGGGCTTATACCTACCCTAATTTCTTTGGTTAAATAATTGTAAATATATATATATAGTTTATTTATTATAGTGACAGGCATAATAAAGAAATATACAACGTTACATAATACATGAATATTTTGCAAAACCCAGCCTAATAAGGCTTATCAGTCACTTAGACTGTGCCTTATCGATATAGCTTTCTTATTTCTGCATAATATGTATAATTACTTCTTGTGTTGGGGCTTTACGGGTATCTTTTATAGCGTCAAATATCAGACAATGAGGGTGTATATAATAAATTATGATCTATGGACATAAGACTCGAAGACAGTCACGTGTGTTCCTAGATAAACCCATGACTGGACAGCAGCAATAGAAAGTGATGGAATTGGTCTTACAGTGCAACCTCTAAAAAGCAACACCCTTTGAGAGTAGCAAAAATATGTTGTTGCAGGGAGGTTGTTGCTCAAGAGAGGGCCGCTCTGTGGAGGTTGCACTGTATATGAGTTATCGATAATTCTATATGGAATTTGCTGATCAAATTGAGACAAGATGCACTTAAAAGGTCTTTTTCTTATTGAATTGTCATTGTTTAAATAAAACACTAGAATTCAATTCCGTGCCGTCTCTCTGGGGTACCGTAAGATATGTATTATGAATTATTCCACACAAATCAAATAAAAACTCATACATGTGACGTCTTGGCTATTTATCTTCATATACAGTAGACAGAAGAGTAGGGTCTATTATATATCTCAGAAGAACAAAATAGAGGCGATTAAGTTTAATGACTTTCCGGAGATGAATTATTAGCATTTTATAAGGGAGAAGTGGATCGTTTAAAGACGGCTTTATTTGTGAATATCTGTACATTTGTTGTAGACGAAAATACATTTATCTATTTATATAGGGATTATTGAGATATGGAAATATATGAGCAATTTTGAAAAAAAAAGATTTTTTTGTATTATTTAGTAGATCCTTATTTGTATAATGCGAGTATACTTAAATATATGATAGGAATTTCTAAAGTATAAATTCGTGTAGTTTACCATTGATTCAATTCAATTACATTCAATTATCGTATAGGAAAAACGCCGGCAGTTTTTTTGTTCATATAAACGTTTTTGGTCGGGTTGGGAGTGATATAATGGCATTGAGATCTGAAATCGTACCATTCCACGAAGATATCCGCCAGTAACGGGCAGATCTTTTAGATCCGAAATCATCTTAGTTTGTTTTTTATTTCAAAGACGGTCCGCATGAAAGTATTCCATGGCTGATAAGTCCCGGGGTTATAAAACTTGAGATCGGTCTCCAAACTCAAATCTCACATCGTACTTTTATCTATTTCGTAAATTATTTATGATCAGCTAATGAGTATATTATTGATACATTAGTATGACAGCGTAATTTATCTGAACATGTATTTAAACATGAATCAGCTCTGTCTGTTCAACCGTAATACTTTGAGAATGGAATTGAGATATGAGTTCGGAGACCGTTCTCAAGTTTTTATGACTTCGGGGCCATGTCAGCCAGGTGTAGCAGTTAATGAACTTGTATGATAAATAGTATGAGAAACTATGTAAAGGTTAAGGTAACTAAGTGCAATTAAAATTCCTACCGTTGTTACAGACATTGCTCATTTATGTGTATACATCGGTCTACTATTAGTATACAGAAGGAATAAGTTATCAATACCTATTAATATTCTCAACGTTTAAAGGTATAACCACTCTTTTATGCATTTGGACGGTTCTATTTACTAGTCACATCAAATCTGGATAAGCTGCTACGTCAGGATTACCTGCCCCTAACTGTTACGACTGGATTACCTGCCCCCTACTGTTACGACTGGATTACTTACAACTCAGTGTAGGACAGAGAATAAATGTACCATACGGATTACGACTTAACGTATATATGTACGCACAAGATTGTATACTTCCAGAGTTCTGCGTATCTGTGTAAATGCATTATACATGTCAAACAAAACATATACTTACAGTACATTATGAATGTTATTGTCAAACACATCTCAGATTGAAAGAAAAATTCTATTTTATGTGATTCAAGTGTATCTACAAATAAATACACAGACATACTGGTAGTTATATATGTTTACCGTCATGTGCTAACATTTTAATTTATACAGTTGCAACACTGAGGCGAGAATTTATAATGAAAACGGCACAACTTTGGATATCGTATTACCAAGCGAACTAAATATTGAATATCGATATCCATAAATAAACGATTAATTTCAAAATCAATCAACTTAATTTGAATGTTTAATCAAGCGACCTATATCTTTTCTTTAAAAAATCGGAGTAAAATTACAGATAAGCCCGCTATAGTGTAATTATTTCACTATTGTAACGTGTAATTGAAAAAAGAACAGTAAACAACTCAACTTATATTCCCTGTGTGCATCGGACTATGGACCGCATATCGGAGACTGGTGAATGCAGGTAAATGCTTTAATTGATATCTTTAATTAAAATGATTTTTTATATCAATTTCATCTCGATATGGTCGGCTGGTACCTAACACAGTGGTTATAATTAATTGTACATGCACGGATCTTGACTGATAGGACTTTCTGGGTTTACTGTAGTAATAGTATACGAGGGTTGTCTATTAAGTATGTAGACTTTTCTCATAACACGAGTATTTTTCAATATTTTGAAACCTAATTTCTGTGACGTATAATTGAAATCTTCCTTGAGGTGTGGTGCAAATTTGATTAAAAATTTAAAATACAAAGAACGTGAGTATAGTCGCATTGTTTTAATTACATCACTAACACGCACCCGGCGCACGGCATAACGTCTCTTAACCACTGGGGGCCAACGACGTATCACGAGAGGCGGTTCGCATCGAAAACATGTGTATGTTATGCAACGACAAACGACACATGTTATGTACACATAACGTGGTTGAAAAGCTAAGGACGACATTTCTCGTAGTTAGTGACATTGTATTTTGCTGGAATATCATATTCCAAGCACGAAACATGGTGAGTAGAAACGTTTAATACTATGAAACAGTTGTATGCAGTTAATTGAGTACCAATTACGTATGAATTAAGCTCAAAAGTTAGGGATGTTCATAGACAGTCTTGTTTTGGTAGATTTTTCATTAAAATATTGTTCGTGAGTATCATTTCTTATGCTTACTGGGTAAGGTTTACTTATTCAATCTTTTTGTCTTCATTAGAAATGTTCTGTAGGTGTAATAAGCACATATGAACGGGGTTTTTGCATACTACGACTGTGTTTGTTTCACACAGAGTGTGTGTATGGTGCTAAACGAAGGTCACTCTTCATGTGTACGTTGCTCACTGAAGTCAAAATCAATTTCAGGATACAGACCACGCGGTGTGTATGTACTGCCAGTCACCATTCTCCAGCATTTTAGAAGCGCAATGACACTGTGCAAACTCCAGCATATAGAGCGTTACGCTCATGAGGGAAGCAGATGATAGAGGTACAACTAAATATCACAATGCAGCTTAAAATGAAGGACCATTACGTTATCTACAACATCGACGACATGACAACGATCACGGAAACTGGAAAAATTAATACCTATAAATAAGATTCCAATTCACGTATATTGTAAAGTGAACACACCGACTAAGTCTGTCCATTGCCAATTGTTCCTGAAACAAGCGGAATTCGGGATGTACAGAAGTTTCTCAACCAGATGGTGCTGAACTGACGGAACAATTGGACACAACTATACTATGCTCAGACGCAGAGGACTTTGAATAAGTAGATCTAACGTTACCGATGAAACAATAAAAGAGACCGTAGTACAATTACAAAAGCTTCTTCAATCCATTACATCTACTCTAATTATACCCCCATCACACTAGGGCAACGATTGCACTACACCCACCGCGTCCTGACAGGACGTTAGCAAATGAATGCATTTTGTTATTGTACCACCTGACAAGCCATTTCGATGCTGAAATTGCCGTTTTCTAAATAAGAAATAGAAGAAAAAGAAACATGAAGCAACTTAGATTATGTTGCGTTAGTGCATGACTATAAGCAGAAAGAAGACTTCTGTTTGGCCATCATGACCAGTTAATATAAATGGACACATATGGTACAGTATACATACGGAGCTAGTAAATGCAATGAGGACGTTATTGGGACCTAGGGAGAGCGCAGTTCAGTCTGCATGGACGTAGTGAGCACATAATTTGGGCGTAGTATTAACGCAATAGACCTGCTGACAACGGGAAGCTGCACGTGTAATGAACTTACTGGCAACGTGATAGACGCAGTGAGAACCTGGCAAAGACGTTGTAAGGGCGTAGTGCGAGCCTGAGTGCATCATTTCTTTTCGAGTTTGACCCCGTCCCTGCCACGGCCATCAAAATTTTCAGGACGTGATAGGAACTTTGCGAATGTGGTGCGGACGTGCTCTGGTGTGATGGGGGCATTATGACTGACCGTAGACGTCTTCAAGACTGGGTCACCTTTTTTCAAATGGTGGATATTGGCGAATTCGGTGCAAATCACGCTTGGATTGACGAGCACGGTGCAATATTGCTATAGATACTAATGAATGGGGCAATGGTGTTTACGAATCGAAGAAATGCAATCAAACTTTTTAGATAACAGCAGATTTCTAAATTGTTCAAACTCGTAAATTATATATGTGCCTAAATCTATTATAATGCAGTTATTAAAAGATAAGACCATCTAACAATTTTAACTGTTCTCTTTAGACCATCACACATAATTAAATAGATACCTGTCAACTGCAAAATATTAATTGATATACACATTTGACTTCAGACTGAAACATCACACACGCTGTTAGTAACATATACATCAAAAAGAGACTTCAGTTGACACCATACACACTTGTCTAGTGCGAAAGGCCTTGTTAAATTAACGTGTAAACATTCTATTGAATCTGATAAGCGGTGGGGAGATGCTAAGTTATGTTCACAGACATGATGCCTGTATCATGAGTGCTAAATATTTTACAAATGGGTTTCATGTCACAATAATTTTGAGGAAAACTGTTTTTTACACAGAATAACGGACTAATCTGGCAAAATTTGATGAATGACAACGCAATCATTGTACAGAAAACGCATTTTACAACGGCAAATACAAACTTAATAAAAACAACTAACAAGACAATCCAAAAAAACTAACATTTCGTCCCCCTGCCAGGTCAAACATTTCAAAATGGCATGTGGAGGTCAGAAAACCAGAGACTGTTTACATAAAATTTCGTTGCATAACATACACATGTTTTCGATGCGAACCGCCTCTCGTGATACGTCGTTGGCCCCCAGTGTTAACGTCACTTTGAATCAACACGTACTATTCAAATGACTCGTGCGCCGATTAGCACTACTGGTTGTCATGGAAACATTTATATGCACACTTAAAAGCGAAACGTAGTCTAAAATTGCAAAACCACGAAATATAATATAAATAGCAGATTGTCTATGCAAAGTATCATTCAGTTATCCTAAAGGACTTCACAGTTATTAGAAAAGTCTACATATTTAATGGACAACCCTCGTACCCTGTATATAATGCTATGTATACGCTCTTGGTTTAGATGATAAATGTACTTTGATATTTCAATATGTTGGTGATGAAAAACTACTTTTGAATATTGTTTAGCAAAGATTAAATGGTCAATTGCACAAAATTGGTTCAGAAAAATAGAACATTCAAGTAGAAGCGTACGTAAAACGTATTTGACAAGAAAAACTTTTGAACGAGTTAATAGTAGACCTACATCGGCAGAAACGTGTTTAAAGCTTGCTGGCGGACGGGAAAGATTTAAAGAAAATCTAACGTCAATAGACGTAACCAACTTGACGAATCACGGATACATATATTGTTTTTAACGTTTCTAATATAACATAACATAACATCATGTTTATTCAGCATTAAATATTCACATATTTATAGCCTAACAAACAACAGTGAAAAAACATAAATTCAAACAACATTTTTTTCTGAGGAATGTTACTATATAATTGTTTAGAAAATGAGTAAAATGTAAATATGAACTTATTATAATCGAGCTTGGTGGGATTAGGGCACAAGTTGGTGTTAAGGAAATGAACAATCGACGATGTGAACTTTTTGCATTACGCTTATCATAATTTCAAGACAGACCATTTCCATAAAAGTAAGATACCTGGCCCCAGTTTCACAAACATAATTGAGTTGAAACTCAATAATAGACTATAGTGTTTTTTTCTGTCTAAAAATCCAGTGTCTAAAATAACAGAAATGTTACCATTTGTTTTCTTATCTACTTAGAACATGTTAAACACGCAAGCAATAAGCATTGGGTGTCTGGCGGACAAATTAAGTCTCAAAACTCTATTTTCATTTTGAATCAAAAGTCAAATTCTCAGTAACAGACACAAATCAATTTTAATGAATGACACCATATCCAGATATTATAACTTGGTTGAAATTGTGGGAAATCGTTGCTAGACCACCTTTGTGCCTTCTTTTAATACTATTTTCTGAATTGCATACAATAAAACAGAGAAGAGTACGATTTTATAAATAAGTTGAGTTTGGGCAAAAACCTAGTACTAAGTTCTTTGTGAAACTGACACCTGGTTCATATTCAGAGATGAGAGGTTAATTAGAAATAGAGATAGTTGATTGTCGCTGTGCCCTAGATAGAAACACAGCCGATTTTCACCACGAGCGTCAGTTATAATTACCATTCTAATCATTAAAGGTCATTTCCCAGTAGTATAAGTAATATTTTAAGACATATATATAGTATCAGTGTTTTATACACTACGGGAAACTTGATACAATTCTTATACATATAAATGACATAATTTATAGTCTAAAGGAAGTTACACGTGTTATACGATATGTTTCAAAATACCTCTTAGAAAGGAGAATTCAATCAACAACACGTGTTCTTCCTACGTTGCACGTGATTATCCCACACGTGCATTTTCAGATTATGAATTATGTCATTCACATTAGCACATAATGTGTTTCTTATGGGAAACTTTTAAATATTTGATTATATAAAATCTTAAAATTTGAATCTGTATTATGTGGTTAAATCAACTAAAATTGATAGCTTATCAAACGCGTTTGCTACAATCGGTATTATCATGTATGCCTATGCTGCTTTAAAAATGATTTGAATTTTCTTTGTAATTAAAAAAAAATATTTTTTTGACCGTCTTGGAAGCTATGTATTTATATGTTAGACATTAGATCATGTATTTAACCATTAGGAAAACTTGTAATATTACTCCAGGTTTGGTGCTGAGAGACCTGTGCTAGAAAATACAAACTTGTGTGGATTCGTTGTCTTACATCCTGAAGCTACTACAGTTAATGTGTCACAAAATTAATGTCGATCAAGGTTCTTGTTTTCATTCGCGAAGGTGTCTAAGCTCATTCTTAACCAATATTTCATGGCATGACGTATTAATTATTCAGAAGAAATTGGATGCGTACAAAACTTAAGACCACGCCAACTTATAGTTTAATGCGTACTTCTTGAGGTTGTAAAATTTGTAGAGTAAAATTTGTACGAAAATGTATTCTTATGCGGTAGAGATTTCTTGACAAACATTTCACATATATTTGAATTAATAAACAGCAGATATGATAAAATGCGTAATTCATTTAGCTGACCTAATATCAACATTTTAATGCGTGACCTAATTGGACTGCTAACTAATAAGTGGTGTTCACACGGTACTATAACGGCAATTTAAGAATTTAATAAAAAACGTACTTTAACAGAGTTAAAAACATCAAAGAAACTTCGTGACTGTCTTTTAAAAGACATTTCTTGTTCCCCGTATTGACATTGCGTTTGGCCTGTATGCCTGTTTGTCTGTATGTCTGTTTGTCTGTACCCAACATTAACCTTGCTTATAAAAAAAAGCTTCCACCTACACTTTCCAAATTTCATACGTTGATTCCTAATGACCACCTCAACAGGACCTGAGTGTGTACTTTCATGTCAGTAGGCCAAAGGGCAAGATCTTCATGAGAGAGGGGGGGGGGTCTGTATTTTGAATCTTTTTCTTGCATTCCAAGTCCCGTCTTGTATTTCAAAACCTCTTTTATTTCAAGACCTCTTTTATTTCAAAGCATTTTGTATTACAATGCCTCTTATTTCAATTTCTCTTTTATTTCAAGGCCTCGTGTATTTCAAGGCCTCTTTTATTTCAAGACCTCTTAAATTTCAATGTCTCTTTTATTTCAAGGTCTCTTGCATTTCAATGTCTCTTTTATTTCAAGACCTCTTAAATTTCAATGTCTCTTTTATTTCAAGGTCTCTTGCATTTCAATGTCTCTTTTATTTCAAGGTCTCTTGCATTTCAATGTCTCTGGCATTTCAAGGTCTCTTGCATTTCAATGTCTCTTGCATTTCAAGGTCTCTTGCATTTCAAAGTCTCTTGCATTTCAATGTCTCTTGCATTTCAATGTCTCTTGCATTTCAATGCATCTTGCATTTCAATGTCTCCTGCATTTCAATGTCTCTTGCATTTCAAGGCCTCTTGCCTTTCAATGTCTCCTGCATTTCAATGTCTCCTGCATTTCAAGGTCTCTTGCATTTCAATGTCTCTTGCATTTCAATGTCTCTAGTATTTTTAAGAATCTAAAACATTCACAACACAAATATTCATGAAATGTTTATAAATATTTTGACAAATTATAACTGCCCAACATAGCCTTGAAATGTATTTTATGTCGTATTTATGTGTGACACTATTCAACGGTATGAATAAGCAATTCGTTCTTCATTTAAAGCGAGATTTCAATGAATTTCAATAAAAAATATTTGTTTAGTAATGCTTCCTATAATTGATAAAAGGTGTGGATTTGATTAAAGCCATCGTTGAACGACTTCTTTAACCCATATTTAACCTAATCATGTGTGTGTGTTTCTTTACAAATCCCAATGCGAGTTAAACTGGCTGTAATGTTTTCTATCCCTACAAAATGTTCAATGTGTTCTGGTGATGGTTTTTCTATCTTATAAATATTTATACGCGCCCTCGTAATATTAAAATTGGTTACGCCATGCAATATTTTGTATTTTATGAGCTCTCGGTTATCAAGTGTAGAACTTCAACAAGGTGTGGCTTATTATATATCAAGTTCTCATTGCTTGGCTGAATCATGCGTCTTAATACAACCATGGCAATTTTGGACTGAAAATGTTTATCTCTTTTGCACCATTCACCATTATAATTACACAATGTGAAATTTGATAACGTATACTATGAATTATTCATGCTATTTTCGCCTATTTAAATAATTCCTTTTAATCTGCATAGCTATCGTTTAATTCCCATAATTACCACTAAATACTGAGTATTTTAATTTCATTTCGTTGATTGTTATTCAATAAAAAAAACATTTGTATCTTGCATTGATATTTCTCAGCAAATATATACAGTGAAATTGTATAAGGTGATACCAGTGCACTGATGCTGTGACCATGGAATTGAGATCAAATTACGCTACACCAAACATGAACTAAATCGGTCACACATTGTATGGAATAATACAAGTGCAAATAAGTTCAACGTGGATGTCTTAAGAGTTTTTTTCAGTATTTTGAATCACGGAATGCCATAAATCAATGAGCATCCAAGGCTAACTAAATAAAGCTTTCAATTTCAAATTCCATTCGGTGCTATCGGGTTTATTGTCGAACTTAACGCTTTTATTGTGTATCTCTTGTTTAACGACCAATTCGACAGCTATGATCATTTTAAGGCCGCACCAGAGAGAGGAGATACGGGAAAATCGTGAATTTATAATCCTACTCTTATTAAGAATAGTTTTAGTGGTTCTATAATCGTACCCATGCAGTGTAAATCACCGATGCACGCCTCGTCTGTCCCCTGTGATTTTATACAAATATTACTGCTCGGTACATTTCGAACCAGTACTTGGCTCACAGCTGGGGATGGGGGTACTGGAAAAGCGTCTCTGAAATATTGGAAGGCGGTGACAAGATTCGAACCCACGATATATAGTTCAGTAGCCCAGCACGTTACCACTGGACCACCGACCACCCCAAACTTTACGCGTAATGTAATTAAATGGTTTATTTTTGGTCTATTATTCCTAGGTATTGTCGCCATGGTGATGAGGATTCGGTCTCTTGTCAGACTTCACATTTTCAGTTTGTCATGTCATGTCTCTAACAAATAACCTCTCAAAGTAATGATTGGCTTAATCCAGATCTAAATTTACCATTTCTTTATTTGAATTGTATTATTTATTTAAACATCGATTTTTATAAAGTTAAGAAATCATATACAAGTGGTATATTATGGATTCATCTTGTTTGTAATGCTCTTTAAGAGAGCTGTATATCACGGAACAGAAGTGGGTTGTACATTCTTTGATTTCTATCATAAATTTACAACCAGTCCATGGTATGTAGATTAGCTCAATAGTTATCATATATACTGTTGTTCAAAAGGCCTGTAAGTAGCCATGTTTTGTGGTCTCGACTTGAATAGGGAAATTAAACTTTTCATGGCGTAAATCAATTGAGCTTTTTTAGAATTGCTTTAAGATAAAAAATGCATTGGCTCAAAGATAAAGCCGATTAATTATCAGATGCTTATATTATAATATTCAGATTAATTATGCTGTCATGATAATGTAACGGTATTATCATTATTATCGTATTATAATTAAGTAAAAAAACATTAAAAGACAAGATAATTATGAGATTTGAGCTCAGAGACCAATCTAAGGTTTTATAACATCTGGGCCTGGACTAAATATTGACTATACGTGTATCATCATGGTAGAATAACTTAAATATGTCAAACCTTCATGATAAAATACTATTTATCAAGATACATTCTCCATGAGAAACTATACAAACTAGCACGTCGTAAAACCATGTTTTAGATAAATCATAGCCATATACTGTGCGAATCTTTTATAATACAAGAATGTTAGTACATCATTTTAATCCACAAAATTCAAAGTTGGCTTAATATGATCGAGCCCCGTGGTTATCTGAACCAATAAAATCGATTCATGTCTCCAGGGCTTCTTCAAAATACAAACACGTCACATATTTAGGGACCCCGAGTATATATCACGTACTAGTTGTATTGATAATGTGTTTAACTGTCAGCGTGGCGCATGTCAAAATGAAAACAGTAAATTTTGCAAACCCGGCTCCGCCAAACAGGTTAAAAAATGCAATCAGGACGTCGCCTCGACTGTGTACTGAACAACTTTGAAGTGTAAATCAAACAATATTGAAGTATATATGAGCACCGTAGCGCCGTATAGTGCATGACTTCGATGTTTCTGTACAGGTCTTTGATTTACAGTTTTGCACGCGCAGTCGTTCAGAAAGATTTATTTTCTTTTATACCAGTGCTGTTACTATGTGCACCATGATGTGTACTTTCTTACTTCACTGGGACAGTTTGCTCGGAGCTTATTAATTGTACGACCGATTTATGCAAACATTAAGAAACAAAACGCAACATACTTGAAGGCTTTCCATGTTTGTCGAGTTTTTAATGTAAACTTAGAGCTTCTGTTTGTGTGTTTACATACTACTGAAAAGCTTCGATCTTTTAAATCAATGTATGAACTACCCTGAAATATCTTACCCTAGGATAAATACCTACTTTACTATGAACAACACAAATTGTTGATTTACGTCACAATATTCGTCTCTTACAGGCCGTGGAAAGGTTTTCTTAAAATTATTTATAATTTTTTAAATGCAAAAGTCACTCTTATTATATTTACCATCGAACAGACTTTGTAATATTTGTCTATGTTTTGTTAATATTTTGATAATTATGATTTAATATACATGTATGTAATTATCAATCATAATTGATATTTAACTGTTATCCTTATGAATGTATGTGCATAATTTATCGGATAATGAACATAGTTCAAATAAAAAAACATATGTTCTGTTATGTTCTGCTTTTTTCCAATGAAGTCCATTGTCAGAGGTACACGTTCACGAATGTGCTGAAAAAATAAAAATATACATATGATGTATAAGCCGGCAACAATATTCATACAACAAATATATTTTTACCACAATTATGAATAAGCAATTTAGATTTCATAGGCGAACGTGCAACATGTATACCGAATTGACGTTATTCTGTTCTGTTCTGTCCTGTTATTAAGTAGTGCAGAATACACGGGAAAAGTAGAATGAATTTGAAATTAAAAAGATGTAAGTCTTCATTTTATCAACATTAATTAAAAAGATAATCGACTTAAGACCAAAATTTCAGTTGTAATCACTTCACATAATCATTTCCCTGTTTTATCAAATACCTTACCAAAACGTTTTTATATGCCCGTTTGACTTACGGGTCGTACTATGGGAACATCGGCGTCGGACCGGCGGCGTCCACAACGGTGTCCGCTCTCTAAGTCAGGCAGTTTTATTCGGATACACACCAAACTTCATGGAAATGTCTATGGTCATGAGATCTCGTCAAGTTCGATAACCAGCCCAATCGACCCAGGCACTTCTGAGTTATGTCCCTTGATGGGCGTATTTTATGACATGGCACTCTTGTTTAATACTGTAGTCAATTTCATTCATTGTTCAGTATGATTTAAGACTTCAAATGTCGAACAAACCTTCTCTCGGCATCAGTATCAGCAACTGTTTGTCAGCATCTTAACATTTAATGATCTTCATGTTTTCATTTGTATTGATTCGTATATAACGGAATATTATATTTCAAGCCTTTACAGTGATATTTATGAAACAAAACGTGTTTTTTCTATAAATTTGATACACGTGATTATTTGTTAAATATATACACGTGGTTGTTCTACTAATTAGATACACGTGATGTTTTCATTAATTGGATACACGTGGTTATTCTACCATTTAAATACACGTGATTATTCTATTAACTTACTAAATACACGTCAAATAATAAATTGCCTCGTAACTCATGTATACTGCATCATGTGACTAAGAAATGTGAATATCGAACAATATTTTGATATCATTTAACTCGTAATCGGTCGACGTGTTAAATACACAGGTGCCTTCATTATCTGTTTGTTTTCGTTCATTAATTATTTATAGTACTGGTCACCTGATCAAATATTTTCAATGGTGATATCAATATTCAATAAGTTTCATATGAAATATTTATTTGAACACCTTGTATAATAATCTCTGATTCAGCTTGTTCAATTTAAAAGAAAATGGTTATTTCTGTCATCTGATTGTAACATAGTTTCAGATGGTTGTGGTCGTGGTCCGTGGATAGAGCGAAGGATATGTAACCCGTCGATCCAGGGTCGATTCCCGGTCGCGACAGGGATAACCTTCTATGAAATGTTTACTTCAATGGCGATCTTCCTCCACGTGTGAAAAAGTTGCTGGTCCCTTGTAGAAGGGTTGGTTAGTACTGGTTAGAATACCGTCCAGAAAAATGGTTAGGGGAACCGGCCGCTGTATATAACTGAAGCATGGTTGAAAACCGGCACTAAACTCAAATGAATAAACGCATTTTCATACAAATGAAATATATTTAAAACAGTGCTTAAACTCAAAAAAAATTCGAGCGCACACCTTTAGCGATATAATATTTAAATGGCGGGCGGCGCCCGGTAATACGTTCCGTTCAGGGACGAGGACGGTGTTTATCGAATATTGATCATTACTGATATAATGGCGATAGTACTTTAAACACGATTAACATACGGGTACATGTTTATGAAGATGATAGTTTACGGTCATATCATAAACTTTTGATTTAATAGATGGAATTTAAAAGATCGTAAGTTGATGTTTATTTTTAAATGGATGATTTTTATCTGTAAAATTTTATGTCAAGCCTACTCATAGAGTTACTTCAAAAACTTTTAAATAACTTCAAAATGTTTGTTATAATAAATCATAGCGTATTAGTCACAACTCTGTTATTTTATACATGATTTTATTTTAAAAAAAAACGAGTTAAAACAATATCGTATAAAGAAAAATTACAGTGAATGTGTAGAGCTATGTATTGATGACTTTACGAAATCTTAACATAATTAGGAAATAAGCAAAGGAAAAAATAATAGTATCTCGGATACACACAATAAGACGAATTTACGAGTAAATCGTTATATACGTAGATCAATATTACATATTTTTTTTTATGATATTTTTTCTAAAATATACTATACATGTACATGTATTGTAAATTATACTTTCTCATTTTTATGCCTTTCCCACCTATCACATGACATGTGCTTATTTATCTTGTATATTTGTATCGTTTTGACGTTGCGCTTAGTACAAATCGCGTATAAAAGTTCTGTTCTATATCCTCTCGTCTGGTATACTTCATAGGGTGTTGAATGCTTCATTTCTGTATCGTTTAGTTTTGGCATAAATTAAAGTGTTATTACACCTGTAAGATTCTTCTTTTACTTACAAAACAATTTTGCATTCAATGTTTTTACAAAACTACTAAACGGACGAAAAAAATAAAATGCTCAAAATATTTTTTTTCGATGGTAAATAAAAAAAAACACTTGAGTACGTCTAAGCAACGAACGATAACAAATTAAGAATGTGTCTATTCTCTCACAATATAAAATAAACATGAAGTGATCGTATTGATTAAAGACTTATTTTTTAATTAGATTGGGTAATATTTTGCAATAACACGTGGTCATTGATCTTGTACAGTCGAATATTAACCTTGAGTGATCATTTATATCCAAACAATTCAATGTATTGTAATCTTATTTTTCTTAAAGATCAAACGTTTGTCCATGAAAGAAAATTAGATTTGTTGTTGTTTCTTTATGCCACTCTAAGTCGCTTTTAATGTTGTTTTATAACAACAACATTGCGATCATTACTATGACATTGATGTCCAATATAAAGGTCAAGCACATTGCTAACTAGATTTTTCTTACAATAAAATATTGACTCTTGAGAGCGTCTGACCTACATGGTCCAGTGTCATCGTGGTCGAATGCCTCATTAGTTTCATGACAGACGTTTTTATCTCAAGCGTATATTTCTACACGGCGATGTTCGTTATTTCTGATAAAGCTATGACAAAGTACCAATTATGCCTAAGAAATGTTTGTATAGAATCAAAACGTCCTTACCTTTAATTGTGTATATGACAATGAGTTACCAATACTGAGTTTAGTTTTATGAAGCCTTGCGAAATTGCGTCTTGGTTTTTCATCTTAAGTGAAATTTATGTTGATGCTGACGAACATGGCGTGACATGAATTGTTATCTATGCATTAGTCATGGCCTGTTACGCAGGTAGCTGAAACTCTTTATTTTAGTCCCAAGCGTGATCGTGCAATGAAAATACATGTACCTTCAATGTTCAGTACACATTTATGTATCCAACATGTTACTCTAACGTGGAATGTATGAGAAGTATGGTGAATGTTAAAAGCATTAATTTGTCCGTGAGAAGTTTGTCAAACATACGTCAATGTAATTACAGTACAACCTCTTCAAAGCGACACCTTTTGGGAGAAGCAAACTTATGTTGTTGTTGAGCGGTTGTTGCTGTAGAGAGGTTTAATTAATAGTTAAATCATGCAGTGAAAAAAAGTCATGCTGATGTTGAAGGGAATTTGTTGCTCAAGAGAGGGCCGCTCTGGAGAGGTTGTACTGTATACTAATATTGTTTCATGTTGTTGTATTAGGGAGGTTGTTGCTCAAGAGAGGTCCGCTCTGGAGAGGTTGTACTGTATATCATGTTATGAGTAGGGTGTTTGATAAAAATGTAAAAGTGACAGGAAAAAAACGTTATGCATTATGCAAGTCATGGTTTAAGCAATATTGATACTTTACGACGATAAAGGGAAACTTCTTCGTGATTACCTTCAAACATGAGATATCAGTTTTAGATAATGAATACCTTTAAATGTATGAAAGAATAGAAAGCTAAATAATGGATTTACGTGACTTGTGTCGAACGTTCTAACCAACCTTAGCTATTAATGGTTTGGGATTTAGCGTCTAATATCGGGTATTTACCGATTCTTCTTGCTCTATATTTAAAGTTTGTATTTGTGGCAATTTCCGGTGACGGAAGTAATCATTGATGAGAATACACAGTGTATCCGGCCGGCTCATTCACTGGTACAAATCCGTAATCAAATACATTTGCACGAGATGGCTTTCTATAAAGAATGCGGACAACGACCTCGATGGAACTTTCAGAAATCTGTAAAACAGCGTCTTGTGCTGCGATCACGTGTCGATTCTTTCTTCGCTTTAATTACTTTGTAGAAACTTAAGACTGAGAGGAAGTTGTTCACGTTGAGAAAGGTGTCTATCTACGTAAGAAAGTAAAACATTCCTTCATCTTCACAACAATACTTCATATTCTATACATCACATTATGTGTGGGTTTAAGCGTACATGGACAGGACTGCTCGTCTATCCTTGATTCCGCCTTGCATTTAGTGTCCTTTTATGCCAGTTACTTCAAAATGTGTAGTTTCAATGATGCTGATGAGATGAAATGTTTTTTTGCAGACTGAAAGAATACTAAATTTGGTAAATGTGAATAATAGTATGCTCACATGTCGTTGTTGTATATAATTGTAATTTTAGATATGTAGGTCAGACTATATCTGCTGAAGAGCCCAGACAGTCGTCTTCATAAAATTAATCGGTAGAAAATTCAAATAATCTCGGCAGCTGGTCAGCAGATTGGCTGGGAAATAGGGCAAACACTATTTAATGTTGTTGGATCGCTTGTTCAGACATAGATAATTCACATAATTACATCTTTTTTCTACATTCATTTTGTACTTTGTTCTTTGTACCGTGTGATTTGTGTAACATTTGTATGTACATAAATCCTATGTCATGTTATCATATACAGCGCAATCTCTAGAAAGCAATAACCTTTGGGAGTAGCAAAATTATGTCGCTGTTAAGGGGGTGTTGCTCTAGAGAGGTTAAATTAATAGTTAAATGGTACAGTTGGGAAAATCATGTTATTGTTGAAGGGGGTTCTTGCTCAAGAGAGGGCCGCTCTAGAGAGGTTGTACTGTATGTTGATTCCTAGGCCACTGGAAATAATTTATATATTTGAGATCCTCCTTATCAAGTAAGTTTGTTTATACATTACTAGTATATCATGTTTTATGTTGGGTACAATTTTTTTTCTATGATTAATGAAACCTCTCTCAGCTAGTGTTGTTTTCCTGCTATTAGAAATGGAAGGCATCGAATTTCTGCTTGGAATAATTATAATGTATGATTCGTAATTTATAGCAACATCTCTCGAGGGTCCAACGCAACAGTGCCGTTACTCATATTGTAATAAGACCAAGTTACGACAGTGTTGCGCTGAGCCCTCGATCTTGTTCCTGGTTGTCTAAGATAGATGTAAACATGATACAAACACAGTATATCAAGTAACCAGTTCATTCTTTGTCTAAGAATTATCCTGACTTTTAGTTTATTTCCTTATGTAGAACGAATAGTACACGTCATTAAATCTGAGCTATCGTCACGCGTGAATAACGGTCACCACAGCAACAAATGCACACAAATAATGTACAAATGTACAGTCATCTTGTAAATACATACCGTGTCCTTTATGCACAAGTGACTTTTATTTAGAGTTCATTATGTTCCAAATGACCAATGACGGTTTTAATATATACATATATTAAATACAGTACAACCTCAGTAGAGCAACAACCTGTGGGAGATGCAAATAATAGCCGTTGTTTTGAGGTTGTTGCTATACAGAGGTTAAATTTACTAGCTTAATCATGGTGGGACAGATAAACTTGTGTAAACGGCCACCTCTGAATAAAGGTCATGCTGTGAATAAATGCCATTCTTTTAAAAAACAGTATTGACCTCCGAATACCGACCACCTGCCAACACATATCTCTTTCCAAAGGGTGACCTTCGTTCACAAGTTAGACCGTATCGTAGATTGGTCGGAAAAGGTATCAAACCTAAAAAATCTGTCTAACTAACCGTTTCATGGCGGTTCCCTCTTCCGGGAGGCTTTGCAGTCGGTCCGTATATGTTTGGTGGTATCATGTGCGGGTTATTTCTCCAGGCACATTTTTCTATCAATTTTATTTCTGTCTTCTCTTCCTTGGTTCTTGTTCGAGCTTCTAATGTGTCACGACACGTCTCCATGATCGAGTGTTTAAGGCCGCTGACTTTAAACCACTGTGACCTCTCACTGACAGCGGGTCGTGAGTTCGAGCCCAGCTACCGACCATGTCTCTTTATATGAGAGAGTAGGCAGTTGTTGCTTACGCAGGATGGGAGTCTAGTACTGGTTCTTCCCAAGAACGATGGTTAGGTGAACTGTCTGCCTCATATGACTCTGACTGTTGAAAAGGGGCTTAAAACTTAAAAAGAAAATTCAGGTGTCGTAGAAATTGACAGTCCAGTCAGGTGACCATCACTATGAAATATTACACTGACGTGAGCGCCTTATATGCGGGTGAAGTTTTGATTTGACTGGATATTTACATCAATACGAAAATGTAAAACGTGATTTATCACGCGGACCTAGATCTAAGGGATTAACATGAAGCGTTGATTTTCTTTACAGAAATAACATCACAGACTTATTGTTGTAGATATCTTAAGCCTTCCTTTTTATGTCTCTTTTGACCTGAGACATTTACTGATTGATTTCAACATACAGTAAATAAATTGCTGTCTATTGAAAGTGTCGCGTAAGACTAAATAGGTTTTCACTTAGTGTTTGTTTATCAAGTATTACTATGGTGATTCTACTATTTAATAACATATAATTAGTTTGAAGTGCGAATGTTTGTCACTTTTACGAATATATTTGTATATCTGATTTGACTATTGGTAAAATCTAAAAATAACGTCAATATATCACGGAGTAAGTACTTCTACAAACAAGACACGTTTTCAGGTTTACGATACGCCGGTATAGGTGTATCACGGGTGTGTTCATTTCACTTACAATGTTTGACTTTTATATTTAATGTTTAAATAGGAATGTTTAGTGTAGTAACAGATAGTTACGCCGATCTGTTCTAACTATAATCTGTTGTAGGTTGTTTTTTTTCTCAATTATTTTTGGCAGGAAGTAGAGATAAAAAAAAACTGGGATCGGATCGGATCGGATCGGTGGTCTAGTGGTAACGCGCTGGCCCACTGAACGAGAGGTAGTGGGTTGAAATCTCGGCTCCGCACTCCAGTATTTCAGGGACGCTTTTTGAGTGCCCCCATCCAATCTACTGGGCCCTGAGTATTGCATTTAGAGTTTAGATATAACAAGAAAATGGTGAGGCGCGTATAGGTGCTTACGTCGGACACGATAATGAACCAGAAAAAGTATTCGGGATACAAATGACCGGATCTCCTGTATCTTCTCTTTCTCTCTCTCTCTCTCTCTCTCTCTCTCCCCCTCTCTCTCTCTCTCTCTCCCTCTCTCTCTCTCTCTCTCTCCTCTCTCTCTCTCTCCCTCTCTCTCTCTCTCTCCCTCTGTCTCTCTCGCGCACCCTCTCTCTCTCTCTCTCTCTCTCTTTCTCCCTCTCTCTCTCTCTCTCTCTCTCTCTCTCTCTCTCTCTCTCTCTCTCTGTCTCTCTATGAGTGGCACTGACCATTGTTGTCGAAAACTAGTAACTAGTATTTCAGTAACAGAAGTTAACAATTAGTTGTGATCATATTCGAGTATTAAAGCGGTCGCATATGCAGTACTAGTAGTATTAAACTGGTTCCCTTTCATGTTGCAGTGCACCAAATGCTTTGTACAGACGTACAGCAGTTTAATGCAAGACAGTACGCGTTCAAGGGAAGTAATTCATTAAAGGCAAAATCGTTTTATAAGATTAGTTACTTCCCTTGATACGATTTCTTCCTTTGTTATAATGTTTTAGTTGCTATTGGTAATGACATTCTATTATGGCACGTAAGAACGTTTTTTCAAGTTTGCATCTGTCCTTGATTTGAACATGAACAAAGAAAATAGATCATTATTATCATGCTAAATACTTTACAAAAAATGTCATTTTACGTCGTGGGAATAATTACCCAATTACGATCTTGGCCGATAACTGTTTTGGGCAATATCTAAATTCCTTTACAAGGTAATTACCAAAAATATAATTATATCTGATGTACTTCCTCAAATTACTTGAGTGAATTATTATTGAATGCGTCCTGGCAATGATTGGCAATTTTTGAAATTATACATTTACACTGAATAAATCTGAGTATAACAAAATGCATTTTATTAAATAGGGGTACATACAATAATAACAATGTAGTTCATTTCTAGTGCTATAATACACTTGACCAATTTATTCAGTTGTAATCAATGTAGCATGTCTGTATTAATAATTACATACTGTGGAATCATTAATTTTCGTTAGGGATTTAATTTCGTGGATTTCGTGGGTCGGCTCATTTACGAAATCAAATCACCACGAATTTAAATGCAGAGATAAGGCATTTTTGTTCAAAAATCAAAATCCACGAATTTATGTTCCCTCGAAATAGTCATTTTAGTAAGAACCACGAAAATTGAGCCAAACAAAAATAAATGAATACTGTAAGTATATTGATATTGTTTTAAATAGTATCAACTATATTTAATATATTAATGATATCGTGTACAACCTTTGATTGAACAGAGTGTCTATCAATAAACAAAACAATCCTATGCCAAGACTAGGGTCAGACATCCTATATTTAAAACATTCATTATATCGAATAGTCTAATGTAGAATATACAAGTATACATATTGTGATTTTAAATGACTTAGTTTAATCTTTTCTTGTCACCTATTTTGAAAACCGGACTCCCTGAAAACCAGACACCACGAAAACCGGAATTCCCTGAAAACCGGACTCCCAGAAAACCGGACTCCCTGAAAACCGGACTCCCTGAAAACCGGACTCCCTAAAACCCGGACTCCCTGAAAACCGGACTCCCAGAAAACCGGACTCCCTGAAAACCGGACTCCCTGAAAACCGGACTCCCTGAAAACCGAACTCCCAGAAAACCGGACTCCCTGAAACCCGGACTCCCTGAAAACCGGACTCCCTGAAACCCGGACTCCCTGAAACCCGGACTCCATGAAAACCGGACTCCACGAAAACCGGCATTTCCTGAAAACCAGAATTCCCTGAAAACCGGACTCCCTAAAATCGGACTCCCTGAAAACCGGAATTCCCTGAAAATCGGACAATTTTTCAATTCCCATTTGTTTTCAGAATTATATCAAAAGTTATCTGACAACTTGAGTTCTTAGAAAATCGACCGTTTGGCCCAGTCCGGTAGGGTCCGATTTTCAGGGTTTTACTGTATTTGTTACATTCTGACCCTTTCTGGCTCAAATATTGTACCATAAATCCACCTTGTACGTACATTATTTTATTCATTTAAACCAGATTTCGTTTGATATTAGTACTGAATACTGATCGTACAGCAGCTGTCGTGGTCCATTGGTTATTGCACCGAACTTGTATCGCGCCGGCCGGCTATCCGTGTTTGATCCTCGATCGCGGTAGATCAAACACTTCTCGGGTAATTTGACAAAAATGTCGATTTAAAACCCTCCCCCCCCCCCCCCCCCCCCCCCTTATGTGGAAAAGTTGCTGGTTACATTTTGAAGGGTAAGTTAATTCTGGTCAGAATGCAGTCCGTGAAAACCTGATTATATGAGTATGTCGCAAACTGAAATATTGTTGAAAAAACGGCGTAAAACCCATTGAAACGAGAACCTTTCGTCCCCAATAAGTCGAGTAAATTAGTTCCTGACTGATTCGTGTCTAACATTAAATATGGCGTTATTTACAAAATATCAGTTGAATGAAAAGAAGTGCGCAATATCAGTGGCGCGAGGTTCGATAACTCTGTGGTTTGCGATGTAAATGTTAAGCACTTGTAACTGTTAAGATGTGCGCTCAAACGCCGACGAAACCGTTAAATTTAAATTAAATTTGGTATATAGATTAATGAAAACTTATTTCAATGCAAGAACTTGATCATACCCCCACATGCGGAGGTTAATTTATCAACTAAAAGATCAAAGTCGTCCGCTTTAAATAAGTCTTCTTCTTATTTAATCAACTTACCAATACTATTTACATCAGGTAGATATAATTATTGAAATAAATTTTAAATATTTGCATACTTTTTTATTAGGAGTAGCGCATTTGTAGACATACAATTGTTTAAATATACATCAAGGTCTCGATGTAAATACAGATATATTTGAAATTATTTTACAGTACAATAAAAACGTAAAAGAGTGTCATTATTAAAGTACACCATAGCGACAATTTAAGTGTAAATATTTATAGAAATATAACACACACATCGGCGTATGTGTTGGCTGTATTACTGGCTATTGACATAATGATTAACATCGTATAATATATCATATATTTCTATTTCGTATTTATAAAAAGGTTATTTCAGTAAAACATTAATTTTATTAGTATTAAATTTATGCTGTTTAACGGCCCAATCGCCAGCTATGGTCATTTCAGAGCCGCACCAGAGACGGGGGAGATAATAAACAGAAGAACCGGGCATTTTTTCATGGTTCTTAAATGTGACCGGTGTAAAGCACCCATATAAGCCTCACCAGTTTCAGTGACTGTCTTAAAACAGTACTTATAGCTCGGTAGTTGGGAGGGGCATTGAAAAAGCGTCCCTGAAATATCGAAAGGCGGAGCTAACAATCGAACCCAAGAATTTTCATTGAGTTGTCAATCAAAATAACAAATTTAGTATGACAACTGCTTAGTGATTTTCGGGAATGAAAAAAATAATTGGAAGTCATGTGAAAACATGATTAATGATCAACCTTGTGCGAGGTAAACTTGACTGCAGTGTATGATACTAAGACTCGTGACGGGGGTTCCCGATAGTGTAATAAGATCACATGTTATTACTTACATGTGTGATTTTTGTCATTAAAACTTCCCTGAACTACATAATACCTCATTTCACGTACATTCCTATTCTATTATTTTCATTAAATCTATTTGCATTTTAATGATATTCTTATCAACACATCACATGTCCCTGAGCCACATACAGAGAGACACAGAAGTGGGCTTATCAGTAAATGAACGAATTCCGGATTAAAGTTTACGGTTTGCTCATAAGAAAGCGTAGCCACAGTGAAGACCGCGAGTACGGGACCTAGATGAGACAAACATATCTCCATTACACATTTTCATGAAACACTCTATGGTTAAGTGCATTGTCACAGTATGGTCTCTGACTAATTATTACTAACTATACATCGCTGTGAGTTCAAATCCCACCCAACACCAGACAATTTCATATGACTTTTTTGTGAAGGCAACTCATGTCCAGCAATGGCTTACGAAACGTCGATGGTTATAAACAGGTTAACTCTCACGCTGTTCCTTAGTTTTTTGCTTTTCTTTCTTTTTCTTGAACCCATTAACTTATTCAAATTAAGTCGATGAAATCCAAATGACAAATTACCATAAATTATTATTATTAGTGACGGATGTACATGTACAAAGGGATGAATATAATGCAAACAAACAAGTGAGACTCGTGTGTAAAGATTTAGTACTCAGAATAATTACAGTTTTAAAATCAGGAATTGTTTAAAGCCCCATTAGCATTTTGGATGTTAAAACTAAAGTGGGTCTTATTTTACCTAGAAAGATATCTTATCAGTGAAACTGACTTTTACCTGCAATAAAAACATTCCGAAATTTTCTTTTTTAATCATAAAGTACCAATAGGAATGTAACGCAGTATTTTCAATGATTTTGCAAAACAATAAGAAAAAGCATCTGTCAACATTTTTACGAGATTCGGCTAAAGAAAAACATTCACGGTGTAAATATGTTTAAGAGCAAATGAAATATATTTCTTATAATCTACTATCATTACATCTATTGTTCTGTTTTACTTAGTTTAAAAAGCTAATGAGGCTTTAACAAAGTGTGTCGATTCCGTAACATTCTTTATAAAATGTACATGGATATAATATCCATGCATCATGATAGAGCATTGTAATGCAAATCGATTCAATATAAGCTGATAAGCCAATGACTTGACACGTAAATTTCCTCCATCTCCAATCTAGACTTAAAGTGTATTTAAATGACCGCATTCATAGTCAAACAATCTACAATCAGTGTTCAATAAAAGTAATATGATTATGCTATACATGCATCTTTAGACTAAATGTGAGATAATTGTACAGATTGTTTTATTTCGAATTAAACCAGGGTTTAGGTAAGGGATGTATAATGATTAAAGAGATAGGCAAAAAAATATTTTTCAATTTTGCTTTCAAATAGTGTCATAGCAGACATAAACCGATGCAAGTTAAGACAGTGGTCATACCGTGACAAGTTTGACTGTAACAATCATATCCGGTTTATCGGGATTATCAATAAAAACATAAACCCCTTATCTATGTATCTAATTCGTTACTTATTTTCACCAATAACCACAAAGTTAAAACATAATCGTAACTTTAAATAATATCAATATACTAATAAAACAGAAAAATGTTATCGTGACACCAAAACTAGACTAGATTTAAATTTGACATTTCATTATCTGTGAAATAATATTATTCTTTATACGACGATACGTCTTTTTATGTATTATCCAAGCTACCATAAAATACGAATTAATACTAATACATTATAAGATTATACGTTTTACGCAAATTATTTCAATTATTTAATTGTAGTTTTACGTGTATACAACTAGTTTCAGACGATTTAAATGTATTGTGACGATTTGAAAATACCCTTGGAATCAAATTTCAAAAACTTTTCGTTTTTTTTTTGGTCTAAGATGTACTTATATAAGAAAGTCAATTTTTTATTAATTGAAGTACGAGTCCTCGTTTTTAGTCTTTACTCCCCCGCCCCCCGCAGAGTTTAAACACGTGGGAGATCAGTGTTTCCGTGGGGTACATCGATTTTAATTAATTTACTGTTTTCATAATCCAGTTTAGTAAGTTTGCTTAATATTTTGACTGATCCTATAACTCCTGTGCACACAGTGGACGTCAGTTATTTTTCGACTTGGATTATATTTATTGATTTCGAGCTGTTAATTTTCCAAATTGCGCATTTCTTCATAACGGTTTGCGTTAATTGTTACATACAATCGGTTCTAATGACCGAAGTTGAGAACTTGTACAGTTTTAATGGATTTATGACTCTAAATATGTTATTTAAACAATTTATAGACTACAATGAATTTTTCAAGATATTTATTCGTTAATGTCACGTATTGATCAAAATCCAAACAGAAACGCTCGTCTCGAACAATTCAAGCTTCTACAAGATTTGAGCGCTACTTAAACCGCTACGTTGTTCGTCATCTGAAGATTACCCCATGGGAAGATAAATATCTAGCTGGTCTATTGTAATGTACAATATCTGGACATAAATAAAATAATTTAAGCGCTGAACGATACCTCCTTGGAGGCATATAGTCGGTAATATTTATTAGACAACGAATTTAAAGATAAATTATAGTGTCGGTGTAAAAGTTCGAAAGAATCTCGTTTTTATGTGCTGGTCATATGCATATTTGATTAGATCATGTCAGATCCGAAAGCAAACAAGAAAAATGCGAGAGAGATCGAGGATAACACTACTAGTATTTCAACCAGTAAAGATGACGAAAACTTAATGCAGAATTGGAGTTTAACATTTACAGAATACGCGGATAATAATAATTTTGTGTCTAATCAAAGAGTACCAAATGGGAATAATCGAACTCACGCCAATAATGGAGATGAAAATACTAATTTTAATCAAACGAGACCAGATGGTCGTGGTAACGATGTAATTCCAAACGGAGAAACAGGTAATTTAATACGACGGACTAATACACCTCCAAAAGGTGTTACTAAAAGTGTGAGTGAATCTATAACATTGGAACCTTCAAATTCACAATCTGAGACGAGTATTGTACAGCCGGAGAGCAGGTTGTCAGTTAAAGTAAGTGTGCATCCAACCGGATCACACCAAGACAACTCTAAAGATGTTGGAAATAAGAACATAAACGCGAACGGACTTGGAAACAGTAGAAGTCCATCATTTACTGAACCATCAGATGGTCGAAGAACGGCAACTACTGACACTTCCGATAAAAATCTGCAATTAACTGAGAGAAGTAAAATTTCTAAGCACACAGTGTTGCCGCCAATTGGCCCCGGTTCAGAAAGCCCTAGTAATGTAAAGTACAAAAGAACGGCACCGCCACCTGATATTGTAAGACGTAAAATGGGTGACCCCAGAGGAAGGGCTGGCCCGCGGACGACACCACCCCCGGAGGGGTACGGTGGGAAAGTTCAACAAATATACGTGCGTTTTCCCGGACAACGGACTGGCCAAATGATGTTGTAAGTGTTAAAGCGCATATAAATTACACTTGACGTGATTTATTTCTGTGAATGGCACAACTAGCCATCATATGTATTGTTTTAAGTCCCATTAGCTTTTTGGATGTTAAAATTAATGTAGGTCTTTTTTTACACAGAAAGATGTCTAATGAGTGAAACTGACTTTTACTTGCAATAGAAACATTTTCATTTCAATCACGAAGCATATATAGAAATAGCAGTATGTTTTCATTGATATAGCAAAAAATAAGAAAAAGCATCTGACAACATGTACATCGTTACGAGATGTGCCTAAAGAAAGGCATTATGTAAATATTGTTTTAAAGCAAAAAAATATATAGTTCTACTATCATTTTATCTATTGCACTGTATTATCAAAATCAAAAAGCTAATGGGCCTCTAAAGTTTTAAACAGTGTGAATTAATATGTATTCACGTGACCGACATCTTTGCGTTGGTCTTGGTTTGACATTTATGTTACACTCTGGATTTATTTTATCTCCCTGATTTGTAAATAGTCGTTAAAATCATCGCGTAAACTTTAAAAGTACCATCCTTATATAAGTGGTGAAGTTGACTGACTAAATATACTGCAGCTAAACTCTACATGATGGCCCTATTGATGATTACACTGTTACTTTCTAAAGATTTCTGATTTTGAAGTTCTATTCATCCGTAAGTCGAATAGAACTAAACAACGGGCGTTAAGTAAGATATTTACACAATTAGGATACCATGACAGACCTTTGTCATCATTCCTGTTTGAAAACATAAACTTGCAAATAATTCACTTGCTAAACTCCACGATTTCGTTCATGATTGCAGTGTTTTGGTGGAGTTTCTAATATTATACACTATCGTATATTAGTCGGAAAAATGTAAAAGCTTGAAATGTAACATCTATGTCTATGTTTATCTGATGTCTATCGGACCATTCGACAGCTATGATCATTTTAGAAATGTAACATTTAGGATCTCATGTAACATTTAGGACCTCATGTAACATTTAGGATCTCATGTAACATTTAGGATCTTATGTAACATTTAGGATCTCATGTAACATTTAGGATCTCATGTAACATTTTAGGATCTCAGGTAACATTTAGGATCTCGTGTAACATTTAGGATCTCAGGTAGTAGAGTCCGTTAGTTGTAATGGGGATATAATAAATATGCATTGCGTTTTAATTTGTAACAAATAATTCAAATTTCGATCAGTAACATTGTTATACATAAAACCATGAAAGTATGGACTATCAGATTATTTGTGGGTGTATAATTATATATAGTGCGCATGTCCCTTGGTAACGTTATACATGATTCATGTTTCGTGTGTCCTTCGTAGGTAATTTATGTAATCTTTTTTTTAACCAGCTGATTTAATACACTAAGTGCCATGAAGTTAAATGTGAAAAGTCTAAAGATGAAACAGTTAACAATGGCTTTGCGCAACGAATTATAAACCTTTTGTTATAATGTTTCATTAAGTAATATGCCAAATGACCACTGCATTTTGACATTTAAATCTCTAAATGAAATAGTTTATGATGTCCAACTGAAAGTCTAATTACCTCGGCTTATCGTTGCTTATCTAAATTATGTATTAATGAAATTCTCTTAAGCTTTGATAGTTTAATAATCTACACTATAATACAATGAAATATGATTTACCAATATTCAGTCTGGAAGTTTACTTCCAGTCAAGGGTGACTTATTGAAGAAAATTAAAGAAACCCCGATTTATGCCGAAAAAATAAGGTGACCGTAGATCCGAATAAAGTGTGTTTTTTGCTGACGTGAATAGGGACCACTGTGGTCGACTGGTTCTGGTCTCTAACTAGCAATCTCTAGCCCCTACCACAGTAAGTTCAATTCCCATCTGGGTCCAGACATATTTTATATGTGAATAAACTGTCTATCTAGTTACGGATGGTGTATGCACGGTGCCTGTCTCCACTGTTTGGAATGTGTTGCCAAATCACCCTGGCTGTCAATGCCGCGTTTTTTTTTTGTGAAACCGCATGGTTTAGTTTATTTTATATCATCATATCATAGTTTACAACAGAATGCATGTAACATAAGAAATGTGGATGGATGCATAAATAAGACTTACCATAAGCTTACAGAAAATTAAAGACAGAAAGGTATATGTTCGTATTAGTGATGGAAATTATCGGGGAAAAAATAGCTCCACATACATGATTGTATACATAAATGCGTTGTTTTATAATGTTTATGCCGCGTTAAATGAGAGAGTAAAAACAATATGGTGTGAATTTAGTTGTGGGTTCGAACGTTCGAGTGAGGTTAAATGTTATAAATTTGGGTTTAGGACCAACCTTAGAATACAGCCTTATTTTTTGTCAATATCACAACTTGCCTCGACATCAGCTGATTAAATTATAACTACTACGGCTGCTTACTTTAAAAAAAATCCTCATTTTTCATTTTCTTCAAAGTCCATATATAGTTATAAAGCTTACGCTTGGTTTCAAAAGTTCAATCTGAACAATTACTTTACAAATGTAAATGGCTGTAAAACATATAAGGTAAATATTCTATCAAAAAGGTGAGATTGAATAATGGGGGAAAAGCAGTTGATATTTCCATTTATTGATATCTTATAACCTTATATATACATGTACAATGCAACATCACCAGAGCGGCCCTGTCTTGAACAACAATCTCCCTTCAACAACACTATGATTTTTCCTAACTGTACCATTAAACTATTGTATCAATCTCTCTTAAGCAACCACCTCGCAACAACATAATTTTGCTTCTCCCAAAGGGTTTTGCATTGGAGAGGTTGCAGTGTATATACACTTATGTACATTAAATCATATTCATTTTTAATTTAGGCAATATAAATACACTATATTGCTGTGAGACAATTTCGTTTGTCGTATGTGTATTACCGTTTTTATGACATTCTGCATGTGTCATATGCCATGAGAAAAGGTACCATAGAACAGCAGGTTTTTAATAATAACATGAGAACAAAAAGATATTAAGAACACCCTAGTAGGTCTACATTGTTATAACTTAATCATTTAATACCACAACACGTTGAAGACAAAGCTTTTAACCAAATATTTGATAGTGACAAAGTAATCTGTGATATATTTCTATCCCCTTTTGAAAAAGATGTTTCATATTTTAAATAACAATCAATAGCTTATCACAAATTTTGAAAGACAGTTTGTATTATTTTTTTGTTTATACTAAACCGGTAAACTTATCAGAGATTGCGTACCGAATCTCATGTGGGAATTTAATCACACTTTTAAAGGAATATTTGATTGTCATTCAGTATTCTGTCACGCGTGTGACCCTAATTATTTACCATACAAGAGCGACATAAATCCGTGTACAAGTCCATGTATACGATGTTAATTTAAATAATTTAATTTAAGTACACACTGTATAGTCTCTACATAATGTTAGTCATGAATTATAAGTTGATCATAAATGCTTACCCTAAAGATACAAATCTAGTACAATTCAAATGGATTCATTTTTTATCAAAATACATGTTCAGCTCAAAATATACAAAAAAAAATTCTGAAAGCACAGGAGTTAGAGCTTAGATATATGGCACTAGACGCTCTAAAAAGTCGTTGAAATAATGTCACTGGGGTCATAGTCGGCCCCATCCCAGGGGTTATATGTAGCAATATGTAGAGGCACTAATATAAAATTGAAAAAAATAATATCGATGTGGTCTATTTTCTAATCATATTTTACTTTTACTATGTACAGCATAAATTCAATTTTGTAAATGACTCGTTTTTCAGGTGAACATCACAGGGCCACTTGACCCTCTTGTTTTCATAATCTTACTTGCCATCGCTTTGCTTTGAAACAATGACATTTTATACAAAGTGAGTGGTGGATATAAATGCCGGGATTTTTTGCCGTATCATGAATATGCGGGTCAATATGGTCCCACTAACTTATATTTAAATAATAAAAAGCCATTTGTCTTTGGATCAAACAATAGCTTTATTACACTGTTGAAATATTGATCATGTTCGTATTGTGTGTGACTGTTAATCCACGGCTTTAAGGGACACAAACCGTCTTTCTAATAAAACGATAAAATTACAGACGGTGTCAAAGTACAATGTTTAGAATAAAGAATCAAGATTAACAGATTCCATTCATGTCCGTTTTAATTGTTTAATTGTACAGATTTTGGCTTGACATCAAATAACATGATATAAGCATCAGGTATCGCAGACACAATACGGGACTATATTTTTCGATGATATAGTTAGATAAATGATTATAACTGTACTATATACATGTTTATATATCGAGGGCTCAGCGCAACACTGTCGTAACTTGTTCTTATTTCAATATGAGTTACGACAGTGTTGCGTTGAACCCTCGATATGTATCCTTCTATTAACATAGTTTCTACGGACCGATATATTATTTGGCATATATGTTTCACCGAAATTCTGCTCATTTCTGCATTTTTTTTTTTTTTTTTTTTTTTTGGAAACTGAACGATATTTCAGCTTGTAGCCATTACTCGGTCGGCGCGCATGAATTTTGATGCGCACCAAAGTACTACGTTTTTCTACATCCGCCATGCAATTGTTAAACTGGTTCCCATTTAATATTGTAGTGAAAGTCTGTGTCATTTAGGCTGAGTTTCCATGAGTATTCCTAACTTGGTGACTTATCAATTTCATGCATGTTTTTATTGCCTGATTAGAAAGGACTCGCGATTGTCCAAACTGGCACATTTATTTGCACATTATAAGTTAATTCATTGTATTCAAAGATTTAAGTTAAGCGTTAATTTACTAGGCTATGATATATAATATATAATGTAATGTAATAAGGTTTGAATGTACTGAATCAAATTTTCTTATCAGATATGAAACACACGAACAATTACGACGGCGATCCTTAAAACGACATCTCGAAAGAAATGTTTCAAAGAACGTCTGTACTGCGGACCTGTGAACAAAGGTCACCATTGAAAAAATACATAACGAGGCCTTTATTCACAGGTGGCCTTTATTCAGCGGGTTTTTTATTCTAAATAATCAATATTTTTTTAGAGAAAAGCTTTATTCTCAGGATGGCCTTTATTCGGAGGTGGCCGCTAACACAGGGTTGACTTTATATGACTTATCTCACATCTATTGTAATTGGATATCAGTTTATCAGATATCAACTTTCTTACAGGGCACAGGAAAAAATATTAGTTAGGGTTTCGACCCACCTACGCTGATTTGTAAATTTTTTAATATAGATATTTTTGCTAGTGTCGATCACAAGACAGTTAAATTTTTTATTGTGAAAACATATTTTAAATAAATTTCTTTCAACAATCTGAACTTGGGTCCAGATTTACGGCTGATTATAAGACGGTCTTTATCTGTAATATGTGTGAACAATTAGTACTGCACGTTATTATACTAACAATAGGATAGGTTGTTATTAAAATATGCATGTAATATGCACAAAATACCTTTGATTAAGATTTATGTAAGAACATTTTGTTCAAATACATTCAAATGTAAGTCTAGCCTCCGCTGTGGCTTATTACTTAGACTGCTGTATTTGTATCCCGGCGATCCTGGGTCGATTCCCGGTCGCAGCATCTCATACCCTTCCATGAAAATTTGACAATAATGTCGATTTTCTACCCTCCACATTTGGAGAATTTGCCTGTTCCTTGAGGACGGGTAACGGTTAGTACAGGTAAGAATACTGTCCAGGAAAAATTCGGTGAATCAGCCGCCGTATTTACTATAAACTAAACAATTGTTGAAAAATGGCGTAAAACCCCCAAAAAATAAATCAAATGCAATTCTGCGACTCGTATCATGTGAATTTCAATTCTATTCGGTTCCGTTCAGCGCAAAACAGTAAATATAGCATCTTTCTTATTTCAACTGATAATTCACGCTATTTATTTCAGCATGAAAAGGCATGAAGCCATAGATAAGTTAAATTAATTTAATGAACCTACTGGAGTCTGATTTTAGTATGAGGTTTTAGCTTACATAAAGCCTGCTCGATTTTCCGGACTTTCGCCATTTTTAATAAAATTTTATATCTTACCCGAAGGTATGCATTCCACCTGAATACAAAATTGCTGTATTAAAATTACAATCTTTAGAATATCAAAGAATCTGTACACTCAAAATTCTTAATATCGTGATAACATTTAAATTAATGTTTCTACACTTGTTTGACATTCAAAGTTTACAAGTTATTTAAAATGAAAATATGCAAATTGATAATCCAACTCTTAGAGATCTGGCATTCAACTTAGAACGTTAGTTTTGTTTCTTTATCATCGGTATGTACCTATTTAACGATCAAACAAAACACAACATCAATTAAAATTATTATATTTTAACACGTGCCCTTAATTGCATTTTTTGACGCATTGTTTATTATGAAAGGTTTACAATAGTTTAAGGTATCTAACAACCGATTTTTTTCTCAAATTGGGGCAGACAGATGTTTGAAATATTTAAGAAATGTGTAGATTTCCATAATAGAAAATGATTTACCGTAAGATCTTTCAAACCCGATGGCATTCCTTTAAGTTATCTTCCCTTTAATATTGCATTAAAGTCTATAGAAGAACCGAATTTTCTAAGCTTAAAGGAAAAAGAACTCGTGGTAAAATGCAATAGCACAGTAAAAATCTAATTTGACAAAGAACCGTATAGGTCACTACGCAAAATCAAAAGAAATTAGTATTTTTATATTAAAAACAAGGGCAATAACTCTAACAAAATAATATAAATATGTCGTATATTAGTTATAGTATCCGATGAAACTACATGTATTAAAGGAAATAATGACCATTGGGCATACTATTTTTGTAATATTAACATTTTTGTGTAGCATGTAGCAGTTACATCAGAAAAGTACAATATTAGGGATCTAGTACCTTAATTCGGATAATTATTTGTATTACATACGAATCACAATTTCCTTCTAAAAAGTTCTTTCTTATTATCTTTTTATATGTCTTACTGTGAACATTTCTTCATCTGCTCGCCCCACTTTCTTATCCGATCAGTGGCAAGGACTATTTAGAATTTTTGGCTCCTTATCGTAATAGAATTGAAATCCGGCCGCATTCTAACTCCTTAGTTTCGAAGAACGTCTTAGTACACACTGCGCATGCGTAATACTAATGGATATAATAATATAATGGATATTTGGATGTTCTTTGCAAAAAGAAAGCTGGTCGCTGCAGCTCTTGTTAGCTTTCTTATTTAAAGAACATCAGATATGCACTTTAACCTATACTTGGTTTGTTTATGGTTTAATGTTAATATAATTATGTATTATTATCATATATTTCAGTGCCGAAATGAACCAGCAATCGGGTCAGGTTCGGATCGTAGGCCGGGACAAAGAAAAGGAGATGCTGGCCAGACTTGCATGGTTATTACTTGACGCTGGTACCTCTGCCCTTCGCGCCACATTTGACAGTATACACCCGCCATTAAATCTTCGTGACCGTCTATGTCAGCCACACGTGAAGTCTGTGCTACAGAGATTGTTTCAGCAGGTAATTGATTCCACCCATTCTGTACTGACGTTTCAATTAGATTTTTGTATGTATTTACTTATTTGGGGTGAACGCCGTTTTTAACACTTTTCAGTCAGTTGATTCATTCAACAAGTTTTCCTGGGCTATATTCTGACCAGTGCTAACTCACCCTTCCACAAGGAACCGACAACTTCTCCACATGTGGAAGAAAATCGACAATGCTGTCAACTTTTTCATGGAAGGGTATACCCCGCCTGCTGCGAGCTCCGGGAATCGAACATGGGTCATTAGGTTACAAATCCGGCACACTAATCACTGGACCACGGTTGTGGCCTCAGATTTATTGGAAGACCATATGCTGAACTCTTTTTTTTGGAACATGGCAATTCATTGCTTTTTGGATAGTAATCATGAATAAAATCATCGATGTCAATTCTACTTTCTTAAATGAATAAAATGAACTTAGGGTATTTCGACCATACATAATAATAATTTAATCTTGAATATCAAAGATATCCATTTATTTCATCTATGAAGCTCAAACTAATTCATTTACGATTGAACTTACAATCAATCGTAATAAATTTATTTATGCCACTACACCCATTAAGGAGCTCGTATTACAGTTAAATGAACATAAAATACAATTATGTACGCCAATCGTTACTACTCAGATACTTCGTTAACTCATACTTAAGCGTAGGGTAATACATTTAGGTCATGTGGTGTCCGGTCACTTCTTTTAAAACAGTAGGTACTCGTTTTCTACACGAATTATACTTATGAATATTAGTTTATAGTGTCTATTACTAGTTTGGCTAATCCTGGCCATTCGGTTGGTTAATGGTAATGACTGAATCTATTTATAGTCGATAGGTAAGTAAATCATGTAGGCATTTCTCTGTGGTGTTGAACCTAGATAAGCTGTTGTGTGACATAATATCTGAAATGCTATTTGATGCTCAATTTAGTTGTATCATAGCAGATTATTGTGAATGTGTTAACATTTAGGGTTCATTCTATTTGATTGATGTAGGGTATGATATTACCATGTGCTTGTGAACTATATACATGAATTTGACCTCGAGTCACTTCAGACATTCTTTAAAACTCCCACCATATTTTGGAGGAAATTAATTCTGAAGATATTAAACGAGAATATGATACCTCAATGGTGAAATAGTATATCCTTGTACATTCATTTTACATTTCTATAAATGAAACTATATGTAGCGTTTAATGTAGAATGCCATTATATGATCTTGTCATATTAATTATATAAACTCTCAGAGATAATTCTTCCACACATTGTGATAAACCCGACCAAGGTTTCGTGATACACATCATAACATTAACCTCCGCTTAAATATCTAACACAAGTCATACAGATCTACACTTTAATTGCTTACAATAAATGAACACTAGCCCATCGAACGCTTGTAAGATTTAATTTCAAGTGGTGGCGTTATCACATTTCGTCATGAAATAAAAAAATAACGGACCAAAAATTTGATTAAATTCAACAAATACCGCATGTACTTGACGAGTCATTAAATCCCACGTGCAAATTTTACAATATCATACCATCGCATGACACACGCCTGTCAATTTAACGTTTATATTAGGCACCTAGCAACCACACTCCTTTAAAGAAATTCTGTTTGATAAACACAAGTTGCTTAAATGAATTAGGGTAGGAACACTTATTCACGAAACACGTTCGAAACATTGAATCACAAGATCTTTTATGTAATGGTTCAAAATATTGCATTCAGCACAAACGACCTTAAAAGAATATTGTATCATGCTTGCTGAATATGTATATAGTTATAGGTAATATCATACCCTACATCTATCAAATAGAATATACCCTAAATGCTAACAAATTCACCATAATCTGCTATGATACAACCACATTGAACATCAAATAGCATTTACGATGTTATGCCACACAACAACTTATCTATGTGAACATCAATCACTGAGCAATGCCTGCTTGATTTACTTACCTACCAACTATTAACAAGAGAGCAGACGAACAGATTCAGCTAAAATGACAGGTTACGCGACGAATAGCCAGTTCAATGATTGACCAATCAAAATGACCGACATCACCATTAGCCAATCAAATGGCCAGGATTACCCTAACTAGGAATTGAACATGATACTATATACCCGCAAACAACTAGAATCAACTCATACCTATGACTAAAACCCGTCTAGAAAAAATGTTATAAATATGAATACTGTACGTTCAGTTACGTGCGATGCTTCACGTTTTGTTATATTCTTGAAGTGAACATCCGTTTCATTCAATAACATTACATGACATCAGTCACGTGTATAACGCTCAATAACTTGAGCAAACATAGATTACAACTATAACATCGACTTGAAACAATTTTCGACCCATGGTTCAAACTCAAGTGGTGTATACTGTATGGCTGTCAATAAGATATTTTTTGCAAGTGCAGTCAAACCAGTAAAGGAAGGCAAGCTTTGTGAAAAACAAAATATAGCCTTAATTGACAGGTGATCTTTACTCAGAGATTGCTTTGGTTTAATATTTATTTCAATTTACTATTTACATACATACACATATGTTTTATGTTTTTTACTGAGGTTGCTCAATGACGTTTTTTAAATAATGGCCTTTATTCACATGGTGGCCTTGATACGGAGGTGTCCACTTAGACAGGTTTGGCAGTATTTGTTTCATATATTCACAGGATGACTTTTATACGGAGGTGGGTGCTAACACAAGATTTATTCAGAACATCAATTATATGACAATACATAAAACATGTTTTACTGTATGTTTCGCTTACATTCACAGGAAGGCTTTTATTTGGATGTGGTCGCTAACACGTGTTTTCTCTTACACTCTTTGGATGGTTTTGAACTTTTGATCCGGAGGTGACCGCTGAGACACATTTGACAGTATTTTTCTTTTACATTCGCAGGCTATTCTGAATGATAAGCAGTGGCAACTACTCTACCCCGTAAAGAAGAAGCACACATCGTCACAGAAGTATGATAGTAGAACACTGATAATCCTCCTAGAGACCATATGTCACTTATGCCCACCATACCCACATGGGTGGGGTAAAGATCCATTACCAACTGATGGCTCACTTAGCGCGGATATCGTCCGTCTACAGCTACTATTTATAGACATGGCGAGACATGGTGAGTATTTTATAATGATATGGTAGCCGTTGCATGCGCAATCGAAAATAATGTACAGTACAACCTCTCCAGAGCGGCTCAGTCTTGAGCAACAACATCCCATCAACAACAGCGTGATTCTTTTCCTCAACACGATTTATCAAATAATCAAACCTTACTAGAACAACAACAGCTCAACAACAGCATAATTATTGCTATTATAATTATAAATTTAATGTTACTACCAATTGGGTGTTGCTTTGGAGAGGTTGCACTGTACATGTTTGTATTAGCTAATTTTTAACCATAATATTTCTACCAAAATCATATGGTGCAATGTTATCTAACATTATTTAATTGTTTAAAAAGACTAGTGTAATTTGACTAGCAATGTATCATGTGAGAGCTTCGTGCCATATTGTTGTTGATGTCGACACATTAACAACATTGTAACGAAAATATGCGGCAACCATTTCAGTAAATTGATCTCCCAAGTTTTATGTCATTTTTTGTTGTCCCGCAAAGTTTAGCCAAGGCAGAGCTGCTTTGGCTTGACTTTGCGTGGATATACGCTGCTTTCGTTTTGTTTCCACATTGGCTTATTGATATTTGCAGAGGCTATTGCTGGTGAGGCGTATGTGCCCTGGTTCGTACAGATACGTGACGTCATCGTCCGTCTGGGTGGTCCACCAATCAGGATCAAGATAACAAGAATAGAATCTGAGCTGATCGATTTAGACATGCAACAACATTATATCAAGGTAGCCAAGCCCAGATGTTATTTCTACTTTTATTCTTTATTGATAACATAGCGGTACGCTTGTACTTAGAAAACAAAGGGTGTGTGGTTCATAATTATAACAAAAGAAGAGTGTATACTTCAGCATATCAAAGTACTGAAAATACTCATGCGCAACATGAAACGGGAACTAGTTAAACAATTGCATGGCGGATGTACATAAACATAGTGCTTAGGTCCGCACAACCATTCATGCGCACCGAGCAAGTGACGTCTACGGAAAGCTAAACTATCGTTTAGTATCCAATAATTCAGTGTCTGCCTATTCCACATTACACAGTGTTGGAAACTTCTATATACTTGCATGAGTATCTGACATTTCAATATTATCATATTTATATATTTCACCCCAGACTTTAAGAGAAACATGGCAAGCTGATGTCATACGAAAACTAGAAAAAGTTCATGAATTTAGAACCAAGACTTCGAAGAAGAGGAAGGCGTATAATGACGCTAAAGGCGTCGAGGAAGGTAAGTTAAAACTAGATTTTAGTGTTTGACTGTACGTAAATTCCACAAGACAGGTACAAACTTTAGGGTTGTGATAATTGTACATATTATTTCGTTATTGCATTAAAACGAAAGTTGAAAATTTTTAACATCGGAAGAACATCACATAACCACCTACTGAATATGACAACCACCTGTAGTAGCGACCCCCTTTAAGTAAAGTGACCCCTTTTTATTTATTTTTTCAATATTTCCTCTAAAATCCATTTTGATAATTTGACCAGATCGATTATCAGATATTTTCTTTTGGTTAAAAAGATGTTTATAACACACAGGACTTACAGTACATATCCATTGATGCTCGGTGATCTAGTGTTAAAGCGATTGACTACTGAACGAAAGGTCGGTGGTTCGAATCAGTGTCCCCCATCCAAACTACCGAGCTAAGTTATGTGTTAAGAAAAATCACTGGAAAAAGGGCGAGGCGTATATCGGTGACTTACACCGGGCACTATAAAGAACCAAGAATAACTGTTCGACAAAAATGCCCGGTCCTTCTATATCTTACCTCCCCTGTCTCTGGGGAGGCACTGAAATTACCATAGCTGAAGAATAAGCTGTTGAACAACATTTAAATATATACAATATGTATCCATATTACTATATTCATACGACAAATAAATGTCATACACGAGATAGCTTTTTTCAATGACAATCCCATCTTTCCCACCAGGTCTGTCACCAGAGGATAGAATGACTTTGAAGAAGACATATAAACTCATAGTAGAGAATGTTAACGCTGAAGATGTAATAGATCGACTACAACAATCACAAATTGTTAAATTCTCTGATAGGCAGGAAGTTCTCAGTGTGTCAAAGAAACATGAACGAATGCAGGTATGCTAATAAACCAGTTTAGTATGACAATTCAAATGTTCGTGTATATTATTCGGTAATCTTCGGATATTTACGGTAACTTATAATCACCGTGTGAATTATTTTCCTATTTTTTCTTTGTATATCATTTTACGTGGATAGGATATATTTTAGTACTTTATAAAAAAAAATCAAAACCTTTTATCGTATGATTAATAGAGATAACGACAGTATTGAACTTTATGTAAGAAAACTGGTTATATAAGGTGATCAACTTCGGGTGTATTCGGACCTCTCCGTATATCGTACTCGGAAATATTACGGACTTCATTATGAAACAAAAATGATCATATAACACCGAGGTGGTCCCAAATACTTCTGTTACGTTTATTTCTTTCACATTTGTTAATCTTCAAATGAATGCCATGTTTATACCGGTAGTGGACCGTGGTATGAGATTCTTTCAACAAATCTAATATGTAGAATCTGTGTGGTCAGGTATATTTGTTTAGATGCCTTAGAAGAACTAGCACACGTTCATCTTCTATCAGTTCATTACCATAAATAACATATAAAGGCTAATTTAATTCAACCAAGAAGTTACAGTAGTTTGTATGATAACGAATACATTAGTTGGGCCAATAATTGAAAAAAATCTTTCACACAAAATTTGACGTGAGTGTTCAGCAAAGCCACCTCTCTCAGAAAAGCACGTTAGCCACTTAGATTTTTCAAAATGGCGGCCATATTTTTCAAAATGAAAAAATGGGTTACTCCCTATGTGAAAAAGGGAAAATAACTCAAAGAAATAGCATTGTTTTTTTTTAGAATATCGATCATGGTTAATTATTTTCTATTATTATGGAAACCTATAAAATTATGAACATTTACAAAATCTGTCAGCCCTATTTTTGAGAAAATAGTTTTTCGAGTTAGGATCTAATACGGTAAACACCCTGAAAAATCATCGATTTTCAGAGAATTCCGGTTTTCTGAGAGTCCGGTTTTCAGGGGATTTAATGTATCCTTCAGTTAATACTTTACAAGTGTTGTCTTTTTTTGTAGATACTTCTTGAGAAGATATCGGATTCCAAGTTACCGTACTCTTTAAAGGCTTTGTTTGATGCCATGAAGTTCAAATATAAGAAATTATATGAACATTGCATGGCTGTCAGAAAGCAGACGTACAAAGAAGGTGTTGTCATGACGATAGGTAGGCTAAGCTAAATTTATCATTATCTACATAATAAATCAACATTTTTAGCTCGTCTGGGTGCAACATGAAACTTCAGATGGATAGATCCAACTGAGGCAGTGAACAGACGAGCGTTGGCACCACTTGCGGTGCTCTTGGTTTACATAGCCGATAGGAAATTCTGATGCGCTTTTGTTATATCATCGTTCGATATTCCGCGAGCTAAACAATCGCTTGATATAGTACAAATTCTCATTTTATAAGATAAAACATACATGTAAACGCATTATATCTGTACTTTATATCATCTATATAAACGTTAAGAGGTCTGCGTGGATCATAATGGCTTAAATAATTATAAACAACAAACATCATGGCACACTTTCAAGACATTACCGTGTTATGAACATTGGTTTAAAATCCACGGTGCTGTTTGAGTCAAGGTCGAACATTGTGTGAACCGGAATCTTTCGTACATAGAACTTCCAGTGCTTATCCATTTAAAATTAATATGGATTAAACAACAAAAACATACGTAATCTAAAGAACTGTACAGCCAACGCTTCGGCGTCGCCGCTATAATAAAGACATAGCAATAAAAAATATACATTTACATTTCTTATGCACTTTTGAAAGGAATTCATGAAAACATGAACTCTTCTTGCATACTTAATGAATAGTGCATGAACTATGAATATTTATTTGACAAGGCCAATATGACAGAAACATTGATACATTAAACAATTTAACTGTTATTGATGTAAACACTTATTTTGTACAAAAAACAAGGGTAGTAGAGCCTGACTCACTTTTTGGGTATTTTCGATACATCCCCCTTTCTCAGTGTTTTTGTTTCAACATATCTTTTTCAGACGTGTCTGGTATTACCCATGATGCTTTAGTGAACCATTACAAGACTGTATTTTCACGTGTCTACCCGTTTCCATGGACCGATAGTGTACATGCCAGTGTCCGTGATATATACACGGCGCTAGATATCATTAGTCACGACGGGTAGGTCTAATTAACTGAAGTTCCTGCATAACATCATATATAACACTTGTTTATCGGAACGGATATACAATGCAAACTCTCCAAAGGAATACCCTTTGGAAGAAGCAAGATTATGTTGTTGTTTTGAGGTTGTTGCTCTAGAGAGGTAAAATTAATGATTAAATCAAACTGTGGAAAAAATCATATTGTTGTTGAAAGGGAGGTTTTTACTCAATTGAGGGCCACTCTGGAGAGGTTGCACTGTACCGTTGAAACATTATCTATCAGTATTTATATTCAAATTAAATTGAAAATGTCGCTATTTCTATTACAATTCGTGTATTTAGTAAGTCTTATGAAATTCGCATCACATTTGAACATTTCCGTTGATCTGCTGTGTAAGTATGCTAACCAAAACCTATTAAGTAAAGAAAGAATAATTTATTGTTTGTTGTTTTATTTTAGACTCAAGATTCCCTCATCGGACTTGTTGCCACAACCGTGCACAGGTGATCGTGGACAGAGGATCCTTTTGGAAGGAGCAAGCGGAAGTGGGAAGTCTGTTTTCTGCGCATGGTTGACCTATATGTGGGCAACACAGCCTGGAGCATTTAAAAATAACTTCCAGCATTTAATTTACCTTGACATGTCCACTTTGAAAGGCAATTTTGAAACCGCGGTTTATAAAAGTTTGTTTCAAGAAAACTTTAAAATAAGTGTCAACGAATTCTGGAAAATGCTTGAGAGCAAGTCACGTGATGTGCTAGTCATTGTTGATAATTATGACAAGTGTTGTGACGTCAGCATAGCGGATGTATTAGGTGGAACACGACTGAAGGAAAGTACGGTGCTTGTTGCAGGAAATCCGGATTATTTAGCTGGAAATTCTTTCGTGCCGGACATAAAATGGTTCAATCTTGGATTTAGTGAGTCAAATATACGTCGGTGCTTTAGAAATTGCGTATCGTTATCCCAGCTGGAGCATGACCAGTTTGAGAAACTCTACCATCTTGCTGGCCGAGAAAACTGGCCCCTGCGACCACATCTTGTAAACCCGGCTTTAGCTGTTAAAGCATTCGGAGTATTCAGTGTCCTTCGCAAAAGCACAATGTTAAAAGAAATGAATACAATTTGTGATTTGCTAGACAAATTCGGTGCTGCTATGGCAACACTTTATTGCCGAAAACAGAAAATAGATATAATTGGCTTTGAGTTCCCTGATGAAGTGTTAAGTGCAATAGAAAAACTGGACATGTTCGCATACTCTTGCATAATGTCAGAGAAGTTCTCTTTCACCGAGGAGGACGTCTTAAATTCAACGAAGGACCCAATAGTCCTAAAATTTGGTGCTTTTAGCAAGTTTACTCAGGGATCAAAGCTGAAGTTTTCCAGTGGAATTTCAGCAGACTTCCTTGCAGCTAGGCACATAGCTGACATGGTATACGAAGACATGGAAACAACTATACTGAGAAATAAGATGGTCAAGTTACCTAAATACACCCAGGTAATTTTTCAATTGTTTATATGACCGATTTTCGGAATTGTTAATATTTTTTTCAATGAGATGATTCAGTGAAGAAGAAAAAACCAATACGTGTCTAGTTTATTCCATTCTTTATTTTACAAACGTAGAATATTCGACTTCCTCTCTATAAACGGATCAATCTAAATACAATAAAACCTCTCCAGAGCGGCCCTCTCTTGAGCAACAACCTCCCTTCAACAACAGTATGATTATTTCCCCACTGCACGATTTAACAATAAACTTAACATTATAGCAACAACCTCTGAACAACAACATCATTTTGCTATTCCCAAAGGGTGCTGCTTTAGAGAGGTTCCGATGTACACATTGTTTAAGTAATTTTGAACGAAGATATTGAAGACATACTCATTTTTTCAGTTGATGTCATTCTTATGCGGTCAGTACCGTGACGACACGGATACTTCAATTCTTGATGCTCTCTTTGACAATCTGGCCGCCAGAAATGAATACTGCATCCGGGGATTCTATCTACCAGCACCATCTATCAGCACTATTGAAGGTTCAGAGGGGAAGACTAAAATACCACGTGGTATACTCCAGGATTTTGTGACCAGTTTACACTGTCTCTCTGAATGTCCGTTGAGGCAAGACATGGCTGAAACAATCGCCCAAACTCTACCACAAAGGTAAGGGTTCAAGTAATTTGGTTGTTTTGAATATTAGTGTTGTGCACCGAAATATCTACAACAAAACCCCTAAAAACCGGATCTATTCCGGACTGGGCAAAAAGTCAGGTTTTTCTGAGAATTCCGGTTTTCAGAGAACTTTTGATAAATTCCGTATAAATAAATGGGAATTGAAATATTGTCCGTTTTTTTAGGGGTTTTACTCTACTCACTCCTTTGTTGAACAATCTCTTTCCCGTCGGGTTAATTTTATCCGCCCAGTTAGCTCAGTGCATGGTTAGAGCGTTGCACAGCTGATGAAAAGGTTGTGAGCGCGGCTCACACTGTCCGTGACTAATTTGACTGTATATATTACATCCTATGTTAAATTGTAAATCTCTGAGTCTGAAGTATGTATGGTAGCTTGGTAGTAACTTGCGGAAAGAATGTGGTTAGTACTGGTTCAAGCCTAATTGAAATCCAGGACAGCTGGTTAGGAGTAATTCCGCCACGATATAACTGAAATAAAGTTGAAAATGGCGGTACATCGAAAGAAAAAACAAACTGTGAAATTTTATATGTATTTCAATTAAGCGATTCCTATGAAAGTTGGTAAGCTAGCTTTTATGCAGGAAAGATAATCGTAATTAAAAAAGCGGTCTTATTTCCATGAATCGGTCGAAGTTATCTACCTTGTATTGGCGGTTGCTAATAACAAAATAAGAAACTGAGAAGAGCTGTCTGTATTGAACCTAGATCATGTGATACAACGCCTTGTTTTCAATTAATAATCTTGTTTTTGTGCGAAGATGAGTTTGTCTATATATATAATGCAACAACTGTAGCCTTCAATAATCAATTGCACTCTTTTTGGCTACAGACTTGGTTCACACCTGTTAAAGATGTATCGAAATGCTGTTCAGCTACGTATAATTATATGAATGGACTTAATTCATAAATTGATAATAAAGCAAAACAAATAAAGTGTTTTAATATGTCTTAATTGGAATATATGATTTGTTTTCAGGTTAATTATAAAAGTGGACGGAATGTTGGCACGGAAGACTGTACATGGTCTATGCCTGTCCTTGGAACAACAGGAGAATTGCTCGATTCAAGAAATCGATCTTGAATTACATCAGTATCATCATTTCCAACTTCCGCTCTTCCAGCAACTAGCAAAATGCATCGGTAAAAACACCAACGTGCATTCAATCAAGATCACGTGGTCAGCTTTAGACATCATGTCAAAATTCCTGGCCGACGTCATGGAAACATCTGTATCCATGGAAACAGTTGTGTTAAAAGAGGACATATCGCGAAAACCTGTGTCTGTTAAGTCGATTTCGGCGGCCACATGGGCGGCGCTTCAGTCAGCATGTAGTCACATGACCACTGTCAGCCAATTGTCGTTCTTAGAAGGACGAGTGACAGCCATTGTAAATCACGTGTTACAGTACATACCAAGGACCATAGTGCACGTCAGGCTGAATGGATGTGCTCTGAATCTGATGTGTGCGGGACAAATCGCTAACTTACTCCATGGAAACACGTCCATTAGGGCCCTTGATTTGAGTCACGCCAAACTCAACAGTAGTGAGTTTGTTGCAATCTTTCAAGGCATGCAAATGTGTGATGGTATAGAAAACGTGCGTGTTCGGGGCGCACGTCTCGACCGACCGTGCATTATCGCATTGTCTGAATATATAAAACTCACCCACTCGTTACAGGTACTGGATCTGAGCGAATGCGAGCTAAACACGGACATGTGTACGAAGCTTGTGTCAAGTATCAGACAGAATCGTACGCTACAGAAACTGGTGTTTAATGACGCTAGAATAACTGTAGAAGGTAGAAAGGTTATCTCAAAGACAAAGTCTCGAGTTCAGCGTGTTTTTGTGGAAGGACTTGTTCCTACATACGGCTAAAAGAGGCCGCGGCCTAGGCCCAGAGGTTAGTGTGCTGGATTTCTAACCCGGGATCTGGGTTCGATTGCCAGTCGCAGCAGGCCATACCCTTTCCATGAAAATTTGAAAAAACTATCGGGTTTTCTCCACATGTGGAGAAGTTGCCAAGTCCTTGTGGAAGGGTAAATTAGTATTGGTTAGAATACTGTCGTGGGTAATCCTTAAGGTGAATCGGCCGCCGCATATATACAACGGAACTGAAAAAAATTGTTGAAAAACGACGTTAAACCCAAATATTCAATAAATAGTTTACGGCTAAAGGCAGAATTCGTATCCAAGATGATGAAGGAAGAATTAGGCCGAAGCAGGTGTATTGTTTTTGTGTGAACACTTAATCAACAACTGTTAACATTCCTGCAAGCTATTACAATGAAATGCTTGACTGCGGAAATAAAGAGAATAAACTTTAAATCTATTACCAACTACACGTCTTGATAATTATATTCAATTATTGCATTATTAGCAAAAACAATGAATATGATTAAGAAAGCTAGATGTTTTATCGACCGTCAGACTACCCTACATTCTGCAGAAATGGTTGAATGGTTGGTTCTATATTGTAATGACTTTTATGATTATTCTCCTATGGGAGAGCATGACGCATTATAGCAATGACTATTGTAAGATATTTATATCAAATGTACAGTGCAACCTCTCCAAAGCAATACCTTTGGCAGTAACAAAATTATGTTGTTGTTGAGGTGGTTGTTGCTCTACAGAGGTAAAAATAATAGTTAAATAGTACAGTTGGGAAAATACAAATGTATCATGCTGTTGTTGAAAGGAGGGTGTTGCTCAAGAGAGGGTCGCTCTGGAGAGGTTGCACTGTATGTGAAAAGTGATACGTATTTAAAATAAGCTCATATCTGTGATATACATGTATATATTTATATAATAATTAATATACGAACTCTTTATTTCACTCCGTATTTAGAATCTATGTAAGACAATGTAATTTTTACATGAAAATAAACAATAATAAGGTTAATGTATTTATATTTTATTATACAAAGAATAGGGCTGTGGCGAGTATCCGAGTACTCGGGTAATCACGAATCAAATTGAAAAATCGAGTATGAATAATCGTCATTACTAAGAATCGTGGTTCGCGGTCTTGATTTTTAACAAATTAAAAAGGAGAATCTTTGTTCTTAAAAATCCCTTTTCTCAGAATAAATCTTGTCTCATCTTGGACTACTTTGTCTGCCAAGATGTCCAATCGGTTCTTTAAATAATGATACTGTTAATAAAATCAATTAACTGGAAGGGATCCTAGTACGTAAAAGTTTAAGCCATAGAACAATCTATATTGATTTACTTCATTATTACTGGAAGAAATTAAATGTAGCTGCTTCAGGACTGCAATGTGAAGTTTTAGATGGGTTATTTGATAACAAAAGATTCGTGATTCGATTTGTGGATCGTAAGTGTTGAATCGTGGATTTGATCGGATCGCCACTTACCCAACGACCCACAGCCCTAGCAAAGAAAGTATCTATAAATTTAGAACAAAGTCATACTTAAGGACTTACGTCTTGTCCGGGTTTTGCAATTGCTGGGATTCCGTGATCATTTTAAAACAATTAAAGCTATGACTCTGTAACATAGTTTACTTTATATCATCTATCATTGGAACCGGTTTAGCAAGTTGTACCAGTGAATAACTCGTAGCGTCTTCTTTCCGGCAATGGTAGCAATTTTATTAATGTACGATTATAAGCAACAAAGAAGTGACATTTTTGTAGACCGGGCAAGATTTTTGTATATAAGTATACATATTGTGTTGTGTATACATGATTGCACATAGCTTTAGTAAAGCAAACAGGCAACATGGCACCTGATGCGAAGATCTTGTGCTAGAATCCCCTTGAGGTGAATTCAGTCATAGATATATTAGGTACACTCGATTAATTCATACTCATACATTCAAAATTCTACACCTACTCGAATCAAAGGAGATACATTTTAGAATAACATTAACGAATATGTATTCAATTCGTTATCAGTTAGTCATAAGATTTCGTGAGTTTGATATGTTAAACTACTGAAAAAAGCAATCACGGTTAAAAGTTACAGTTTATATATGTACCTTATTATTGCAAAGTTTGCGTAGGAGTCATAGATGAGTATGTTACATTTTTAAAATGGACTAGTTTCACACAACTTGAAATATTTTACAACGCAAATGATGAACATATGTAAGATCGGCGTACATACTATCTTTCCACAATTTACATAATGTGACAAGTGAAGCTACGGACAGTTCGTTCCCGAATAATTTCGTAATAATTATTCCACAATTGGTTAAATGTTTTTGGAGTTTTGTTGTATGACCAATACTTTGGTCGGGCTCAATATTTAGGTCATTCATATAACCGGAAACACATTTTTGGCCTAATAAACGGCTTGTTTGAGTGCCATACTTCACTGTTATATAATCTAGATTGTATATATTAAACTACTGGATCTATGTTATTTTACCCCTCAAAGCATATACAATAAAATTCCAGAAAACCGGATCAATTCCGGACTGGGTCAAAAGTTCGGTTTTCTGAGGAGAATTTCGGTTTTCAGAGAACTGTCGATAAATTCCGAAAAATAGGACTTGTAATATCGTCTGGTTTTCAGGAAGTCCGGTTTTCAGGAAGTCCGATTTTCAGGAAGTCCGATTTGCAAGGTGTCCGATTTTCAGGGAGTCTGATTTTCAGTGGTTTTGCTGTATTTGCCGATACAATCTGTCAACTTCCTAACATGGTGTGTGATTCAGTACGCGTTGATACATACTCCAAATTCATTAGATATACTAACTTCAGTCGAAATATCAAGTAGAATTATTTGCTTTTTTCAAGATTGGAACCATGCATGGACTCCACGACATACATACCATTGCTCCATCCGTCTACTTAGTCAACTTAACCATTATTGGTTCCCTTTCTAGTCAAAGAAACACTCAAAGAACTGAAAGTACTCATGGAAACTGAACTGACATAGACATGATCTGCAACATATAAGGGGGAACTAGTTTAACACTTGCATGGCGGATGTTGATAACCGTAGTAACTAGGTCCTCACAAAAAAAATTCATACGCGCCGAGCGAGTAATGGATATAAGAACGTTAGTTTCCAAAAATACAATACGTATATCTTGTCAATTTCGGACTTCCTAAGTGGAATGAGAATTAATCATTTCATCATGACAGGCTTTATAACCTTACAAGTATATCAAGTACATTTTAGATTAGTTTCGGTCGTTTTCGGTATGTATCAAATATAATAGAAAAAACATTTATATCAATATTACTGTCTATAGTAAAATATTTTTATCGAATAATGCTGAACAGACTTTTTATACTTTTTAGTTATCAAGATAGCAACACTTAACCCAGGGAATGTTGACACTTAAAGTTATATATGTCTGTGGTCGACAGGTTATATAAAATACATATGGCCACTTCAAGATTACATCACGATTTCTTTTATTAAAAAAGATCAGAGAAAGAGAAACACGTGTGAGTATGCACGTGAATTCTTTTCTATTTAAAAACGTGCTTAGGCCACGTGTCTTAAATATTGTTTTCGCTGAGTATTAATATTATCCTGATTTTAAAAGTTGTTTTATTTTTATGCATTCTACTGTTATCTGGGATTTAATAAACAATTGTATTTACATATACATGTATTTACATATAAACCCATAGACGTTTGAATACTTCTGTTAGATCGCTTGAATACTAAATGTATGAAAAACTTCGAAAAGAAAGAACCTTTTTTCTTTCATGAAGAAGCTCTTTGATGAAAATAACTGACTTTTAATACTATTTCATTAAGACTTCCCTTCATCTTATGCATTATATTGCACATAGTTTAACTACACAAGTCGATTCGTTCTTGAAAAGCCACCTTTGATATCAAGCGCTATTTATGGCGGGCATCTGGCTCAAATTATACATCCTTGGAAAATGTATTTACCAAAGTAGACATCAAATACTAGCTAGAGCATAAAGTAACACATGTGCCTTTAAAATGCACAGCACAGAAATAACATTGAAAGCATAAACAAATTGTTTGTATTTTCGTAACTGATTTAGATAACAATCAAAAAATAAACAATTTATAAACCTTCATCTGTATCAAAGCACTTCTCACGTTACCTCTTGTTGCCAAATCTTCTACAAATCTAATATAATTAGCAGTCTTTATTCTACTATAGAATTATTCCATTTTGTCTATTTTGATCTGTACCAAAACGTTGAACATTTTTTAGTCATGTACACTTAAACCTGTGTTAGCGGCCACCTCCGAGTAAATGCCACCCAGTGAATAAAGGCCATTCTTTTAAAAATGACCTCCGAATGAAGGCTACTTGTCCATAAAGGTCGCAATTCGTCTTTCTCTAGGATAGCATCTGTTCAGAGGATTGACTGTACTTATAATTATGTCGTGGAACCTCCATGATCCAGGAGAAATGGTCTCTGACTATAGCAGTCACTAGTCCCTCAACGATTACAAAATCCCACCTATGTCCAGAAACACTTCTCGTACGTGGTAGCTGTAAAGTAAGCTTACGCAAGGTTGACGTTTCTACCCTGATGTATGGCTTGGGTCTACCTCCACTGTTATTTACTTATGTTTTGTTTAATGGCCAGTTCGCCAGCTATGGTCATTTCAGAGCCGCACGGAGAGAGGGGAGATAAGATACAGGAGAAGAGGACATTTATATCCCTAATCTTTTAAAATAGTTTTCCTGGTTCTTTATCGAACTAGATATAAAACATCGATACACGACTCGCCATTTTTTCCAGTGATTTTCTAGACACAGAACTTGGCTCTGCAGTTGAAATGGGGACACTGAAAAACGTCTCTCCTCTAACTTAAGCTGGAAAAATTGTTAAATGGCAATAACTGTTGATACAATTAACGTTGAACCTCAGTGTAAAAAGAAATAATAATTTCGTTTTTCTTGTTATGTAAGAGTATTCTCATTGCGACGATTCACACTTAAAGTGATGATCTAAGAAATATTCATGAAAATTGTGTAGGCCTTATTGTCAATTTGACCTGAATTGTGTGCACTTTAGGTACATCATTAAAAGCACGTCGACATTACATTACTAGATTCCACGTCAATAAAACTATTATCATAAAATGGATTTCATAAAAAAGCTCCGGAAGGTTCAAGATTTCGGTAATAAAATTTGAGTTTGGAATTGCCTTCTGGTAAAACTATACACCAAAAAAACATGTACAGGAACATAAAAAATGAACTCAGCATTTTTATAAGAAATGATAAACTTCTAGTGCCAAAATGTCAGGAATAAAAAAAGCACTGAACGATGGCGCTAAAGATACATAAACGCGGTAAAATCTTTAAATAAAAATATACTGCCCGATATCAGTTAGCTCCCTTTGTTTAAAAAAAAACAGATTAAAATTTTATGACACGCAAATATTTATTATGATACCCTCGTGTCTGGGTAAGATATTTGTGTTAAACCACAATGTTCTATTTCTCTGATAACCCAGGTAATAATTTACAGCAAAACCGCATATTAAAATGCCTAAACTATCATTAAAACCATTTTCCAAATAATAAAAGATTTCAAAACTGTCTGCCACGAACGTATGTATCAAAACACAGGCATTTTACTGATTCATTGCAATTTTACCTTCCCTTATTCCATCTGAAAATACTTCGAGTAAGTTTATTTCGAAGTTCATCTTTATGAATAAAATAGTCATCAAAATTTCACAACGATGAACCAAGTGCAATCAAGCCTGTGTTAGTAGCCACCTCCGAATAAAAGCCACCCTGTGAATAAAGGCGGCTATTCTTTTGAAACCGTCCTTGATTATTTAGAACAAATTGACCTCTTAATAAAGACAACTGTCAATGAAGGCCACAGTTTGTCATTCTCAAGGATGGCCTTTGCTCACAGTTTGACTGTTTTTTTTGTTGACAAACCGGAAGTGTTAGACGTTTTTGTCCTGATAACATCTGACGTAAAAATAAACCAATGTTTTTTTTCGACAAACCGGAAATGTTAGACGTTAATGTTCTGATAACCTCTGACGTAAAAATAAACCAATGTTTTTTTGTGTGTGGAAGTGTTGTATTTCTTTCAAATACTTGTTCACCATCTTCTATCCTGATTTGAATTCCTTCAGACGCCCACGCTTCACAGACCTGACAGCTGCGCTCCGATGCGTAATAGTTAAGCATGGTACTTGAAATACATTTTGTCAATTGGAATATTTCAAATTACAGAAGATCTATCCCAATGTATTAAATTAAGTTCTTGAGCAAAAAAAATCGCCGACATGTCTTTAGATGAAAATGAAGCAGTCATGTAGAGTTGCATGCTTAGTCAGCCGTCATTGGAATGCACATTAAATTAATCAAATGATAATTAAAACAAATTCTTTTAATTTGCTGAGAAATTTACCTCCTAATGGGAGCCGACATTTTAGATGGCAGATTTCTGAAGAAAACCCGCTTTGAATTAATAAAATAAAAGTACATCATAAAAAACTTTGTTTTGAGTGGTAGCCATTAATGCCTTCACAAAGAAATCAAGCAGTTTTCATTTACATTTTATGTTAACATTAACTCTATTTCTACAGGAATTTATTTCATATCCCCATCATGCACTGTCTGGAAGCAAGTATCTGCCAAGTCGAGTTAAGTAATAAATGCACGGTATGATCGGCCTGGTCTATTGGTAACGCGCCAGATCACTGAACGCACAAGTTGTGAGTTCGAATATGACCTTTCGTATACGAGTTGTGATATAATTGACTGGTTTTCCTATATCTTCCCGTTCTCACTATCGCTCTCTCTCTCTCTCTTTCCCTCTCTCTCTCTCTCTCTCTCTCTCCCTCTCTCTCTCTCTCTCTCTCTCTCTTTCCCTCCCTCTCTCCCCCTCTCTCTCTCTCACTCTCTCACTCTCCATCTCTCCCTACCCCGCCCCCTCTCTCTCTCTCTCTTCCCTCTCTCACTTCCTCTCTCCCTCCCTCCCCCTCTCTCAGTCTCTCTCTCTCTCCCTCTCCCCCTCCCCCCGTCTCTATTCTCTGTGGCGTTTGAATTGACCATAGCTATTTATTTATTGTTTTTATTGTGGTTTAACTCAGTTTTTCAACATAGCTGTTAAATGGACCGTTAAACATGGACCGGACAAACAATAAAATAATTCACGTTAAGGTAAAGTCATAGTGTCTAAAAAAATCTATACACGGATGTTCAGGATGGCGAGTTTATCTATTATAAACATTGAATTAATTCTTTTCTTACATCATTATGTTCTATGACTGTCCAACTCATGGATAACAAAGAGTTCATAATAATGGTAATTCTTATTTTCGTGGGCATGAATAATACTAAGTTACGATAAAACGGCCATCTACTAGGGAACACACAACTGCCCGGTGTTAAATAAGTGTTAAGGACGCTCAAAATAGTTGGCAGCTTAAATCTATGTTCTAAAGTATTTCTATCGACTGGCGCTAGACGTCTTACCCTGAAATGTTTTTGTTTTTGTTGTTGTTGTTGTTTTTATTTAGTTATCACGATATAGATGCAATCTAAATGATATAAATTATGATTTCTTATCAAAAAGTGTAATACTTAATTTACAGAATATCTAAAGCATTCCTCTTAACCACGTGCTTATAGAAAGGCATTCTTCTTTCATCAACCAGGTCCGCTTATCATTAAAATATAGGCCGATTTTTTTTAAATTCCAACAAATCTTTTTGTAAACTGAAAAATAGTTCAGCTTTCCATAGCCGTCACTCGGCGCGTATGAATTTTAATGCGGACCGAAGTACTACGTTTTTCTATATCCGCCATGTAATTTCTTAACTAGTTCCCCTTCTATGTTGCAGTGTAAGTCTAAATAAGTTCAACTTCCGTTCAGTTCTTTGATTTTTCCTTAAAGGCAAGAATGTATTAATAGATTAAGTGACTGTGATATAAAATATCCGACCATCCTTTACTAATCTTAAGACACTAACTCATCAATTACAAAGTCGCTCTTACTAACATAACAAGTATGCTGCTAATTTGATGTTGTGGTTTTTTTTAGGTTTTTTTTATCGTAACAAAAAATCATCAATTACGATGAACATTGTATCGCTTCCGGAGAAATGATTTGACGAAAGATATAATTATTTCCAGAGGATTCTAGGCCAACATGTTTAACACGTGAATCAGGACCCGTAACTGTAACAACTACAACATTTAACAAAAGTCGATGAACTATTGCAAAAATGTATGTATGATAATGGGCCCGCTCTTTAAAGAGCAGTGAATTTCTCTGTGATATACTCATTCCAGTCCTTCACCATACAAGTGGGTTCTTGTAATGCATTCTGGGTATTTAATACATTTAGTGGTGATTACTAATGTATGAGATCATTTCTTTGATACCATACACTTGTGTCTAGTTTTATTTACAACTAGAAACGTAATTGCTAAGTAGTTTATAGCATTCAATTGCTACATAGAAATCAACAAATTATTTGGGTATAATTTTGATAAGGTTTTGTCTGTGTGAAGTTTTTTGCGTAATTAGTAAGTTGTGTTTAGTAGCTGAACAATCGTTTAAGCCATAATGAGGGAACATCAAGAGTCTGTTCTGGAAGCATTCCATGTGGTGTTCTTTTTATAAAATATCGACCGAGTTTCAAAAATGATTTATCGACTCAACAGCCATCGCAGACCGTAATGTGCATTTTATGAGTGTTTTCTAAAACAACGCCGTCTCCAGTCGCCGCATGTTTCTAATTCCAAGTATTTAAACAATAAAATAGTTTCATAAAATGCCAAACCTATTACATAATCAATTTAAACCGATTTTATATTAATAATTTATATTATGAATTAACTATTTAATATTAGAGAGGGAATTAAAAGAAAAACACCACTCATTATAAAAGAGCTGTCGATAAAACTCGGCAATACAGGATTTATGCATTCCCATTGGTTAAAAAACTCGGCACAATATGAAATTATGAAATGCGGGCTTTTCATTGGTTGTTGAAACTCGCCAAAATACAATTGAAGCCAAAAGAAAAGAAACCTCAATGAAATAGCTGCTTTTCCATTCAACATTCCAAAATCATTTTTAAAATTCAAACGAATATTAAATAGTTATTAATAAAATACAAAAGAAATGTACTTATTAATAACGGAACTTCATATTGGGCATCGCCCTAACGGGCATAGGCCATTACAGCGAACCTCAGACAAAAAACTCGTCCAATATGAATTTCCCTAATTCATAACATTAGAGTATACTCCTCAGGCTGCAACATCATCTTTAATTATTGATGCATGATACAAAAATACAACGTGTGTCATTAATGTTTTCTCTCATAATATTCACAACTTATCGTTTATAGAACCATTTCACGATTTTATTTATGAATTTTCATAATCCAGTTATTCCCCACAAGCGGTCATTTTTTTTAATTCGTTAAAATAATTATGTGATGGTTAAAACATGCTTTTATTGTCCCATGTTGTATAATGATGCGTTGTGGTTAGTGAAAGCACCACAACCTGCAAGGCGGCTCAATTAATACGTAGGTGCAAATTTAGTTTTTTATCAATACGAAGCAACTTAAATCCTTTTGTACCAACGTTGCATAACTATACGCATTATCCGCATTGTCGGTAAGTTAAATGCACCTGTAATGCCAGCTTATTTCATCAATGTGTGATTAGTTTTATCGACAAGCTTAATAATATTACGTCTGCAACTGTTAAATGGAATGTTGCTGCATCTTGCAAGGGCTTTCTACCACCATATATTCATTTCACGCCGTGTTGTAATTGGTACAAATTAACAAGTTGATGCTTTAAGATTTGCTGATCACAATTAGCTACACTGAATATAAATAGAACAGACCCGCCTCCGTGGTGGAGTGGTTAAGGTAGCTGATTTCAAATCACTGTAACCTCTCACTGATAGAGGGTCGTGGGTTCGAGCCCCGCTACCGACCAAGTCTCTTTATGTGAGAAAGTAGACAGATGCTTACGGAGGATGGGAGTCTAGTACTGGTTCTTTCCAGGAACGAAGGTTAGGTGAACTGTCCGCCTCATATGACTCTGACTGTTGAAAAGGGGGATTAAAGCACGACCCATGTATACAAAATAATAGCCCGAAATGTTATTTATAAATTTTATATAACAGCTCATCGTCATAACATATTATATACATACAATTATAAAGATGTTTTAGTACCATTCAATATTAATAGTTACAGGGTTAGTAACTGACCCGATACGGGATATACGGGTCTGTGGAACACCATATGGAGCGAGTGCCACGAACGATTATATCACGCAGAATACCTTCCTCATCATTTGCAATAAAAGTCTCCATTACAGACCCAATATTTAAAGATAAATGTCTCCATTACAGACCCAATATATTCTGGTAACCTAATATAGGATATATTAGGTCACCCCGTGACGTCAAAACATCCAATGACAGAAGAGTATTTTGTAGTAGGCGTGATATATGAGTATACCGCACGTGTAATTCTCATATTTTGAAAACAATAAACAGTAATATGCAACATATGACGTTTATTAAGTCTTGACACGTATAGTGAAATCAGAGGAAGAAAAGGTGTTCAAAATTATACATTGCATACATGTAATGAATTGGTACGTGTATTATTCATCCGTAAAGTAATTACATGTATCTATATATAGAGCACATATGTATTTTAATTAGGCGGCACGAAGTATTTATAGAAATCACTGGCTACCGTCCCGGAATCACTTGACTTCCTTAAGTGTTCCCTAATGAGCACAGGGTGTATGTCTAATTAGTTAACTTGTTCAATAATTCTTTTCTTGGCATCATCCACTACTCAGGATAGAAAAATTTCAGAAATTCTGCCATATTTTTTCTTGAAATGCCTTCTTTAACCTAGTTCTAATTACAGATTAAAATCAGAATTAGAGGTTATCTTAAGTAGTAAATAATAATTGAAATTCATTTTTTTATCTATTTTTTGTTGTTGCTGTACGTCACCAGCAATATCATTTACTTAATTTCTAATAGCGTTAGCTAAGAATTAAAAGGGCCTATCTTGCTCTTTCGTACTTGTCGGATAGGACCTTTTAATCACAAGGTGTCGATATATTCAGTTGATCGAATGTTGAGCATATAATTTTATAGTTTTTGCTTAAAAATTTCAAATACAATTCCACTATGACGCATACTGTCATTTCAAGAACATATTGTAATTTTGAAATACGTAGAAAGTTGCCAGGATATGTTATTAAATTATTTATATGTGACAGTTTTGATATTTTATTTCGGAGAAGGCAATCCAAGAGGTGAAAGAAGGCTATTAGAAATAGCAAACAGATATGCATCAGCTGCAGGCATGAGATGCATTATTTAACAAGAAAGGTCATAACTGAACGAGGTTAATCACTGAAGTCTTTATAAAGAAGACCAATTAGGAAGCAGACAGACGTGCTCATTAAGATGTCTACGTGTGTAGACATTCACACGGCAGTCGTCCAGCAGTCCTAAATAAGGTGCCAACACGACTGGGAGATATCTGATTGTTCCAACACGTGGCGTTGATCTCATCTATATAAAATGCACCTACAACAACACAATGTCTCTCACTATCAAACAATAAGACGACCCAACATGTGCATTCTATCATCGGTTCCTTAAAATACTACACAATCATAATACAAATACTTAAGAATTATCTGAATCTAAGATTACACCAAATTGAGCGTAAAGCGCAATGTTGTTATCTAGACCTTCTACACTTGCACTGGTTAGTTCTTCTATACCACCATTACTGTGATACAGTCCTAACTGCGCATTCACGCGAATAATTGAGATACCATTAAGATCCAATAATCACGACTCGATCATAGTTTAGAGGTACGAATGTTATCAGACAGGATTGATAGTATTTTCTTCTAACTGTACACTTGTTAACTTACGATGTCAAAGCCAGTGCTCTTACAAAGATGCGAACATCTATTTTAGTACATTTTAAATAATCATTTCCGTACAATTGATTTTGCGCATCATTTATTTTTGGTTCTGTTTTTAGAACGGAGGCTTATTTTTCCAATTCGAAGAAATAAAACATGACAACTATAGGAAGAAAAAGCATGAGTGGTGAATCATTAAATGATTTATTTGTAATTTGATAGTCGAATTTCGCCATGTGTTTTTAAGTGAAATATATGTTTAGAATGTCTTAATACTAGGATACTAAATTGTTTTTAAAATAAACGCACATTCTTTAACAAATAAACAACCTTGGTGTTTTCCTGGAATGTGAAGATTTAAAACAAGGTCACGAATTACAAAAAAGATGAACATCGTTATCTGTAATAGAAGTAACCAGAAACAAACAATCGATTAAATTATCATAAATACCAGATATTCATTTACTTTTAACCCATTTGAAAAAATGGGGGGGGAGGGGAAAAAAGAAAAACAAATGCCAAATAGATGATAAGTTGTTTTTCATTTAATTCAATAAATCAAATATCCTGTGTAGTAATTACTAGTGTAAGCAGTTAACGAAGTATGTACGTTATATTTTGGACCCCAAAAAGCGAAACATGCTCAAAATAATCAATCGTAAACAACACAATAGTTTATTTTGATTCCTTACTGAATGTTCAAATAAGACTAGAAATGTGTTCGGTTGACACGAATGCCCTCTCTGAGTGCTTAGTCAAAAAGGGACCATGCCAATAACTCCTGTGAAAATGTTGTGATAATGACGGAATTCGAACTTGACCTGTATGGCTGTTATTATTATACACCTCCATGTAAAATATGACACCAATCCATGAAATTGAAATATTTCTTGAGTTATTGCTCGGAAACTAAAATTTGAACGGACGGACAGAGGAAAAGGCGACAGACGGAGATAGACATGGGCAACACTTAATGCCCTTTGACCAGTTCGAATTGCGGGGCATAAAAACAAACGATATCGCATGTAACAGGCCACGTGCAAGGAATGGTATTGCAGACAACCACGTGTTTGATCATTTCTCGTCCAAATGCTAATGCCGCCGGGAAGTTGTAAGATACAACTTCCGTTGACATCAAGTGAGAAATATGTCCGGGATATCATTATATGGTGAACAATAGACTGTGAAATGTACGGCAACTTCACGATCAATTGTATACATACAATCCAGGAACGTTCCGAATACCAGCACATTATCTAACCATTAGTACGAAGCTACACTTGTCTGCATGCACCAAGAATGTCTTCAAGTTTTTCTGTTGCTTGGAATGTAAATAATGGACACAGCAAGTGGTGGTGACATGTTTAGTGTAATTTTTTACAAATAAATGGCACATATAATAACACCAACTGCGTACAGATTTCAGCAGAATACTTTACGTTCTGTTTAATGTATCTTATACGCAGCTTTGTCAAGTCATAATAAAAGCAAATTCGATTCTCAAGTACTGATTATTATGACTGTCATTGCAAAAACAGGAAAAATGCACCAGAAAGTGTTTTCCAGGGTTATACCAGACCCTTCAGAAAATAGGCAACACGGGTGACTCCGACGAAATATAGAATTTGTGTGTATGTTTTTATCTAGAAATCATGTTCTTATTCATTATCAGACCAAAAGCACGGTAAGAATAATTCTCAATACCCTGACATGGGAAACAGTACCAAATGTGGTTCAATGGTATGTTCCAGGCAATATTTGGTATGGACAAGTGGACTATTGTAGCTCCAGAACGATATCTATCATTCATAGGTATGGTACGACAAAAATTCATTTACATAAACATACGTGTCTCATCTCCAATCCTATACGCTGAAATAATTAATATTATCATAATAAAATAAACCATCAACTATGTAAAATCCTAAGTATGTTCTTAATGAAGTTATTTTTGACATAATCCCTGTCTTTCCCAGATGATTCTAGATCATAAATTCATTTCCGAAGTGATTCACTCAATGAGGGAATATTTTCAGGAAAAAGTAACACCATCTCGAAGTAGCTTATAGACAGACAGATAACGCTACAGCCATCATGAAGTACTATTAACCGATTTGTAAATATGATTTCACAATATAAATTCCATTCATGTTCTATGTTTTATAGAATCTAGTCCTGAAATCTCTTTGAATAAGTTGGAAGCTGATCAAAAGATTTTCATTCATAATTTTATTTTGGTATGGGATTATTTTGATTAAATATTCCATCAATTTGAAGGCTTGTCGTAACCTAGTATTCCAAGAATCCAAATGATGTCTAAATAATAATGGATTTGAAGTCGTAAAATGTATAGGCTTATTATAGGCACAACTCCCACCTCGCTCTAAGATAAATCTAAAACAGTTTGAATGGAATAAAACAACAACAAAAAAGAATATGTTCTCGTGCAAAGCGGGTGAGTGAAGGTCAGATAACATTATGTAAATTACTGGTGGCTTGTTCTCCTACGAAGTGACGCTCGAAACTCACCCAAGTTGATAATTATTTCCTTGACAATATTTCAAGAATTCTGCTGTTGTTATATTAAGTTTTACATTATCTGTAATGTACAGTGTAACTTCTGAAATCCAGACCCTCTGAAATCTGGAAACTTCTGAAATCCGGATGATTTTCTTGGTCCCGAAAATTCACCCTCTATTTCAATGAACATTAGACTTCTGAATTCCGAATTGCGGACAATATTTTCATAAATTTTGCTTTATATAAGTGCAATTTTACCGGACAGTGCAGATATATACATGTATATATATATTTCTAAAATAGAATACTGGCATATATTGTTAATTATAATTTCTCATTCATTTGCCTTTTCAACCTATCACATGACATGTGCTTATTTGCATTATATATTTGTTTTGTTTTGACGATGTACAATGTACAAGTCCCTAATAAAAGTTATGTTCCGTTCTATATACAGTTTGGTCCGTAGTCGAATGTAACCATAGTCGCGGATACCAAAGTAACGACTGATGATGAAGAAGAAGAAGAATACCAACATACCCAAAAGATTACGAATGCTGCAACAGTGAGGTCAAGATACAGAAATCCAATTGCAGCAATCAATTATTTTCAAAACACCTGTTACTATAATGACTTTTAATCTCACAATCGTAAAGTATCACAGCAATACGAGAATTTGTCAATTATCTGAGGTCAAAGGTGTCGGAAAGTGAATTATACGGAGTACAAGATGTGGAACATCCATCAAAGTGAAACGTTTCTACTGGCTGTGTTTGTTTATAAAAATCATCATGGCGTCATCATCACTTACTGTCTTTTGAGAATTGGAAAAGTTTTGCAATAGCCTTTTTTAAAAAACAAAACCTACACAACACATTCATGTAACACCCATACTACGCATTATATATATTTCTTTCTACATTTGAACAGGTTGAATTGGTACGAAGAAAAACATTGCAGAAATGCATAGTTGCATTCTTGATGCTCTTTCTGTTTCAAATGATCATGGCTGATGGTAAAAACCCAACTCATTGATGTGTTTTTCAAAAAACATCGATACATTAAGAGATAAGATAAAATTAATCTATTGATAAATGAGAACTATGTGTGATAAAATCTTACTTCCTCTGAATGAATTCTGATTTTTTATTCTACAAGAATAACATCAGAATACTTTGCAACCCTGCGTAAAATTGGATTACTGTGTCGTTCACAAACAAACATGATGGACAGATAATATCTTGCAAGCGGACTAGAACGTCAATAACTTACCGGATGGACTATTTATGTATTTATTCATTTATCTATCTAAAGTATTTGTCTGTTGTTTAACACCCCTGTGGTCATTTCACAGGTGCCCAAGAGAGAGGGGAGGTAAGACACAGGATGTCTGGCATTTATATTCCTACTCATTTTCGAATGGTTCATTCTGGTTCTTTATCATGCCCGGTGTAAGGCACCGATATACGCTTCGCCCCTTTTTCTTGTAATTTTCTAGATATAGTTCTTGGCTCTGAAGTTGGGATGGGGACATTGAAAAGGTGTCCCTGAGAAATTCGAAAAGCGGAGCCGAGAGTTAAACCAATGATCTTTCGTGCAGTAGTCCAACGCGTTACCACTTGACTACCGATCATCCCATGCATAGCATGGACTACATGGCGGACGCAGGAAAACGTACTAGTTCTTTCGGTCGCATCAAATTTCATGCGCGTCGTGCGAGTGACGGTTACAGAAAGCAGTTTCCAAAAATTGTTACGTAGATAAGAATTCTAAATGAGTTAAAGACCAGCGTTAAACATATGGTAAAAATAGTAGAAACAAAGTTGTCAATACACTGTCCAACTTTTATGAGTGTACACTTTAATTTGTGTATATCTTATAGATATATGACACCATTAAGATACTTAAGGTAATTAAAGACCACTAAAATAAAATATAAAATGTCTTGATATTTCAGAATAACTGAAAGATTACAAAAGAATAAAGTGGCATTATATGCTTTATTTGTAATGTATCAAATAAAGTAAGTGACAGTCTTGCTCGCGTGGCTGTGGTGACCGATTATAAAGCGGAACCGTTTGCTTTTACTTTTTATTCATACATTCTCTTCGATTGAGGTCTTGTGATATGCAAACATGAAATTAGGTTTTGAGAGGACGATATCAACTTACTGTAGGTAGGTACGACTATACTGGCTTCACCAATCTTTGTATTTACTAGATTATATTTATTATGTTCTTTTGAGTGGATGATGTGTGTATTAGTGATCGTTATCTGGAAAATTCTAGTTATGACTCACTGGTCTGAGCATTTATCGCACTATCATGTCGATAATATTCATACTTTTTATTAAATTAAATGCATCTCACAAATTCTTCTTTTAAAATAATACACTCAGGTGATTCAGCCAATTAAAAAACTATTAAAATCTGTTAAAACGCATTTTCCTCGTTTTGGTTCAACTAATGCGTACATATTCCACTGTCTTTTTGGATAACATTGCTGGACCTTCTCATGATTTAACGTCAGTGTTATCTTTTGCCTACTATTGCACCTGCTGTTACATGCCTTACATTTCTCGTGTCTTTGCACCCATGACGTAAACCTATTTTTTGATAGTTTTTTCCTCCTAAAACGTTGAAATGGTTTACTGAATTTCACACACCAAAAAAAAAGCATGTTTATTCTCCAAATGCCGGATAGACTTCATTGCCTTCTTTACTTTTTTGTTTCGTCTAGATTCGCCTATTTTAGTGATTTCGGACATTTGTAAGGACAATGCCTGATGATAAAATCAAATCTGTTGGTGCTGAAAACCAGGTTTGGTAATCAACATGTTTAGCTCAATTAAATATACTAAACATCACGTGACAAAAACAAAAACTAGGACGCAAATATCGCAAACAGCAGAAACTTATCAGTTTCACAACAAAGAATAAGATAAGTACTCGATTAGTCGGTCACGTCGTTTACATTTAATCAAATTTAATCTATCTTCAACAAAGCGAAACAAATGAAAATAACTCATATTTCAGAGTTCTTCACCGTTCAGTTGAACTAGTCCATCCCGTACATAATAAAGTCTAACTTTTGATGCATGCACAATTTGATAACGCGACATGTTTTCCTCGCGTATGTCCAAAAATCATGTCTGGCTTAAATTAAGATGAAATAAAATTCCGCGATATTTCAGACATTCGTTCCTTTTTTACACGTTTCCGTTATTTACTACAATTATTCAAAACCCTTTTAATGAACCATAGATAAATTTGAAAAGATAAAACAAAAGGTTTAACAAAATTATCTTAAAATAGAACTAATCGCAGAAAAATATGTCAATGTAATAACTTTTCTCAATTGCAATACTGAGAGATAAATTAAATACAATAACTATTTACGACAATTTTGTCTTTCGTGCGTAGCTTATTTGTGATATTTGTTTATAAAAATCTCTGGAGTCAACAAGTTTAATGCCTTGTTACAAAGAGTTGATACCATCACGTCTCTCGAGATTGGATTTAATTTACGTAAATACTTGGTTTATCCACTCCACTCGTGTTGCATCAAGAAGAGATTATCAGTCTACCGAGGTATGCAAACCCCCGATGCCATGCACCAATTATATTGTTTATTGTTTCCTAAAATACTTTGTCAAACAATAAATCAAATTGTTTACGCGTGAAGCGAATTGATACCCGAACATCAAACGCATGGTTCATTGATGTAATGGTCGTGTGAAATTACACACCTGCAATAGTTCGTTCTATTAGGAAGAGGATTCGGTACGCCATAGTTTTTTCTATTTTTGTTTTGTTTTGTTTTTTTGACAGATGAGGACTAAATATGTACCTGAAGGACTGTAACATAGTAATCGAAACATATCTCGTTTTGAATAGACTGACAGACAAGCCCGAATATATTTTGGCAAATATTTGGTATACTACAATAACTGCACATTAATTCATAAATCTTCAGATACATTCTTGATTGATAAAACAATGGTCTACACCAATACTGACAATTCAGTAACAACCTCGAGTAATGTTTTCCCGAAGTACAACTTTAATTAATTTATACATTCGTTCAGTTTTGCTTCAAATTTAACAACGTTAACGTCAGATATGTCTTGCCATGTTCCGGTTTAGTTAAGCCGTCGAACACTCACCAGCACAAACCATCGAAATTTGAATTATTTGAATTTTCCAATACGACGTCATTACTCGATACATGACGTCATTTAAACTGAAAAAAAGAAGAACCCGAAGCGGGGCTCTACCGCGACATCTTGCTTGCAAGTCAGATACTCCTGCTGTTGGTTTATTTATTATTTGTATATTAGGGAGAACATGAGCAGTAATCAACTAGTAATAAATATTTAGAGTTGTTTGTTATGCCATTCTGTCTTTTTAAGGGGGTGAAGTTGGGCCCTAAAAATAGTTTAAACACCCTGAATCTTTGCTTCAACCTTTTCCAAGGTGGTACTTTCCAGGGGACTGTTTTCCCTTTCCATCTGTTCTGTTCTATTTATTTCTAAGATCTTGGTATGGGCGTATAAATTTAGTCGGGATGATTGTTTCATTTCAATGTGTTTTTGTATAAACGTTTTCTTAAAGTATCTATACTTTTTGTTTCGGCTAGACGCTGATGGTGCCTCAGTAATGATCGTCTGGTTTTACTTTTATGTTTGTCAATCTAAAAGTCATTATGAAAATATGCTGCAATCAAACTAGCATGCACCTGACATGCTCAACACTGAATCCAAACAAATCCAAGCAAAAATTAATAACTTACAATAAAACCGAGATTCAATATAACGTTACCCGCCATAAACATTACAATGGATACGGTATATGGATAAGGGGATTCGCAAAACGTAACAGACGATGAGGTTTCAGGATAATTATATGAACGAGCAATTTTCATTTTCGCGAGACTGAACATGGTTATTAGAAGAAAATCCACACTCAAGAAAAGATATTTCATTACAAATCCCTCTTTTGATAGTTGTGCATTGTAAACTTCATGTTTTTGGCTTTACTAGTCATTTGTTAAAATCCTTTGTTTATCGGTTTGCGATAAAGTGATTATTGCACTGCCATAGCGTATGTTCCTCTGTTCTTAAATATCCAAGACTAGACTAGAGTCCCATGTGGCGAGGTTGCACATAACACTTGCAGGAAATTTCGAGGAGTTAACAAGTTTGTAATAAATAAGTTACATTTAATAGAAATTGGACAGATAATGGGCAAAACAGACGAAAAAGAATCGAGTAAAACGCTATACACTTATCATCTTCACACCGTGCTTATTCCACATTAAAACTTCTCTTCATGAGCATAACAATGTCATAAATGTGATATGCGAAATCATTTCTGAGGTTTTGTTTTTTGTCTTCTAGAATGTCAGCAAGTACTGTACCGACAGCATGTTCTAATTCTTGAACATTACATTTAGGAAAAAACATTTTTTTCTAATTCTATGAGATTTGATAAGTAACCTGACACAGTTCCAGGTTCTAAACTTCTGATCGTGTGCTGATATGTTTTACATCGTTCTCCAAGAATACTTTGTGTAATACGTCTTAAAGTGAGCATAGCAAAGGCTACTGCTTCACCTACTAGGACTACCGTAACCCCATTGCACACGGTTGGTAACTTCTAATTAGATCTATTCCATACGGTCTGTATCGGTATTGCGTCGGACTTGCCATTAGAATTATTTTATGTTTACATGATATACATAGATTACTGTTGAAGTAGTTTGTGGAAAATTTGAATGTTTTGTTAAATGCGGAGAAGAAATAATAGTAGGCTTAGGTCGTTTACCTTCGTATTTAACGAAACAGATATTATAATGTGAAAGCATCGTTTTATTCAGTGTCTATATCATTACTTCGCTATTGAAATTCACCACTATACTAACATAATTCATTATGTACAGAGAAGAGGAAGATAATATCTGAAACAGAAATGAGAATATTTAATGTTTCAGTAGTGTCCCATAAAATGATAAAGCAGATACTGAATATAAATTTGATTGATGTTTTTATTAGATATTCTTGGGACGAATTGAACGTAGACCTACCAGTCGGAAAAATGGGTTTCAGATTGCCAATGATTAATTGGAAAATTGTTTTCAGGATTGCACAATAATAAATTTCTTCTTGTTATATAATAAATAAAAGATAGTCCTCAATACAATATTGATGCTTTCCTTACGTTTTATAAACCTTTTATTACAATTTGTTTATAGATTTGTTGACGGATCTGGATATTAAATTTGATATGATTGTAAATATGGTAATTATATGCCGTCATATCGTGCATGCTGTCAAAATGCTTCAAGATAAATGATGAATTTTGAATAGAAAGGATTATTGTCAAGCTTCTCAATTCTTAAAGGGGCATACCCTACAACTAACAAACATTCTGTGAAAGAGTAAAAATGTGTAAGATGTATATGTAAAACAATATATAATGGATAATTGCAAGAAGAACTTGGGTCATAAAATGACTAGTTTAGGTACTAGCCGCAAAAATTATAGCTATGAATAATAAATCACTTCCACCCAAATATTGTACAACACATTTCAAAGAGTTTCCGATCTTTTATGGAAACTAATATTTTTGTGATTCTGTTTTTAATTGGATGAATTTTTGGCTGAAATTTTCTTCGTCGGCTTTTTTCTTTACAAGCTTCTAATTTATCATCATTTTGCCTTGATTCTAGATGCACCAAGTTGTAGGGTATGCCCCTTTAAGCATTATTTCGTGATAGAACATGAATTTAGTGGATTACTCCACTAAATTGTACTACTTGTTCGCTCAAGTCCTAAACAATGATAACAATTGTATTTTACAAACCTTATGCCCTAGCATAGAGCTGACACTCATTCGGTATAATTTACTTGAACATTTAACCCTATTTACAATCCTATGAAATAATTGGACGATGAAATTTATGCACTTCCTTAAATGATATAATCCCCATAATCTATTAAACTATATTAAACACACCACTTGTCATGTTTAAATAGACATGGTCTGAGTATCTGTCATTTTATTATGACATTATCAAAGCCACTTTTGTCATTATAACCTTGTATTTCATGTTAAGTGTCATTATTTTGAGGGAAAGAACTGCGGGAGTGAAGTAGGTTGTTTTAATGTAGCCCCAAACACTCATGAGCTTGTTCTAAAGTTATGCTGTAAATTGTAAAAAGTCCTAACGGTATGATATGTAATTTTGCGTCCTATCTGTCAAGCAGCCTTTCTCCTTTACTACAGTCTTAGATTACCCTAGATTTTTTTTCATTTCTTAAAATGACATACCCATTGTATGTTTAGATTGATCGTCGTTAGCATGTTTTTCTTTTATAAAATAATTATTTCTACATTCTTAATGTTATAGCTTTGTATGTGCCTGCTTGTTATGCTTGTGTGTTTTTGTTCCCAGTTCTGTACAGACTAAAGTGTTTTAACATCCAAGCAGCTTGCCAAGGCGGTATCCTAATGGTTACCATGTTTGTCCTCAATTATTTGTATTGTTCTAGGTCGAAGTGTTGTTTTGGTTATAGGAATTTAGGAGGTTGGTATTTTTTAAAGGTTTGATACCTTTTATGTGTTTTGCCTTATATTTGTCTATATCTGTATTTTCACAGGCATATCTTTTAAAGTATAATATAGACCAATAGCCTGTTGTCTTTTTTTTCATCTGATTTCCCACCATCTTTAAAGACCCAATAGATAAAATGATCGTCTAATGTAAGAAATATATTTCACTTCCTCTTAAACAGTATTTATATAATGCCTTTCTTTAGCCACATCTCGTAAAAATATTATCAGATGTTTTTGCGTTGTTTTTGCTATATTATTAAAAGATTGTGTTACATTTCTATACATGTACTTCGTGATTAAAAAAAGAAAATTTGTTTTTATTGAAAGTGAAAGTCAATTTCACTGATATTCAATGCAATTTCAATTCAAAATTTTATTGGCATGAACATAAGCTTGTTGGTGCCAATCCATGTTATTTCATGGTTTAGCATCTTAACAATACAAGGAGAAAAGCATAAAATATACAAATCAAACAAATGAATAAACTTAGGAATATAATACGATGAACATTATTAACAATATTTAGTGTCATGGATTCACTAGTATCATAACAATATACATACAAACAGAGAATAATCATCAGTAAAATTAGTAATCAGCACATATGGTTATATATAAATATACTATCAATATGTTGTAAAAATTTGTTACTTTGTATACTATGCATACTTTGACATGAATAATCAATAATTAATGTAATAAATAATGTTCATCAGTTTAACCACATAGAATGGTTGCAAAATGAATGAATTTGGATAATTTGTTAATCAAAATACTTTAAGAACAATTCAAAAGATTCTTAAATTTTGTTAAGGAAGCCAATGGCAATAATAATTATTATCCAGATAAAAAGTTCAATCTCATTTCTCAATAAAACGGACAGACTAGAGGGAAATGATAAGAAGTCTTTCTACTTGGTAAAATAAGACCTACTTTAATTTAAACACCCAAGAAGCTAACGGGGCTTTAACACCTACAAATATCTAGATCATGATATAATAATAATATTCAATTTTGATATTAATCGTCCTTTAAATAGTTCAATAAATACATCATTATGTTCCACAAGATAATAAATTATTTAATCCCATCAAACTGTGATAACATGACATACAAATATTTCATTTCATTTTCATATTATAATTTCCGCCCGTAGCTGAAATATTTCGTGAGTTAAAATAAAACGCCTCAATTCCATAAAGCTTAGTCATTTGAATTCAAAATTTTAAATTTCGAATTTAAATTAAGACAAGAACGTATTACATCATTTATGGGTTACCAACTGCCGCGCAGCAAATATGACGAATAATTATAATTCATATCACGTAAGTTGTATATTTAAATCTTATATTCAACCAAGGATATCCGTATGCAATCGCTGTGATGGGAATACATGGGAAGTATTTTACGTTTACGAATGTTAGATAATTAAACATACACTGAGAAAGGCAAACGATCCGAAAATGGAAAATTCAGTAAGCGATTATCAATACACGTTTTATTTATGGACGTACAATGTATGTCATTTTCCCGGAATTAGTTGTGGTTATTTCTACTGCGTTGTATGTCAGAAAAATATCGACCGCTATCCTCAATTTAAATGTGAAAAAATATCATAGAAAAAGCGCATACAAGAATTTGTCAAAATTGGTCACAATACATTGTTACGAATGAAATCATGTTACATTGGTTACAAAATAATAAAAAACTAACTTAGGGAAGATCTCTATTGTATTATTTATGCATGCTACTTAATACCATATGAATGTGAAGAGGATGCACAATTTATAATTGAGAAGATGTTTTTAGAATATTTCTATCGCATTAGACCCTATGATGTATGTCTAAAACCATACAGTCTTAAATTTGCCAATATCCTTGTGACAACCCTATTTTGTCGACGTCAGTAGACTTTGCAATAAAGAGAAAATAATAGATATTGTATTACATGACTTGAACCATGGCTCATTATCATTTATATATACACATATATACATAATTAACTTGCGATATGGGAGTAAACATAAATATTAAATACGTAAGCCACAAAACCGAGGATATGAAAAACCACATTGCTAAATTAACAATTTATAAGTGAGCTAAATAATGTGCAAACATATAAATATCATATAATTTTCTATTATAAAAAACATACAAAAATACACCTTTTCTATAACACTACCTTCCCAAAATCCTGCAATCCGATACATACACAACACACAAGAATAATATGAAAAAATTAAGACAAAATAATCATTCTCTGGTTCATTTGTTGCTCCAAAGTTACTGGTTAACGAACATAAGTATTGTCTTCAGCTACAATTAAAAATGCCTTGGTATTTTTGTAGGAAAGAACAAAATAAAAAATGCAAAAACCTAGAATCATGCTGCCTTATAGTCTGCAACACAATTTTTTCAGCGAGGTCTGGTCACGTGACGAATCAATGCGCGCAATACCAGATTAATATATTTTGTATTGCTTTTTCTCGTTTTTATTTGTTCGTGATTTTTTTCAATTTGTTCTTTATATACTGCGTGATTTATTCATCTTTAGTTTTTGCATTTAATTGTTTTAACATTTTAGTCAGGATGTAATATAGTAGTGGCTGGAACTAAATGATTAGCAGCAGGAAAGCTATATGACGGACTATTTGGCACATTTATCCATTAAGAATATACCTGGAAATTAAGTTATTTGTTTAAAGACTAGAACAATAAAAAAAGCAACAGTGAAATAAACTGGGATACAAATTTTGCGTTGCAGATTTTGAGACCATACAAAATGTTCTTTCTGTGTTCAAAGTATGTTGATTGCAAAAACATTAAGTCGGTTAATGTCAAGTCATATTAGTGGTGTAAGTCCAAAACACGTTCCATAGACAGTAGATTAATATCCTGAATAATCTTGAATGTGTGTTGTTTTCATTACAAAACAAACTATTGTCATACTTAATAAGATGTTTAAGTAATAAGCTACAAATGGATTTATTTGCCAAATCATATGTTTTGTTTTATTATTTGCTGTTTTCTGTTCCAAATTGTTTTAGTTTAAGCTGTTTTGTCCTCGTTTATGTCATATGAAATACAACTGAGTGACCCACAGAAAATCTGATCAAACGTTAACCAATCGATTAAGATTAATTATTCCGAAAGTATGCTTGGGGCTTTGTGTTACATTTATTGGTATAATCACCGAGATGGATACGGGTTTGTTTCGTCGACCTGTATGGCAGACATTTTGATGTGGTTGTGATATTTGTCTTGTTATACCTTTATTTGTGCAAGGTCCTATCCTTGATTGATAAAGAGGTCGTGGTTTTTGTTAAAAATCACCAATCAGAAACAAAAGCGGGATGCACGCGTTACATTAACCAACCTAATACATTATTATGAAATTCCAGCTTCTTAGCACATCGCACTTACCGGTGGTCTACTCCCTGACCTTTCATCGAGGGAATGTGGTTTTCTTTGTGTTAACTACTTAACGTTCGTCTCTGGTTGCTTACTCTTATGACAGTGCAGTTTATCTATATCTCTATTGCAATTACATTTCATCATGCTCGTGCGTGTGATTGAACGGTAGGTATCTTCAGAAGGGATGGCAAATCACTACATGGATGTTCCCAACTAAACAGATATTGAACATGACAATAAAGATTATTATATAGAATTTTACGTTGAAACAAAACATGATTAAATCATTGAATTAAGTTTAGTATGAAATAAGCATTAGTCATGAAGCGACCGAGTGCAATAATGTGATATTGAACAACAATTAGGCCATAAAAGCGTATCTGAATTTTTGACGATTTTACGTTGTAAACAGCATTTTATGTAACATAAGTGTGTGTCATAACTCTGTTTGCCAATCTATATTTTTGAAATCTACAAACCAGACATAATTTCATTCCATCCCCTTGGGCGGATGGCGAAAGCTCTTCCTTTGTAACCACATCATTGTTTGTGTTCCCTTAATACTTTTCGCTATCTTAAACATCAGTTCAGTCATTTCAAGATAAAGTGTATAACTCTTGTATCTTACGTAAACAAAGCGAAGAAAAAAACATCATTAAAATATTTATCCTGTAAATCATTTACACAATTGTTCACAATATGCAAATGCTTGACAAAATCTGTCTGACTGAATTATTTAACCGGACAAACAAAAACTGTAATAACGTCATGCAGTAAATAAATTATCCTGTTAAAATTGTATCATTCATGTTTCCGCAAGTGTTTAATACATAAGCCATTCTCATGCTATTACAGTTATTACATTACGGTACGCCTAATCATTATATAATCATTATGCTATTGTCATTATTGGTATGCCGAAAATCATGTGACCATTCCTAAATGAATGACGTCTAAAATGTCAACAAAACAATTGGTAACGGATGTACGGAGATTTATCACATTTACTGACTGTCTCCTGTCCACATATAATCACGATGTGTACTTAATAAGCAAACGGAAGCTTACGACCGTTAAATCTTTTCTAGATATCCGTTGTCCGTAATTATGTAATACTACGAATTTCAGAACGATGATTCGAATCCGTTATTTCTTCGAGATATATGTTATCTAGACGTCCTTGATAGACGATCAAAGGATGTCAATGCATTGACAAGTATGTGTAAGTGTTCCTTCTGGCCTTTCCAAGGCAGTGCCGTGTTTTGTCCTCCCGTTGCTTTGTACGTTTCTAAGTATATATTTGGTTGGTTTTGAAACAGGTTATGTTTTTGAGGAAGGTGAGATGTTTTCTAGGAATCGTTTTTTATCTGTATGTATAAGAATAAAATTATGTATGTTCATTGTTTTTTATCTTGATTTCTCGCCTCCGAATGTGTCTGTAACCGTACAAAATTGCCAAATGCGCAGTGTGATTCAGATACGGAAGAATGAGACGTAGAATATAACCCAACAGTTTGGACTCCTTTAGGTTTCTTTCCGCAGATAAGAACTACTGATATGAAAATATGGAATACCTACTGAATGGACAATTACATTACAAATACGTAATATTACTATGTATTCGGGGAATCCCAGTCTGCAATACTTTTAGTACACGATCCAATGGGTGTAATCTTCAATTCGCAATCAGTGGAGCTTTGCAAAATGACATGTGGAACGATACATCATACAAAGATTGCAATAAAAAATACTGAGCTTGAGCTGTTAACAGTTTCGTACTACACCAGGCGACATAATCCACGGGGATGGCATATTCATTATTTAAAAAAGACTTTCTAGCTATAGATCACATGTACTTTGAATTGGTGATAGAAATGATAGAACTACTCAAACATTTGATTCATCATAGAATGCTTAAGGTTTTCTTTATTGCAAGAGAAAAGTAGATTGAACGGTGTATGCTTCTGATACACGTTTCTTTGCTTAACTTATTAGATCCAATAATCTTGCCCTTTTCTATCCTCAACCAAACAACAAAACAAAGGTCGGTTTGAGTACTATATTAGTTCAATAAGAATTCGATTGAGTACACTGAAAAAGGAACGTGCCAGACACATAGTCACTGATACGATAAGAACACTTCAGATTTTATAACATTATTGTTACTTCTATGGCAAATAAAGTGTTCTGAGGATGGTGATGTAAAATAAAATGATAAAATCCACCGCCAGAAGCGAGTCTGGCTTCAGGGGATGTATGTCTAGTGATCATAGAATTAAGTGTTGTCGTAGAAAAAGTTGACACTACCGATTGTAAACAGTAATATGTGAGGTTTGAGCAACAAATTAAATCTAAACGTGAAAGAGGATACGATTGTATCAATATAACATTGTTAATGTAACAGGTGGATATGTCGATAAGTATTGTCTTTTTTCCGCGATCAAATGCGAGCGTTTTAGTATTCAAGTGTAATTACGCAATCAGCAGCAGGTGAAATAGAAGAAATTGAGAGACATATACTTGAAATTGGTCCTGTCGCCAAAAACTATTTGATAGATAAAAGAAAGAATGTGATGAAGCAATGTTTTAAAACCGTTAACGATTTATCTGCCATAGTGGGTAAAGGCGTTTATCAATAATTCATATATAAACAAGTGGCAGGCACTTTGTATTGTCGTAAAAAGAGAACAAGTTTGGTTTTGTGAGGTGGTTTTTTTTGGCATGGGAGAGCTCACTTTCACTTGATCAAAGTAATATCAGTTTTATGGAAAACAAGTGCTGAAAGGGATTCTAATCCGATTTGCACCAAGGCTTACTCATATCCTTTGACAGAAATGCAGTATAAACTGTGCTGTACGGATTTAATAACATACATTATGGAGTTCCATCACATAAAGATGACACAGCTTCCATAATTGTTCATGATAACTTTAATATCCCTATTATTCTTCATTTGCTTGCTTTATACGATTTTGTCATGCTTTGTTTTTGTCAAGTATCCTTTGTTTGAGTTTGGAGTTGTCACGTTATTAGTTTTGCATTATGTTAAAATGTGTTTCCTCTGCCATATCCATTCTATTCAATCTTCTGTACATACTTGTAAATATATGTATGTTGTCCTCATGGGCCACAAGATTTAATGGACTTGAATTTTCTTTAATATACTATGTAAATCATTATAGTGTATATTAAATGGCTCATTTATTAATAGCATTAATATTCATTTTCAATCTAACTATTCACATGCGCGTACTTATAATCATCAGATCGGATCCTCTGTAAATTATATAATTATGTTTGATTGTTCGGTGAGCGATGAAATAATCAATAACGTATAGAAAAAACGAAAAACATCACATACCTTGGTAATTACAGATTTATTTCATTTACTGATACAAAAACAATACTTGTTTTAATTTTCTCAATCTTTAAAGTAGGTCTTATTTTACCTAGAAAGATGTCTTATCAGTGAAACTGACTTTTACTCCAAAATTTAATTTTTAGTCATGGTGTACATATAGAAATGTAACACATTATTAGCTTCAATGATATTGCAAAAAAATAAGAAAAAGCATTTGACAAAATTTTAAAGAGATGTGGCTAAAGATAAGCATTATGTAAATATTGTTTTAGAGCAAATAAAATGCATTTCTTATATTTTACAATTATTTTACCTATGGTTCAGTAATACTAAATTCAAAAAGCTAATGGGTCTTTAGATTAATTATCACAATGACGATAAATCCATGTTGTAAATTGTGCGGCGAACGTATTCGTTACTCAATATTTATAAGGAACTTCGTGGTTCGTTTTATTTCTTGTGTTTAATCGATGGGCAGTCGTGAAAATGTGTCAGACTTTACATTACCCTATTACTTTTATCTTGGGTTTAAGGTCGCACCAACTGTCAGGGTTTAAAATCCTTAGCTTTGGAGACAGATCCAATGCATTCAAAGCTTCTGTAAGCTACATGAAAAACTTTCTCACATATGAAGATTGGGTCTAGGTGGGATCCGAATTCACAAAGGCGAGGAGCTAGTGTCTACTAGGCAGAAACCATGGATGTCCCTTAATACTGTGACTGAATTTGTGCCTGACTGCTACTTTTCTCTAAATTCACTTCGCTTCCAGAAATACAATTTCTTTGGACAATTTGACAAAATATATTAGACCTAATTATTCTACATTTCAGGTACATTGGTTTAGTCTGGGCGTGTGTTTTAACATTTTATAGATGGTATGATAAAAATATCCCTGAGTCGAGGTCATAGAATACTAATTTCGTAGGGAAAAAATCAATCGAAATTTTGATAATTTAATTTTCTATAGAATTGTCAGGAGTATACTTGTACACAGGTGGTAAATAATACTATATTTAATATCGTTACCAGAAATATTTATAACCAAAGCATATTCGTTTATTATAATAAGTAGAATATGACTCGTATTCTTCTATATGTGTTTTATGATGTGTGCAAAATATAAATTTTAAATTCACATAATTTTGACAGAACTCTTTATAATATATTCAAAAGTTCCAAAACCACAAATTTAGGAAATAGAAAGTATATCATGTGTGAATTAAGTTACGTCAGTTGTTTATTATAAGTTTAATAAATTACAATTATTTTGCCGAGTTTAATTCATTCCTGAATGTCCGTCGTCATGGTGACAATATTACGTTGTCTGAGATGAAAATGGAGAATCGTATGTGTTTCTAATTCTTAACCCCATGTGGCAACAACTTACGGTTTTTGCTAAATTTTCCAATTATCTAGCGAAATTGTGCGAACAACTAAACAGATAAGTTTCTAAAATATATAATTAATGCTTTTATGATTTAATTATTTCTCATTTTGAATACCGTAAAGTTGCTAGGGCGGAAATTTATTGCTTAAATTCGAAACATGAAACCTTTTAACTCGTTAATATCTTTCTTTTTTTCAATAATCTGTATGCGAAAATTAAATAAAGGAAAAACCAGTTTTACCGCACATGTTTAATAATGTGATTATCAATTATAAAATGAAGTAGTTGAGCTTCACCAAAACTATTTCAAAATTGCCACCACATAAAAACCAAGACGCTTTAACAACTAAATGTGTTTGTGTATGAAATTTCTTGCAAAAACACGATAATATGTCTAATCTAAATCTCTACCACAGTAAAGGAAGTAATCATTACGTCTGGGATTTAGTTATGTGATATTACCCTTAAGTATGGATATTGATATCCATGTTAGCTAAGAATGTTTGGTAAAACTAAAAGTTTCAACCATATATCTCCATTTCAAGATTAAATGTCTCATTAGAGTGTCGCCCTTGCGTAAAGCTGATTGTTTGCTTCATGACATGCTTGCACGGTAGATGGAAATGTTCGGACGATTAATCAATTTGTAAACGGTTGAATCTCAAGTTAAATACGCATCTGACGTTCCGTACAGAGCTGCAACAAGATGGAAAAAAGCTAAACAAATTAGCCATGATTAAAAAGAAACATATGGTGAAATAATCCTAGATTGCTTATATTACTGCGGACAAATCCGGATATAATGTTCTATACGTTTACGTACAGATTTCTTTATATTCATGTATATTTAAAAAAAAATGAAATTCTGTGTTCATAAAAATGAAATTCTATGTTCTTACAAATGAAATTCTGAGGTCCTTTTCCAATATATTCAAAAATTTAAAACCCGCCATGTCCCAGTTTGCAATAATAGCAATGTATTTTAATCAACCTCTAAATGAACGCTCATACATGCAGCCAAACATGTTCCATTCATAAAAAATGTTTGCACCTTTCAAAAAAGATACAATCAGAACGTATAAGCCAAAAACAAATATACATACTCATTACTTAATACATAAAACAATTCGTTCAAATGTTGCAGATTAGATAACATTGAACGTGCAATTGATTACCTTGATCGTAAAAAGGTTAAATTTGAAACACCGATATGTTCGGTGATTAAATTTGTTAAACTGTGTTTTTTAATTTAGTTGTTGATCTTTGAGTAGACTTAACAATTTTACATTTTAACACTTTCCCGATTCACTAAGTTCCCAGTGATAGAATACTTATATCTAATTCAGCCATACGTTTGTGCATTTGTACATTAGAGACCACACAATGATGTTTGAAAATATCTAATTAGTTTGTTTACATTAACATAAACCATTCGTTATGAGGCACAAATTCCTCACTTTTTTGTGTTATTTTAGGAAATGTATTAAAGCGTTTACATAGCGTAAGTAGGTGTTTTGTCGTTTATCGACGCTTTTAATTAAACAACGAAGTATGCCAGTGTGTAACACTCATCATGTTTTATACCCCAGGCACCCAATTGTGCGGGGGCATTTAGTGATTGCCTTGTCCGTCAGCCCGAAAGAGGTTTCTGAGATTTTACCATTTCGTCAAGCATGCCATCTGAATGATGCTTCTTGTTTCTTTGCGTTATTGTGAAGGTCTGTTAAGTGATGTGATGATTTTAGATGAAGATGTATGTCTTAATTAAAACTCAAGTGTGTTTATCCAACTTCCTGATTTAAAGCTCTCTGGTTCCTGGTAGGTATGACGTTGAGTATCGTAAAATAATTCAAAATTTGCTGTTCCACAACCAGACCAGTTTATCCACTTTTGGAAACAATTTCATTCATGTAGCTCCAAAGGGATTCCAAATTTATTAACTGTTCACTTTGTGTTTTTTATTTTTAATTCGACATGATCAGGATGTATTCTGGGCCTTTGATACGTTTATACTTTCCTCTAATGTATACTTGATAGACATATACTGATAGCACAATCAGATATTGCAACATTGATATAGGGCAAACATGTTACACCCTCACCTTATCAAATAGGCCAGGAACGTGAACAGTGTCGCCGATAAACTGACGCTAGTGCTCTTGGAAGCTCTAAACCATTGGGAAAACGAACCATGTTTAGCCATAATTAATGCATACCCTACCCTTAACCCCTCCCCAAAGATCTGCTTTGCTGTTGACCATTCCAATACAGTACTCTCCTGGATACTGTTGTGTATTCCCTTTTTTGTATATTTCTATGTGTTGATGGGTTTGGGTTTGGTGGAATTTAAGGATGGTAGTACTTAGAGGAATTTGGAATTTTTTTGTTTGTCTTTATTACAGGAACCCATTATTCATCTGTATTTCTACACTAGTATTGAACTATGTATTTTCCCGTTTCACGTTTCTTAGTATCTACAGGAGTATTTGTTATCTAGGAATTACAAAGACATTCAGTCACGTAGTAGTTTTAAGGTCATTTTTGACATCATGTACTAAGTTAACTATTTGGTGACAATGCTACCGATTCGACCAAATTACCTGCGTCTATACTTCCGCTTTTATGTTTAAGCACTGTGAAAAAAATTGTTAAAATACGGAAATTGACTGTCCGTGTTACATAATTATAAAAACGCGTGGGGGAGTTTAAGTTGACAGGTAACCTTACGCGGCGTAGTTTTAATGTTAGACATATCATTGTGGTTGATTCTGGTACAATATCAATGAAAGGTGATATCTAAAACTTAACCTACAGATAATTCGTGAAAGAATGTGTTTTCTTTGCATAGTCACAATCACTAGGTGGCTAAATAGTTTAAACAGAGCTATAAGGATCGGTAAAACCGACCTCCTTGGGACTGGGTTTGACAAACTTACGAGGACATTGGTACAGTGTTTAATTATTTTGCAAACAAAGTCGAAAGTCATTTTGAAATGCATAACTTAGTGGCACTTCTTGATATAACCATTGAATAAAATCTTAAGAATACATATCACCATCTGCTCTAACGATAATTTGAAATACAATAATCACTAGCTTTGACAAGAGAACAGCGGTTTAACTGACAACGAGATTCAAATAAATTTAAGTTTTTATCAATGAAATTCCCCATAGTCAATATATCGTTTTATAAATATTTACATTATCTAATCGATCAATTACAACTAATTCGTGTATTTTAAACTATATAGATTTGACAAATATTTGTTTTTTCCAAATCTGCAAAGATATGTTTTATAAACCAGCACACACAGGCTGTTGTACTCTAAATTAGATCAAGGTTGTTATAGATTAATTCTCAGTTACTGTCCGTTTCGGTCGCTAACATGTAGAACAGTACACTAAGTATATTCGTGCCAAGTATGTTTGATCAAACCCAGTCTCAGATTTTGCCCTCTTACTTGAAAGGCTGAACACCGCAAAAAGTTATTTCGTAAATAAATGCTACATGATTAAAAGTCATACTTCAAGGTGACAAACTTGATATATATAATCAAAATATTGCTGTTACAACTACTAAATGCTAATATTTTGACAGTCAATGCTTCTGAACGAGATATTTGCTCATAGAATCAGTTTTGTTCCATAATTCTTGTTTAGCTCTTGTGTACCATCGACACCCAAATATATAAACATTGGTTGAATTAAATCTATGGGTTAAATTCGAGGCTATGTGAAAATTTGGGTAAGTTCTTTGGTAAAGTAATTTGTATAACATTTTGGTTAAGATCATTTCTGCTTTTAACTTAGTGCTTGTTTCTGATATTGGTAATAGATTCATCCGGATCTTCTGTTTGTATTTTTGCTCATCTGAATTGCTGAGGTCCATTAGGGTTCGGTGTCAAATGGGCAGTCATTTTGTTTCTGGTTAACATTTAATTTGGTTAAAATCTTAACCTAACACCAAGTTTAACCCAGTTGTTTAACCCACTTTAAGTTTAGCGAGTGGCTACATATACGCACAGTGCTTGTTCGTTGCAAAACTGTTCAGAATAGCTAAGAAATGTGTTATTATGTAACACGCCCACCTACTGTTTAGATTTTATGACCACAATAATAATTCTATTATTATTTAATAAAAAGCATTTTGATCTCTCGCTGAATTTATAATTACTGACAGATGAGGATTTTGGCATTGGATTGGGCATAAAATTGATCATGGATTTATCCATCTTAAAATCTATTAATATTTCCGTTTATTTGTGTTTCTGTGGTTTCATTTATTGGCGAGAAATTAAATATTTTTCACCATTTATAACTCTATTGAAGAGGAAAACACTCTTATCATCTGACTAGATTGTGTAGTTCACATAAATAGACTAAAATATATATTTATTTACGATGTTTCGTTTTGTCATCCGAGACTGGGTTTAGTTTTGGTTCATGCACCTAAAGTGATGCTGCATTATTTGCTGATGCTGGCTTCTGTTTTGACAGCGTGTGTCTGATCAATTTGCTTTTTAACAAATAAAAGTTGTGCTTCACCGATGAAGTTGCATTCGATAAATTGACTATTAAACCAAGTTGATAGTAATGGATAACTAATGAGTCTTCATTTTGTCTTTGTTCACTTCATCATACGAAGAAAATATTATTACTTCTACAATTATACAAAGTATTAAACCCAGGGTGGTCTTACAATATCAATTGTTTTTGCTCTACATTTTTACTACATAGTTAATAC